>JAQKAE010000005.1:3600000-4170293 GCA_027943155.1 Podospora tetraspora
GCCATTGCCAAGTTCCCGGGCGTGACGGACCAGTTTGACTCGTTGATGTATGCGGTCTCGGGGGCGGCGCCGATGGGGAGGGAGTTGCAAGTGGCAGTGCAGAAGAAGTTGGGGAGGGGGAAGGCGCAGTTTGTTCAGACGTGGGGGCTAAGTGAGACGACGGGGTCGATGACGGTTATGCCGCGCGGGGAGGAAAATGATTTGACGGGGAGTGTGTCGCGGTTGGTGGCGAATGGGAGTGCCAGGATTGTGGATGACGATGGGAGGGACGTCGAGCCGGGAGAGACGGGGGAGATTTGGGTCAAGGGGCCGGTAGTGACGAAAGGATACTGGAAGGATAGGAAAGCCACGAGCGAGGCTTTCAGTGCCGACGGGTGGTTCAAGACCGGCGATGTTGGGTTGTTCCGGGACGGCCTTTTCTACATTGTCGACCGAAAGAAGGTGAGGTTGAACGAACTCGTCGTTGGGTTGTGGTTGTGGGAAGAGGCTCAAGTGACTGACCGCAAACCCGCCAGGAACTCATCAAGTACAAGGGCTCCCAAGTTGCGCCAGCAGAACTCGAGGCCCTACTCGTCAGCCATCCCAAGATCCTGGACGCTGCCGTCATCGGAGTCTCGGGGGATGACACAGAGGTTCCACGGTATGAGCCCCGATGTGTTTCTGATGGTCCCTGCTAACGACCCAACCCTCAGCGCATATGTTGTCCCCAGCACCAAAGACGTTACCGAACTGGAGATTGTTGAATGGGTGAATGGCCAAGTATCGAATCCCAAGAAGCTTCGTGGCGGCGTGGTGTTTCTTGCAGAGATTCCGAAAAGCCCCAGCGGCAAGATCCTTCGGCGGGAGTTGAGAGAGAGGGCAAAAAAGGAGGGAACCAGCAAGTTGTGATTGCTTGGAACCCTATGTCCAGGCAGCGAGGGAGGAAAGAAATGAGGCCCTCGAGGGTTGTGTTCCCTGCCCATCACACAGAATTGCATGATAGGCAAAGCTGCGTCGCGTATTGGGCAGCTATTCCGCTCCAAATCTCCATCAAATCGGGATCATGCACGATTAAATCGGGTATGGTGTAGCGGTAACATCGCTGACTCTCATCAGAGATTCAAACGGATCTAGAAGTCCTCAGCAGCCCGGGGTTCGACTCCCCGTATCCGAGTTTCTTTTTGCATTTTTTCCCTTCATACTTGAAAGATTCTCCACGGATCGAGAGTTTTTTATGGCATTTTCCCTTTGGGCATGGTACTTCGAGATCGGCAGATCGGCAAGTTCTTAAAATGTTGCCGTGGATGATGCCCCTTTTCCATCAGAGAAGGTCCACCAAGCAGTGGAAGGCATCTCACTTTTGGGGATGTAATACCCTCCCAAGACGAGAGCATGAAATGCATAGAGATGAGAACAACTCTTCAGCTTCAAGATTCCCGGTAGTTGCCCTGATCTTTTTGTTCTCGAGGTTGCCCCGCCATCGGTACGATGTGCACAAGTCATCATCATGTGGAGGGGCAAATGCCCGCACTGGGGCTCCATCGTCACTTTGCGACCTTGCCCGTTGGTCCTTGATCCGTCAAACTCTGTTCTGCCTCGAGCAACCTACAGTCCGTCAAAATGCCCGACGAAGTTCTCGACGACATTTCCCACCGCCGCTACAACCCCCTGACGGGGTCATGGCTGCTCGTATCTCCTCATCGCACCAAGCGTCCATGGCAGTAAGTGTGACATCACACTGCCCCATCCCCGGCGCCGACACTGACATCCAACTCAGGGGACAGCAAGAGGAACCGTCCAAGGCCAAGCTCCCTGATCACGACCCGCAGGTTGGCGACGTCCTCCCTCTCGCCCCTAACGCGACCGCTTCTCACAAAGTTACAGTGCTACCTCTGCCCCGGCAACAAAAGAGCCCAAGGCGACTCCAACCCCTACTACCAAAACACCTTCGCCTTCATCAACGACTACAGCGCCGTCAAGGAGGAACAGCAAGCCTACGAGCCCACCGTCAACAGCGATGACGTCTCCTCCCTCCTCCTCCGCGCCCAGCCCGTCACAGGCCGGTGCTACGTCCTCACCTTCTCCGCCAGGCACAACGTCACCCTCGCCGACATGACCGCGCCCGAGATCCTCCCCGTCATCCAGACTTGGACGCGCTTCTACGCCAGCCACATGTCCCCCACGCACCCGCTCCACGCGCAAGCGGTCCGCGCTCTGGAGTCCATCCCCCCCAACCCCGACGGCGAGGTTGATCCGCCCGCGCACCAGCTGCGGTACATGCAGATCTTCGAGAACAAGGGCGCCGCGATGGGGTGCTCGAACCCGCATCCCCACTGCCAGATCTGGACGACGAGCTCGCTGCCCGAGGAGCCGGCGAAGGAGCAGGCGCAGCTGGCGAAGTACCGCGCCGAGCACGGGCGGCATATTCTGGCCGACTATGCGAAGCTGGAGATGGAAAAGGGCGAGCGGATTGTGTGGCAGAACGACGGGTTCCTCGTCGTGTGCCCGTGGTGGGCCGTCTGGCCGTTTGAGGTGCTCGTCATCGCGAAGCGGCACGTTCGCGCGCTGGTGGATCTCACGGATGATGAGAGGTTGCAGCTGGCCAAGGCGATCCAGGAGGTTACGAGGCGGTATGATGACTTGTTTGAGACGAGTTTTCCGTACAGTACGTTATTCCCCCCTGCCCATGTTGGCGAAGATGGCGGCGTCGCGGTACTGATTTTGTTCTGGCAGGCTCGGGAATACACCAGGCGCCGCTGGACTGCTCGGAAGAGGAGGCCGAGACAAGCTGGTTTCACATGCACTTCTACCCGCCGCTGCTCCGGTCGGCAACGGTCCGGAAGTTCCTCGTCGGGTACGAGATGCTGGCCGAGCCCCAGCGCGACATCACGCCCGAACAAGCAGCCGCCCGGCTCCGAGACAGCGGAAGCAAGTTCCAGCGCAAGCTCGAGAACTAAAGGAGACGTAGCAAATGCTTCGACAGTGTGTATTGATACATGTACTAGACACCCAGCCCATAGGCTGTCAAATATCACGCCTCTCGCCTGCCACGCTATGCCAACCAACCCAAGACCAAATCACTGGACGTAGTGATCCCACTGGAGAAACATCCACAGGGAGCCACCATACGCAAACATGAAGGGGAGCGCCTGCGGCCCGCTGAACTTGATGGTCTTGAAGATGAACATCTCGCTGGTGAAGTGCGCAGCAGCAATGACGTGAGTCCAGATAGACAGCTGGTACAGCGACGGGTCCTCGACCCGGTAGCTGGCGTAGAAGCGGATCAGGCCGGCGCAAAACGTGTAGATGCCCATGAGGCGCGCCGCGAGCGGCGTCACCTGGTCCTTGGCCTTCTCGGCGTCCTTGCCCGTCGCCGAGGCGGGCTTGAGCACCGCCGTGCTGTCCTCGGGCTCGCCGTGGTTCGGGACGAACTTGGCGTTGTAGATGCGCCGCGTGTAGTGCAGGGTCGTGAGGTTCTGGAGGGCGTTGCCCATCGCGATGACGCTGACCTGTTGAGGGGGAGGTTAGAGACACGGCGGGGGAAGGGGGATGGTCAGCGGCGCGGCAGCGGCGACGTACGAGGCAGAGGTAGTACGGGAGGTACCCCTTTTCGGCGGAGGGGAGGTAGGGGCGGAGGGCGTCCATCTTGTCGGTTGGGTCGTTGCGATTGCAATTGGGTGGTGCTTCGCGATGCGACAGTGCTGGACTCTAGGTTTCGTTGATGTTTGTTTCCTTTGCTGGATTTTTTTCACGGTCAGCGTCGCCCGGCTGTCCCCTGTGTGACGACGGACAGGAGGATGCTGCCAAGCAGCCAGCTTCGGGAGCTTCGAAGACAGGGGGGTTCCCGACCGCCTGGACACTGCGGCGGCAGGCGACCCGGACGCCGAGGCCAATGAGAACAACTCCACCGAGTGATGGAGTCGATGATCACAAATTCCCAAAACTTACTCCGTACTCCGTCCCGCTGCCATCCCAACAGAGGCCCCTCCCCCACTCACATGCTCAACAAATCGAGAGTGTAGGCTCAGTTTCGTCTTCTTTGCTGCAATTGTCTTGTTGTACGGCAACACCATCGGGGGCTACGCACACGCATTCGGTAGCATCATGGAGAGGATCGCACAGTTCTGGGACGCGGTCCCGCAAGGGGGACAGTGGGCGCTCGCTGGCTTGGGCGCCCTCTTGGTCGCAAAGAAGGCCTTGGGGTTCCTCCAGATGGTGCTCAACATCTTTATCTTGAGCGGTACCAACGTAAGCCAGAGTCTCCTGCCTTTCCCCCATCATCTTACTGACGTCTTGCTTGAACAGCTCCGCAAATATGGCAAGAACGGCACCTGGGCCGTCGTCACCGGCGCATCCGACGGGATTGGAAAGGAGTTTGCGATACAGATTGCCTCCAAGGGCTTCAACGTTGTTCTCGTCTCGCGCACCCAGTCGAAGCTGGACGCCCTCGCGGCCGAGATCGAGCAGAAATACTCGGGCGTGCAGACCAAGACGCTCACCATGGACTACACCAAGGACGATGACAAGGACTACGAACGTCTGGCCCAGCTCCTCAACGGCCTCGACGTCGGTATCTTGATCAACAACGTCGGCCAGTCGCACAGCATCCCCGTGTCCTTCCTCGACACCTCCGCCGAGGAGCTCCAGAACATCATCACCGTCAACTGCCTCGGCACTCTCAAGACCACCAAGGTTGTTGCGCCCCTCCTCGCCCAGCGCAAGAAGGGCCTCATCCTGACCATGGGCTCCATGGCCGGCGTCATGCCCACCCCGTACCTCGCCACCTACAGCGGCAGCAAGGCCTTCCTTCAGCACTGGAGCAACGCGCTGGCCACCGAGCTCAAGCCCCAGGGCGTCGATGTCCAGCTCATCGTCAGCTACATGGTTACGACGGCCATGAGCAAGGTCCGCCGCACCAGCCTCATGTGCACCAGCCCCAAGCCGTTTGTCCAGTCCACCCTGAGCAAGCTCGGCCTGGACGGCGCGCAGGCGTTCCCCAACACGCAGACCCCGTGGTGGTCGCATGCCGTCTTCCAGTGGGTTGTTGAGAACACCCTCGGCGTTACCAGCAAGGCTGTGGCCCAGAAGAACCTGGATATGCATGCCGACATCAGGAGGCGGGCGCTGCGCAAGGCTGAGAGGGAGGCCAAGAAGAACTGAGAGGCGGATGCTGTTTCAGGGGAAAGGTGTTGGGCGCTTCAAATTTGAGTTGCGGGCGTTGAAGCAACGCCAAGTTCAAGTTGTAGAGACCCGCAGACATGAATATGACTTTGAGGGCAGAACTTGCTCAACATGTGATGTCAATGCCGATTGTGATGCTACTTGTGATGCCGTAGAATATGGTGGGTCCTCGAGCTTGGGATGAGCCCGTGAACGAGTGACCAGTGACGCCTGTGACGATTCCCGAGACACCTGGCAGGCCTGGGAAGCTAAAAGGCGGTGGCAGAAAAGCTCCAGGTGGGGACTAGCGCCGACCTGCTTGGCTTGGCAGCAGGGCGCGTTCGCGTCAGGACTCCAGCAAGGTCTGGACGCCAATGATCCCTGCGCCTGTTGCTCGCCCCAAAAATTGTTTACGAAAGCACCTCTTTCTCCCATCTTCAACAACGCCCAACCCCATCCACGACCACCCCCATTTCGAGCCATCACGAAGCTCTCGAGCTATCCCGACCGCGGCCGAACTCCCTGTATGCCACATTCTGGCCCGCGCATTGAGCTGCGAGAATTGGCGCTGGACAATTCAGGAGGGGAGGAGCTGCGGGTTGCGACAAAGGAGCTTCTCGAGCTGCTGCAGTTGCACGCCTCGCACGACTAGGAGCCCGTCTGGCCACGGCAACGACGCCGACACCGCCCGCCATGAACCCAATCACCCCCATGCGCCCCGTCCCCGGCGCCTTTCTCAACACACCGGGCCCTGGGACACGACTCTTCAGCGATACCACCAGCGCGGCCTCCACGACCAGCTTCGGAACCAGGCAGTCCTCCGGGACCACGGCAGGATCCTCGGTGGCTTCCACTGGAGGGGGAGGAGCCCTGAGCAGCGGCAGTGCTGGGGGCACCGTCAGCACCAGCTCTGGGGGACTGCCAGCGCGAGACGAGCTTCCACCCGTTGTCAAGGCTGCTCAATCCATCAACCAAACCCTCCAGCTCGATGAGAGCTATCCAGACCTGGACTCCTACTGCCGACGTAAGTTGCCATGACTGCGAAATCCCATGATCGAAGAGCGTGCTGACATTAATTTCCCCTTCCTCTCAGCGGGCGCCTCATCCGAGTACGATATTCAGTTTGCCGACGCCGCTTGGGCGCCCTTCCAAAAAGGCAACACATACTCGATCCCCGATCAGGTATTTGCGCACCTGAACCGAGGTGAAGTCCACACCAAGCTCGGCCTGTTTTCTTCGATTGGCTATGCCTGGGCCTCGATCGACAGCTCTCTCTTCCTCTGGGACTACACCCATCCCAGCCCGGAGCTCATCGGCTACGAGGAGGCTGCGCACACCATCACAGCCGTCGCCCTTGTCCCGCCCAAGCCTGGTGTGTTTGTGAGCACGATTACGCATATTCTCGTCCTTGCCACCACGTCCGAGGTTATTCTCCTGGGCCTGTCTGCCACTCCCACTCCTTCCGGCTCCAAGACGGTCGCGCTATACCAGACTAAGATGGCGGTGCATCGCGGCGGTAGCGACGTCAGCATCATCACCGGCACAGCCTCTGGGCGCATCTTTTATGGCGGCGAGAGCGATACGGATATCTACGAGCTCACCTACCAGCAGGAAGAGCGCTGGTTCTCGAGCCGATGCGGCAAGGTCAACCACACTCGCCCGGGGTGGACGTCGGTGGTTCCCATCCTCCCAGGCCTCGCCCAACGACATCACGAGCATCTTCTTGACATTGTCGTGGACAACACGCGGAATCTCGTCTACTCGCTGTCTAACAAGTCGACGATTCGGACATACCACATGGAAACCCCCGAGCGACTGACCAAGGTCATTGAAAAGGACAAGCACAGCTGTCTCCGCGACATTACCCACATGATCGACAGGTCCACCCTTCTCAGCGACCAGGCCAGCATTGTCTCTCTGTGCCCCATCACCGCGACGGAAGCCTCCAAGCTTCACTTGATGGCCATCACCAACACCGGCTGCCGGCTCTTTCTGAGCGCAACGAGTTCCGCGTCCTATATTATGGGAGCGACCTCGAGTCTTGCGCCGCAAAGCATGCAAGTACAGTTTGTGAAGTTCCCTCCTCGGGAACCGGTCCGCCAGCGACGGCCCAATGCGCCCGGCCAATATCCAGACTCGGGACTCGACCCCGAGTCACGGGCTCTTGACACCAGTGTCTTTGGCCATCGATTTGCGCCCGGTTACTTCTTTGACGCTGTTCGCAGCGGGGCATCGAACGACGACCTCCTCTTCGTGTCCGCCCCCGACACCGGGCGGATCAAGATCACGACGCCCACATCCGCCTTGAAGTATTTTGAGCAGGGAAACTGGATCGAAATGAACGGCCGGATTCTCGCCATCGGACCCACGACGACTGCGTTTGCGGCCGCAAAGCAGCCGCTGGGTTTCGGGAACGAGCTGGCTGTCCAGTTTGACCAGGCTCCCGGCGAGTTTGCGGTGCTCACTAACACTGGCGTGCAAATCGTCCGCCGCAGGAGACTGGTAGATATCTTTGCGACTGCGATGCGGGGCGCCGGTAGTGACGAGGTCCTCGACAAAGAAGTGCGCAAATTCATCTCGCAGTATGGACGTGTTGAAACGATCTCTGCTGCGCTGGCCGTCGCATGCGGGCAGGGAAGCGATCTCCGATCAGGCACCAGCCGCGCCAGCGACCAAGCGACCGAGGACCGGGCCCGAGCTGCGTTTGTGGACTTTGGTGGCCAGCCGAGACTGGCGGAGGTGGATGGAAACCAGATCACCGCGGACTCCGTCCGTCTGTCATCCCGCCATGATGCGCTCGCCCTCTACCTGACGCGTCTGACGCGCGTTCTGTGGAGGTCCAAGGTCGTCACCATCCAAGTGGGCAAGTCGAGCATTGCTGTCAGCTCTACCGTTTCCAAGGAGAAGCTTGTGGCTGTTCAGGAGAACGTCGAGAGGCTCCGAAACTTCCTGGAGGCGAATAAGGGCATGATCCAGGGGCTCGCTGGCCCCTCCAACCGCATCGCCAGTCGCCAAGAAGAGATTGCGCTCCAGAAGGAGCATCAAGCCCTTCACAGTCTTCGCAAGCTCATGGAGAGCGTGTCTGAAGGTATCTCGTTCGTTCTCATGCTTTTCGACGAGCGGGTTAGCGACATCTACGCCCGCCTTGACGATCAATCCAAGCAGCGGCTTAAGGAGCTGACGTACGAGAACCTCTTTTCTCAGACGCCCGGGAAGGAGCTCGCCAAGGTGCTGGTTAAGGCGATAGTGAACCGCAACATTGCCAACGGCGCCAACGTGGAGACCGTCGCCGACGCTCTCCGCCGGAGGTGCGGGAGCTTTTGTTCTCCCGACGACGTCGTCATCTTCAAGGCCCAAGAGCAACTTCAGCGCGGGACAGAGCAAGCGCAGAACCCGGCTAACCTGCGCACGCTTCTGGCTGAGAGCCTGCGGCTGTTTGAGCAAGTCGCTGGGAGCCTCAGCGCAGACAACCTGGAGGCTGCTGTGGAGCAGTACATCGGCCTCAAGTACTACGCGGGCGCCATCCAGCTTTGCTTGACGGTGGCGAAGCAAAAGGACCGTGGAAACACGGCCCTTTCGTGGGTCAACGAGGGGAAACCCGCCAACGACCCTCGCCAAAAGGCCTTCCTCGCGCGGGAGAGCTCGTACAACTTGGTCCATCAGGTCCTGGACCGCCTCGAGGCCGCGTCCGCCCAGGAGCCAGATGCTGTAGACGGCAGACCCACGCTCGCTGCAACAAAGAGGAGAGAGGCCTACGAAGTTGTCAATGGATCCGACGATGAAGTGTTCCACTTCAACCTCTACGACTGGTACATCACCAAGGGCTGGACGGACAGGATCCTTGCCAGCGACTCGCCGCATGTCATCACGTACCTTCAACGACTGGCGACCAGCGGGCCGCAAGCTGCCGAGCTTCTCTGCCGCTTCTACACCGCCCGCAGCCGCTTCTTCGAAGGCGCTCAAGTCCAGGTGAACCTCGCCAAGTCTGAGTTCGAAATAGGGATTAAGGACCGGATCAATCTATTGAGCAGGGCCAAGGCGAATGCCAGCGTCTCCACGACGGGCATCAGCAGACAGCAACAGCAGCTCCTCAACCACGAGGTCACCGAGCTTCTCGACATTGCCCACATCCAGGACGACTTGCTCTCGAGGTTGAGAGCGGACCCCCGCATCCCTCCCCAAAAGATTCCCGAAATCGAGCAGGCGCTGGATGGTCCCATCCAAAACTTGACAGAGGTGAGTTGACTTCCCATGGCCCTGTCCCTGTGTACTCTTGCTGACCCTGTTAGCTGTTCAATAATTATGCCGACCAAGCTGGCTACTACGACATTTGCCTTTTGATTTTCCACGCCGCGGACTACCAGAACCCACGAGTTATCGCCGACACATGGGAGAATCTCATTACCGAGACCCATTTCGAGGTTGTGCAGCGCCATCAGTACTGGGAGATGCACAGGGCAGGCGAGGCGCTTCCCGAGAACATTCCCATTCCCACGGGCGAGCCCCCGATGCCGTACGAGTCGGTCACGAGCCAGATCCACGACATTGCGCACCGCACCTCGCTCGACAGCCTCATCTTCCCGGTGGACACGCTCCTTCCGCTCGTCTGTGCCTACGCCATCAACCACGGCCAGGATGCCAGCATTGGCGCGGATCCCAACTGGCCCGTGCTTGTCTTTTTGCACCTGGGCGTCCCCCACACCCTGCTCGTCCACGTGCTGGAGAGCATCTTTGACGCGCAGGAAACGCCCTTTACGGGCAAGCGCAGAAAGCTGGTGGTCGTCTGGATCCACACGGCCGTCGATGCCTGGGTCAAGCAGGTTGAGCGTCACGGTAGCTTGGCCGGCAAGGGCGGCGAGATGGGCACCATCAATCGGGTGATCGATCTCTTGGGGCGCTGCGACGAGGCGATGACGCAGATATCGGCGGGGACGAGGAACAATGCCGATGGGGAGGAGGCGATGCACATTCGGCAGAGCGTGCGGTCGCTGAAGCGCGTGGTGGAGAGCATGGCAGTTGTTGAGGCTCAGGGCAGCCTCTATAGGTGAAATTAGGGGACGAGAGGACGCCTGGATAGTGTCAGATGCTGGGATTGGTAGGGATGTCGGGTGGCTGGCCGAGATTCTTGTAATTTGTCCGGGTGTACGCACTCCGTAATTAGAGACTTTGCGGTGGTGACGAGCTTGTAAAGAAGGGAGAAAGACGTAGGCGAACCGGCAGATGGTGAAACTTCGTCTTGCGGGTTTTGGGAAGGATGAACGGGGATCGGGGTTGGTATGAATTTGTGTACATGGCAATATTGTTTCTTCCAGCGCTGTCCTGTTGGTGCCATTTTGGAAACGGAGCAGGTCCCGTTTGGGCGGGAGCTTCTCCTCCAAGTTCTCATCTGTGACTGCATGCAATGTAATGGTCAAGACCTTGCCTGGAAGCAGTCCTCCTTATGTCCCCTCCGCTGATGCCCCATCAACACGCTTTCAGCATCTTCAGCTCCCCCCGGGGCATGTGGTCCCGATGCCCAGTATATAGGGCATATTTGCAAGCACTTTCTTCGTCGCCAAGATCCCCGTGACCACCGAGCTGCTCCTTACTGCGGTACTGAATAGTCAAGTGGTCATGGGCCTCCCACTGGAGGGTCTTATCATAATACAAACCACACCTCGACGTGGGGGACTCCGAGTTCGATTCTCGTCGATATTAAAACTTCCCTGGCCAGGGAGGTTTTCGTAGCGGTCTATTCGCCCTCATACGACGGCCAGGGCCGTGAGCTTTTTTGTAGATTCTTTCTGGGGTTTCTCCTTCCGATTTGTTATTGAACCAAGGCCTGGAGTTCGTTCTTGCTGGGCGAAAACAAACCACACATGATCACCCCCACCTCCGGGCAAACCCCCACCCACCGTCACAGCAACAACCAATACCCCAACACCCCCAACAATCCTACCACCACCGCCACCACCACCCCCCACAACTCCACCGACACCCTCGTCCGCATCCACCGCTTCACCCTCACCTTGAACTTCCTACTCTGCGCACACTCCGCCGTCCCATAGATCAAACACCCCAGCCCCGGCCTCGACTCGCACTCTACATGCTCCCTCCTCCGCTGCATCAGAAGCCTGTTGTCCCCAAATATCAGCACACACACGCATGGGAGAGAAAGGGGGGTGAGGGGGGAACGGACCTCACACTCCCCCGACAAAACCTAACATCACTCCCCAAATCACAACCCCCCCGGGCATTCGTCGTCGGACACTCGAGGTGCAGCCGCCGGCGGTCGACGAGCCATGCGATCTTGAGGCGCACGCCGGTGTCGACGAGGTGGGAGAAGTAGCGGTTGGTGTGCTTGAGGGAGAGGGCGTCGGGGTAGGGGAGGTGTTGGGAGATGAGGAGGTGGAGCTCGGGGGGGAGGGAGGCAAGGGTTGTTTTGGGGGTGGGGGTTTCGTCGGCGGTATTGGGGGATGGTGGTGGGGGTGGGGGTTTGGTGCCCGGGAGGCGGAGGTGGAGGGAAGGGAGGAGGGTCGACATTTTCTATTCGGGGTAGGGCGGCGGGTCCGGGGACGGGTCCGGGGGAAGAGGTGCGGAGGTCCGGGGCGGGTGGAACGGTAGGATGGTGGGACGGAAGGAATGGAGATGGGGCGGCGCCGGGAGGAGATATATGTATATTTGTGGACAGCGGTCAACATGCCAAGCTCACCTAGATCCCATCATGGCCGTGGCCTTTTTTTCAAGTGGTGGTGGCGAGGTCTCATGGTGGCGCCCGGGGGTGCTGGCTTGTCCGGGGGTGATCGACGAACCCGCCGTCGTGTCCCTGACAGGTCGCTGCCGAGTGCAGCGTGAGCGTCGTGGACGCGCTATCACGCAGGCAACAGAAATGGAAATATTCAATACGAGGTTTCAGGCCCCCAACGACTACGATTGGTGGCATTCATCGCCTGCGAGTGACCAGATATTCGGATGGAGTGCAAAGAAAACAAGTTGCAAAGCTGTCGGTTGGTGACTCGAATTCGCATTTCGAGCTTGCTGTCCTTCCCGTAGGTAGAAGAGGACACTAGCTTCAGGGCTGCGTCACCATGCCAGCAGGCGCTCGGCCCCTAAACGAAGCCATCCTGGACCGCCTGGACCGCAAGCATTGGCTGCCTCACAAGGCAGACAGATAGATGGACATAGGGGAGGGTGCAAAGTTCCAAATGCCAGCTCATTGTAATCGAATATTTGGCAAAGGCTCTGGTTATAGCTCATGTTGTCGCCAAATCTAGCGTCATGGATTGTTTTGTCAGTGGTTATGTGGAAGCTCTCGCCTCGCAGTTGAAGTTGGGCGTTGGATCAGATGTACCCCTTGTCATTTATAGGTTGACTTGGCCGGAAGTGGGTGGGCAAAGTGGGGTTTGCTTGGCAACAGCCTTCACGTGATAGCGCGGGGTTCTCCCGCTTTTGGGTCCCATTCGTCGCAACCTTCGCGATCGATTGGACCTCGAGCGAAGCCTTGGGCTTGACAAAAGAAAGAAGGCGTCGGGCTGTCGAGTCCTCGCGCCTTTTATCGCCACCTCTTCTCGTGCCCAAGCTCTCTTCTTCTTCTCTCGCCAAACACCATGCCGTAGAGCCTCAGCATGGCTTCATACACGTCAGGCAGCGATTCTGACTCGTTTGGGTATGACCTCACTCACTCGGATGAGGAGGATCTCGCTGCGCTTATCGATAACTTAGCAGCGACAACACCACATCCCGCCTCAACTCCCGCCCCCCGAACAATTCTCATCCCCCACGCCCCTTCAGTTCCCTCAGTTCCGCTAGCACTGTCGCGTCCCTCAAAGCGGAGGGCCCCCAGCATTCAATCCCTGGACAGCGAACTCAAACACGCCATTGCCGTTCACGAGGCGATCGAGGACCTTAGCGACGGTGACCTTGATTTTGATGAAGCCGAACTCAATTCCACCTTCTCCTTTAGCCATGCATCAGTCTCTGAGGGCCCCGTCGGGCGCCCGACTTTTCCTCCACCTGCTGGGGGGCTCGGCTTCAGCAAAAGGCATACCGCATCGTCTCTTCACTCAACACCACGCCAGTCCCTCCAGAACCAATCGAGGCCAGTTGTGCAAAAGACACCCGCAAACTCGGTCATTAGCTACCCGGACTGCAAGTTCTTCCCACCTTCTTCGTCATTTCTGCTATGTCCTAACTAACCCCAAAGCGTCTAGTATCGCGAGCTCTCCAAGATGCTCAACAAGCCGAGACCTCTACCTCGGTGGCGTCTACTACGACGGACATTTCCAACAGTGAGGCTGGACCGAACCAGAAGAAACCTTCACGGCACTTGAAAAACCAAGTGCCGATGATAGAGCAATTCCGAACGTTTCCGAAAAAGCCACTGTCAGTATCGGACTTAACGGCGGGAGCATGGTGCGAGCTACAGCACTTTTATACCCTGACGCGCCGCGGTGGTTACAAGAAGCGTACATCTGCCATGAAAGCGGGATCAGTGGTTCATGAGAAGCTTGAGAAAGAGGTTTTCACACCCGTTGCGGTGGAGCTCATCAAACCTGTCGACCGCTATGGGCTGAAGATCTGGAACATTATCACGGGCTTGCGCACCTTGCGTGATACAGGCCTCACACGCGAGATGGAAGTATGGGGTGTCATTGACGGCAACATCGTCAACGGAATCATTGATGGCTTGAGCTACGTGAATCCAGACCCGGAGCTTGAGGAAGATGTCGTCAGCTCACGCGGGAGCCAAAGCTCCCTGAGCAGTTCGCAGCACCAGCTCGCGCTTGGCAACAAGGTCATCTTCATCACCGACGTCAAGACTCGAATGTCCAAGACGGCACCCCCCCTTGTCCAGGTTCGCGGGACGCTCATCCAGCTGTTCCTGTACCACCGCTTCCTCTCCGAAATGGCGTCAGACCGCCTGAACTATTTGGACGTCTTCCAACGTTACGGAGTGGACGCCGACGAGACCTTTTCTGATGAGTTCATGGCGCAGATGATCGATCTGCACGAAGAAGTCTTCTTCGACGACGCGGCAACCATCACCACAAAAGATACTGCAGCGGAAGATTTTGCCACAGCCGTCTCAACGCCGTCCAAGCTTGGCGACCCACGCTTGCATGAAAACTCACTCCTTCGTTACCGCACCTTGCGGTCCTTGATCCCGTTGCTCAAATTCGAAATGCAGCTGACCTTCCCCCGGGGAGCGGCCACCATCGGCCACATCGTCGCGGTCGAATACCGCTACCGGGCGCGGTCGGCCGACGACCCAGATGCGGGAGCGCTCATCTGCATAAATAGCTACTATGTCGAGCAGGAGAAGTTGGACGAGTACCTCGCCGACAACATGCGATGGTGGCGGGGCGAGCGCGAGCCCCGGGGAGTCCAGCTCGACGAGGGTTGGAAATGCCAGTCGTGCGAGTTTGCGGGCGAGTGCGAGTGGCGCGAGAAGCTGGAGATGGAGGTCCATCGCAAGGTCAAGATGGAGAAGGCACTGCAGGAGGCGTCGGGGGCCAGGAAGAAGGAATCGTTGCAATGGTGACGATGTCCAAGAGGAGGAGGCGGGGGTTATATCTTGGAGGGAGTTTTGGGACGCCATATATGGTCTGGGAGGGAGGCGTCATATCACGAGAAACGAATCGGCTCCATATAGGTAACGGGGATGAGCTTTTGAGATATTCTTCTCTGCGACTATAGGGGTGTCAAACCTTTTCTCAATAGTTTCGACATGTGTCGCGTCTCAAATGATACCAAGTGATTTCCTACAGTCGAGTGGTTCAATGATGGTGCCAATTGCGTGTTAAAGGAGTGGCCAAGGGGGCGCAGTCGACGTGGAAGGAGTTTGGTTATGCACCATCACTTCGGCAATGTTGGTCTGGATGTTGGGCTCTCGCACTTGCCTCAGTTGAATTTCATTTTTCAGCTCCACGACCAAGGTATTTCAATAACAAAATTGCAACCATCGCCTCCGAGTCCACGCCGTCGCTTCGCATGCTCGCCGCATTTCCACCCTAACCGAGTCTACATTTCCCTTCAACTCGAGCAACTACGAAGGACTCTACCCCTGACCACAGCCACATTAGTAGCTGCGCCCAAACATGCACCACTGCTCGGCGAGACGGGCGCAATCCGGCCTGAGGCACTTGGTCTCGCCCTTGACCAGGCCCTCGGGCTGCTCAAACGGAATGCACAAGCTCTTCATGCCCATCGACGGCGCCTTCTGACCCTCGGGGGTGTCGGGCAGCTCCTCCGTGTTGCCCGTCGTCAGCTTCTTGATGGCGTCCTCGCAGTCGGGCACGAGGCAGTGGGGGATGAGGACCACGTCCTTGGCGTCGAGCGCGGGCACCACGTCGTCCCACTTGGTAATCTGCCGGCGGTGCTCGCGGAACGACTTCTCGGCCTTGGCGTACATGTCGGCCTGGATCGTCTCGAACAGTTCCGGCACCTTGGTCGCCAGGTCGGCGATGGGGATGGTGCCCTTCTCACCCGTGTCGCGGCGCGCGTAGCTGACGACGTCCTTGGCCGCGTCCTTGGGGCCGAACTCGAGGCGGAGAGGGACGCCCTTGAGCTCCCAGTCGTTGAACTTCCACGCGGGGGTGTAGCCGTCGCGGAGGTCGACGTCGGCGCGGACGCCGGCCTTCTTGAGTGTGAAGAAGAGCTCGTCGACCTGCTTGAGGTGCTTCTCCTTCTCCTCGGCCGTCATCTTGGCCGTGAGGCCGACGGGGATGAGGATGGTCTGGATCTTGGCGATGCGCGGCGGTAGGACGAGGCCCTTGTCGTCGCCGTGGATCATTACCATGACACCGATGACACGGGTAGACAGACCCCACGAGTTCTGCCACACGTGGATGTGCTTGCCCTTCTCGGCGGGGTCTTCGACGGTGATGTCGAACATCTTGGAGAAGTTTTGGCCGAGGCAGTGGGATGTCGCACCCTGGATGCCTCGCCCGTTGGAGGGGATGTAGCCCTCGACGGTGGTTGTGTAGTAGCCGCCGGCAAACTTCTCTGCTTCGGTTTTCCTGCCGCGTACCACGGGGACGGCGAGCAGCTGCTCGTATACGCCAGCGTACAGCTCGAGAATTTGAAGCACCTCCTCCCCGGCGAGCTGCTCCGTCAGGTGGGCGGTGTGGCCCTCCTGCCAGAGGAACTCTCTTGCGCGGAGGAAGGGGGTCGTCTGCTTGGCCTCCCAGCGCACGACGCTGTTCCATTGGTTGAGGCGGAAGGGAAGGTCGCGATGGCTGCGGATCCATTTGGAGTAGTCTGCCGGCCAAAATTGTTAGCGAGCTGCATTGTTTTGGCAGAAAAGGGGCTCGCTTACAGGGGTACATGACGGCCTCGGATGTTGGGCGGACAGCCACAGGGACTTCGAGATCCTTGTCTCCCCTACAGATGGTCAGTCTGCTTCCGCTGTCGGTTGCTGGGTCGGACCACCACTCACGCCTTGGTCACCCAAGCAAGCTCGGGCGCGAACCCCTCGACGTGCTCCTTCTCCTTCTCCAGGGACTTGGACGACAGGAACATGGGGAAGTTTGTCTCCTCGACCCCGAGTTCCTCGATCCGCTCCTGGAACCACTTGCGGATAGTGTTCCAGATGTGCATCGTCGCCGGTCTCATGATGAAGAAGCCTGAGATCTCGGTGTAGTACTCGATCAGCTCCGCCTTGAGGACCACCTCCTGGTACCATTGCGGGAAGTTTTCGGCCTTGGAGACGGTGATGCCAATGAGGTCGTCGGCCTTCTTGCCCCCAACCACGGCAACGGAGGTCTGCTTGGCAGCCTTCTCAGCCTTTTGAGCAGCCATCTTGGCCGCCTTCTCGGCCTTCTTGAGCGCGCTCTTGGATGGTTCCTGGGCGCCTTCCATGGTGACGGGTTTGCTGGGGGTTGTTGTCGAGGGATCGAGGAGCAGCGAAATCGGGTCGGGAGGCCTGGGGGTTTAAGTTTTCAGGGGAATTGTCGGCACCGAACCCAACTGACTCAACGGCGTGGAAAGTCAAATCTTGCGCCGTGTGACTCGGAGATTCTGATGGGGGACAGACGGGCTGGCCACTATTTTTGTGCCCCGCACTTGCGATGGGTGGAGGGGTGTTTGAGTGGGAAACGAGGGGCATCGCTGAATAGCGCCAAGCTTCTAATCTGTGGGCCGCTCGGGCGGATGCGACCCAATCAGGCGGCGCGATGTGACGGATGGGGATTATCTGCCCCTCCGATAAAAAGTTCTGGAGCTGCCTGCCTCTGCGGGCGACGGAAGCTTCGAAATTGCCCTGGACTCCTGGAGCCTGTCAATACGCCCGACTTTTTGAACCACCCCCGCTATCACCACCACGACGACCTGACCGCCCGACACCTCCCCCCTCCCCCCCAAGACACCTCCCCGTGATGGCTTCCCTCTTCGAGCAGCCGAGAAACGGCACCCTCTTCCTTGGAGGGCAGAAGATCTCGGGATCCGACATTCGCGACCAAAATGGCAAGTTGCGCCTCCACAGCTCCCCCCGGCCCCGCCGCATGCTAACCAAGCTTCAGTGCTTGCTACCCAGGCCATCGCGAACGTGGTCAAGAGCTCTTTCGGGCCTAGCGGCCTCGACAAGATGATGGTGGACGAGATCGGTGTAGGTTCCCCCTCTCCCTGTCGGCGCGGAGCAGGCGGTCTGACTTGAAGCAGGACGTGACAGTGACCAACGACGGCGCAACCATTCTCAGTCTCCTGGATGTCGAGCACCCCGCGGGCAAGATCCTCGTCGACCTGGCGCATCAGCAAGATAAGGAGGTCGGCGATGGTACAACATCGGTGGTCCTCATCGCCGCCGAGCTTCTCCGGAGAGGCAACGAGCTCATGAAGAACCGGATACACCCCACCACCATCATCACTGGCTACCGCCTCGCGCTACGGGAGGCGATCCGATACATGAGCGAGCACATCAGCATCAAGTCCGAGAGCCTGGGTCGGGAATCGCTCATTAGCATCGCCAAGACATCCATGTCGAGCAAAATCATCGGCGCCGATTCGGAATTCTTCTCCAACATGGTCGTCGATGCGATGCAGGCCGTCAAGACGACGAACAACAAGAACGAGACCAAGTACCCGGTCAAGGCTGTCAACATTCTCAAGGCGCACGGAAAGGGCTCGCTTGAGTCGATTCTCGTCAAGGGGTACGCGCTCAACTGCACCGTCGCCTCCCAGGCCATGACGACCCGGGTGACGGACGCCAAGATTGCCTGCCTGGACATGAACTTTCAAAAGGAGAGGATGAAGCTCGGCGTGCAGATCACGATCGATGACCCGCAACAACTCGAGCAGATCCGGGCGCGAGAGTCGGGCATGGTTATCGAGCGCGTCGAGATGATCCTGAAGGCTGGCGCCAACGTCATCCTCACTACCAAGGGCATCGACGACATGGTGATGAAGCTGTTCATCGAGAAGGGCGCCATGGCTGTGCGTCGCTGCAAGAAGGAGGATCTCCGCCGCATCGCCAGGGCCAGCGGCGCCACCCTGCTCAGCACCCTTTCCGACCTCAACGGAGACGAGAAGTTTGAGCCATCGTATCTTGGATACGCCGAGGAGGTCGCCCAGGAGCGCATCTCGGACGACGAGTGCATTTTGATCAAGGGAACCAAGGTCCACTCGTCGGCTTCGATCATTCTCCGGGGATCCAACGACTACCAGCTGGACGAGATGGAGCGGTCCGTACACGACAGCTTGTGCGCCGTCAAGAGGACCCTTGAGAGCGGGAGCATTGTGCCGGGTGGTGGTGCTGTCGAGACGGCCCTGCACATTTACCTGGAGGAGTACGCGGGGACTGTCGGTTCGAGGGAGCAGCTTGCGATTGCTGAGTTTGCTCAGTCCCTCCTCGTCATCCCCAAGACGCTGGCTGTCAACGCCGCCAAGGATGCCTCAGATCTCGTCGCCCAGCTCCGGTCAAGACACGCGCTCTCGCAGCGCGCCCAGGAGGGCGAGGCTAACGACGACGAGAAGGCGGTTGCGCGGAAGAAGGCGTACAAGAACTATGGCCTGGACCTGATGAAGGGCAAGGTGGTGGACGAGATCAAGGCGGGTGTGGTGGAGCCGAGCATCAGCAAGGTCCGGCAGCTGAAGAGCGCGGTAGAGGCGTGCATCAGCATCATGCGCATTGATACCCTGATTAAGCTGGATCCGGAGCAGAGAGGCGACGACGACGGACATGACCACTAGAGAGATATCACGACACAGGTTCAGGTACGGCGTCTGTTAGGTCTAGAAAATAAGAACAATGCTGTAATACCATCCATGAACGAGTTTTTCTGGGCTCGGGGACGATTGGCGTCAATGAACAATGACTGCCATCAAGACGACTCGGACCTTTCCAACTTTCCAACAGTGATATTGATGTCCAACGGCAATGCAGATGTGCTATGCAGACCCAGAGATTCCTTCTCCAAGTCGTCGGCCGTCACAAGTGGATTCGCCCGTCGCTATGACACACCCCGACGCTGAGGAATGCCCACTCCACACCTCTCCCCCCTTCCCCTCCGCCGATTGCCGCCCCGATCCCCGGCCGGGGCGGGGCGCCGCCGCCGCATACCAACGGCTTAGGAACCATCTCCGCGCCGGCACATCTCACTCTTGCTCGCAGTTGCACCGTGTCACATTTTTTTTAGTCTTGTTCCATCTCAACGTTCCATGGCTTCTCGCTGCACGGATTGGCGCCTCACAGCATGCACATCCGGGTACAAACGCCATGGCCGACGTCGCGTGTGGACTTGGTGACGTAAAACCCAAGGCACGAAAGCTGGGGAGAGCCGACCTCTTCCGTGTCCTCCACATGCTTCTTCTTTTTTGAGCTTGCGGAGAAGAGGCACTCGTCGTCATCTGACACCCTCTCGACTTGGTTCGGCAATCGGATGGGTTGTGGTCCAATGGACAAAGACGACACCGGACGGACAGGATTCAGGGGTCGGTCGCCTGCCATCTCGCGGCGCAACATCAACCTGCGCCGCTGGAGGAGGGCGGGGCACGTTGGACAGCGGGCGGGCATGGACTTTCTGCGTAAGGCCCACCGTATATGCTGCTGCTACAAGTACAAAGGTATGGGGCGTGCTTCTTGTCTCCTCTTTTGTAGAGCTGCCCCGGACGTATAGACGACAAGAACCGTCCTTTGTTTCGCCCCTCTCGGCGAAAACCTCCTGCATCTCCCCAGAACAAAACACCATCACCACCTTACCTTGATGCCCTCTCCTCCTCTTATCTAGGATACATATACAAACCACCTCTCCAAGACCAAAACCTCCCCCTCCAAAAATGGGCTCCACAACCCCCCCGCCCCCCTCCTCCCTCCCCAACACAACCTCCCCCCCGCTCCCCGACAAGACCTCCCCCCTCCTCGTCCTCACCCACCCCACCGGCCACGAACGCCGCCACACCTGGTCCCTCACCCACGCCCAATGGGGCCCCGCCCTCACCCACGACGGCTACGTCCGCCGCGAGGCCTACATGACGACCGTCCCGCTCGCCAAAGACGGCGGCATCACGCACTGGATCCTGACCGACGGCACCCTCCCGCCCGACGCGCGGCCCATCTACTCGTCGTGCGAGACGCTGCGGAAGCGCGCGGTGCGGACGGCCGGCACCGATGGTGGCCTTGCCGATGGCATCGCGCATGGTGTTGGGTCGGTGTTCACGGATCCGCGGTTCCGCGGGAGGGGGTACGCGGGGCGGATGATGGCAGAGGTCGGGGAGAGGTTGAGGGGTTGGCAGGCGGAAGGGGGGAGGGAGGTGCTGTGCTCGGTGTTGTATAGTGATATTGGGAAGACGTTTTATGCGAGGAGTGGGTGGGCGCCGTTTTCGTCGAGGCATGTGGCATTTGCGCCGGCGGGGGAAGGGGTGGAGAGGAATGGGGGGGCGAGGACGATTGGGTATCATGAGCTGGCGGAGTTGTGTAGTGTGGATGAGAAGTTGTTGAGGATGGAGATGGTTGAGAGGGGGAGGGATGGGAAGACGTGTGTGGCGCTGGTGCCGGACTTGGATCAGTTGCTGTGGCATTTGATGAGGGAGGATTATATGACCAAGCACATCTTTGGGCGGACGCCGGAGGTGAAGGGGGCGGTGTTTGGGAATCCGGGGCGGCGGGTGTGGGCGGTGTGGACGAGGGGGTATTATGGGGGTTTGGAGAATCGGGAGGGAAATACGCTGCATGTTTTGAGGGTGGTGATTGAGGACGAGGGCCAGTCGGACGAGTATCTTGCTCGGGGCTTCCGAGAGATTGTTAAGACTGCGCAAGCCGAGGCGAAGGAGTGGTTGTCACAAGATGTTCAGCTGTGGAATCCGTCACCGAAGCTGGCGAGGGTGATCAAGGAGAGCGGGTTGGACTGCGAGCATGTCGACCGTGATACCGAGAGCATCGCGAGTTTGTTCTGGTACGGGGAGGGCGAGACGACAGAGGTGGATTGGGTTGCCAACGAGAAGTTTGGGTGGTGTTGAGGGGTTTGGATATCTTCCCCCGATACAGCTGAAATCGACGTGAAATTTGGAGCGAGGATTTGTGCTCTTTTGACCATCCTATACGGCAGCCAACTGGCCAAACTTCGCCGAAGGTCACTGTGAGAGATACTGCGACGATGAAGACGGGATTAAATATACTCACTCCTCCGCTACCTGTGGCCAGAAAACTCTCACGAGAGCTACCTTGTCTCATAAAAAAACTGAAGTTGATACTTGAGTGTAGTGTTTCGGGGCAAGGGAATGGGTTCCTGGAGTGGCTGGGAGAGACAGTTTGAGGGGAAGGCATCCGAGGGGCGGTTTATAGTCCCAAGAATCCGACCTTGGGGACCAGTTTGGGAAGTCACGAACACCCTTATCTGGTGTTCCTTCCAATGATGCAGGGCAGTACGCTTGGAACGGGGAAGGGCCATATGGCAGCTCTGCTTGTGGGGGAAGCAGGCAAGGGGCAAGTTCCAACATTGCCTGTCAAGCGTCTGGATGTTTTGGATGATGACAACGGAAGTCAAGGCTGGCTGCTAGACCTCGAGGGTTGAAAAGGGGGACCAAATACGGCCCCTACAAAATGTGCATCCAATCTCGATCTGCTGTATAGACAGATATAATGGCATGTCGGGGTAGAGGGAGGTGTCAAAGTCAGTCGGTTTAAGGGTGCTCTCAAGCCTGTCACTGGACAGGAGCAGGAGCCCAACTTCCGCGTGCAGTTGGAGGTGAATAATACTTGCAGGCGATGGCACCCCCCAAACACCGAGACTGCCCGGTATATCTTGGCCCGGAGACACCACCACCCTGCAAGATGAGGGGCGCCCATAGATCCCTTCTGCCGGCGGTGGTTGGCACTGGTGTTGTGTTTTGCTTGCATGCGTTGACGACGGATGCATCGCTCTGCAGCCTCAAGCCGGAATTTGAGGCACCCCCCTCATCGTGTACCCGAGATGATAGGTTACTTTGGTCCGTTTCAAGGACACATCGAGACAGCCTCACACCTCGAAATCCGGGGAGTGGTGGACATGCAGTCGCGTCAGTCAGCCATGGCGCCATGGCCATGCAGAGGGCCCTTCCCTGGCCATGCCAAGGACTGTGCGTTTGACTGCTCCCCGCACGAAAAGTCCCGAGCAAAGACAAGCCGAGGACCAATCAGAGCCGGCACATTTCTCACAGCCGACCCAGTCAGGCCGGGGTTCCGGGAATGGCCGGTCTGCCCCTCCACACCCGCCCACGTTTAGTGGTGACGCTCCAGGCCTCAAGGTCGCCTCGGGACTCGACACCGCTGCGTCGATTGACCTTTATGATCCCTCCACCACCCACCACCCTCCCGCCGCCACACGTCGAATCTCGCGCAACCGTCCCGTCATAACACCGCAGCGATTCTGTCGTCGGTCCTTGTCATCCCAACTGTCAATCCAGAGTCTTCCACCGTCACCACGCCCAGACCCTCGCCCCCATCCCGCTACCTACACGAGTCGAGCGATCGATATTTCCCAGGACGGCACGCGGCAGCAGATCGGATTCTGTGCAGACGGGATCCTTATCTGCGACAGTTGCCCCTTTGGCCGCTGAAGTTTTGAGATTCCCACCCACGTTGGATGCGCCCGGAATCACGAGCCGACGACCAACAGGCCGAGGACCATTAACGCCCAACCTTGGACCACCAAACCTTTGGTCCTCCATCTCCAACCACAACAACATCACGACGTCCCCCCATGACCTAACCCGGCACGCCACCATCATGTCGACCCAACGCCCCTTCTTCCTCTCCACATTCTTCGCCGCCTTCCGCCACCAACCCCCGCCCTCCCTCTCCACCGCCGCCCAACAACCCAACAAACACACGACCCAACCGGGGGCCGGCCCCTCGACATCCTACACCGCCTCGGCCTCGGCCCCCCGCACCATCGCCAACACACAGACATCTACCTCCCCCGCGCCGTCACGGTCCGGCGTCATCGGCCAGCTGCCGTTGCACTCGCCGCGGTCGCATCACCACGGGCCGATGCCCATCCCACAGCAGCAGCGGAGGCGGGGGAGTGATAGTAGTAGTGAGGGGTTCAGGGATGCGATGGGAGCGGAGAAGCTGTATATTGGGGGCCGGACTGCGACGGGGGAGGAGAAATTTTTCAAGCTCGGGGTGGTGAGGAGGGTGAGGAGCGGGGATAGGTTGAGTTTGGATCGGTTGAGTTTGTAAGGGTGTGGGGATGGACTACGGAAACCGGAAATATATATAGGGGTTGGTTGCTGGGAGGGCAGCTGGTACATGACATGGCTTGGGGAACGGGTATGGGGTATTCATCTTTGGGACTGGCGTTTTTGGAATGGATTATGGAACATGAGAAATGACGGCGGCTGCATAAACGGACGGGTGGGAGGCTCTTGGGCGGACAAGGCATAAAACAAAGTCGGACAAACATGGATATGAGAGGGAGCGCTCATGGGCGGCCCGGATAGGGGTAAAAGGCACGCGAGATGGGGGACAAACCAACTTCAGCATGGCCACATAAAATACCGCCAGGAGTTGGCAGTCTATAGTCCCAATTACACACACGCATATCTATAATCCCCAACCCCGTCTCCCTTACCACATGAACCTCTGCACGTTCCCCCCATCCAACAACGCCCCATCCGCGCTTCTCCAGTAAAAAGGCTTGAACAAAAACACATACATCGTCCCCAGATTGATAGCCACGAACCACACCGTCTCCAGCACCAGCCGCGGGTCCACCCCGAGCCCCGCGAGCTTGCGAACCCATTTCGAGCCAGATATCGTGACCGGGTCCCAAGCCGGAACCAGCAACCGCCAAAACACCCAAGGCAGGATAAAGTACCGCGGCTCAACAAGCGGCGCCGTGACGAGCGAGAGCGTCGTGGTGAGCAGCCAAAAGATGGCGGTAGATGTCGACGGGGGGTATGTCGAAGCCGGAGCGGCTGGCGCGGCAGGAGGTGTCTTTACTTTTTTCTTGGAGTCGACAGTCACGTCCGCGTCGGCAGCGGCGTGGGATGGAGGTGAGGAGCTCCCCGCCAAAGCATCCCACACAAGCCAGCGACACGCCGTGTAAGCCGGCACGAGGGCGTAGCGGACCACGGGGGAGCGGAGGATGGTGTAGCGGAAGATGTAGAACATGTAGTGGCGGTTGTCGGCGAGGGTAAAGGGGTGGATGGGGGTGTTGTATCGGACAACGGGGAGCGAGAGGAGAGTGGTGACGAGGGTGTGGGCGGTGGTGAGGAGGGATGGCGGGGCGAGCGTGGAGAGGACCTTGAGCAAGGAGGGGAGGAGGAGGGGGGCCGAGAAGAAGGCGAAGAAGGGCCAGATGTAGAGCATTTGGGCGAGGTGGAGGGTGGCGATGTGGTTGGATTTGTCGCCTGGAGGTATGCGGTTAGGGATTGAAGGGGTGAGGTCAGGGGAGAAGGGACGCACCGAGTACGACGCCTCTGTTCCATGCTACGAAGCCACCAAAGAGGGCGAGGATGGTGATGTGCGGCCAGACTTGCTTGAGGACCCGAAGAGGGTTGCACAACGCGGCAATTCCGATGCTCAGGGCGCAAAAGAGCCAGTCTGGAGGGTCAGCGTCACTGTCAACATGATGTGAAGAGAAATTTGTTACCTTGAGGGCCAGAGTTGTTCAGGTTCGGGTCATGCAACTCTCCCACGGAATCCCTCCAGGCGTAGAACTTGACATGATCAACAAAGCCGAGAGGCCCCTTCGGTGGTTCCACCGGAGCCGGCTTGATCGAGCGGATGGCATGTACCGCCTCGGCGGCCCCCATGTAAACGACAACCCAAAACACGTTTGTTTGCCGCATGAACAGGGCGACCACCCCAAGTGCCACCATCTTGACGCCGCTCAGGAAGCCCGGCGTCTCCTCGCCGAGGCGCAAGAGATGGTTCTGGTAGGCGGCCAGGACAGCGAGAGTCGAGACAACGTCGGTGTAGTACAAGCCAGAGAAGAAGAAGATGACAGGGAACAGGGCGATGTTGAATGCTGTGTGGATGGCATAAAAGGTCGCTCCGGGGGTAGGGCTAGCGTTCCTCTTTGCTGCTTGGGCTTGAACTAGAGTTCGGCATTCCGCGGCAACGAGGGCTACCGCCATGGTCGCCATCAAGTTTGTGTTTCGCAAGGAAGAGGCCGTACAAGTGGCCATCCTGCTGAACCGATGGTTGGCAACGGAGATGGCATATCTGGGGGGTTGTCAGGGTCGATGCCATAGAGCAGAGCCGGGGACGACACTCACAGCCCTGGAGGGGTGGTAATCTTGTCATCCCAGTCCCAGTAGCGGCCCTCGCAGTAGGTTTGGGCCTGGGGGATATGGAAGAATTCGTCCTGAAGATACATCAGTTCCCAAGTTCAGTCTCAGGGGGTGGGTGATGTTGCTGACCAGGTACGGTTCGGGGACGTAGTGGTTGACCAAAGCTAGCCATGAACTCCCGAAGAGAAAGATGACAGCGAAACCACTGCTTATGGCTGCTTGTGCATTTCTTGACGTGATTCCCTTTCCCCTGCTCAGCACGAAAGTGAGGGATGCGGAAATCCACAGCGCCCTGAGAAGCTCAACCCGCGTCAGGGCTCCGCGCACCACTCCCAGGGCCTCCATTGAAGCGACGTGCTAAAATGGGTGTTGGGCTTATCCTTCCTTAGTCAGAGCAGATTCATTGAGCGACCATGTTTGCCCGGTCGAGTTCGCGCGCGTCGACGTCCTCAACACGAGTTGGAGTGACGTTGTTTACAGGTGTCGAGATCTCAGGGTTGGCAGTGGTGACTTTCCAGGGTCCACAGCGGACGGAGGGCCCGTGCACACCAAGCAACAGGTGCTGACAGGCCCCCTAAAATCTTGCCCATAAGCCCATGGCTTTACGCTTTTACTCGTACATGGCCACGGTCAGAAGGATGGTAGAGGTTCAATGTATACTGGATGCGGTCTTTTATACAGCCTGTCTAACACCGACGTGCTCTAGTATGACGCCAAACCCCTGGCAGCAACCAACCCAACCACGCTCGCACAAAACAGATGATTTAGAAGGGCTGCAGAAGATTGTCAGCATGGCACTGGGGAAAGATAACGTCGGTTGACTTACGCTGTCAGATGCGGGCACACTCCTGTCGTAGGCCGAGAAGTTCTTGATAATAGGGATCTTCTATCGGGACGTTAGTAATGGTCTGGATACCGCGAGACGGAGAACATGCCTTGATGACGTCGTCCTGGAGTCGGGGAATACCCGAGGCAAAGAAAATGACGGCAAAGAGGGCGACACCTCCGAACCCAGCGAGGGTGGGCGCTCTGAGAGTATCGTTAGCATCCAAGTCCAATGTCTCCCGTCCTCCAACCCAAGCCTTCCCGCTTCAGCCCCAAACCACACCCCGTCCGCCTCTTGGCCGTGATATCATCCTCGGAATCCTTCAGGATTTCGGCTCTGGCTGTCCTTCACAAACTGGTCCCCCTCCCACTCCACATCCACCCGCGACGCTCCATCTTCCCCCGCTCAATCTCCAACTGGTTGTACTCGAGATTCGACAGAGCTGCAGGTGACTTACACTCGGAAGAGCGACTTGGAGGTGATCCCAGCGAAATGCGGTTGGTTGTGGTACCTGTCTCGTTAGCCCAACGCCCCATGTGATCGGCTTCCCGAGTCCAACTCCCCTTCCCCGTCCCGCAGGGTTCGTCTTCTCGGGGCGCGCAGCCGGTCGGTGTCGGGGGATCGTGCTTACTTCGGGCCATACGGGCTCTTGTACGTGTTGTGGTTTGGCTTGGAAGCCATGAGGGACTGGCAATGACGCAGTTAGCTCGTCAGTCCACGGACCTTGCAATCGCACTCATGACATGGCGTGACGGCGGCGAGGAGACTGGGTTGGGGCGATCGACAGGGCAGTACGTACGAAGAAAGGCATCTTGAGTGGCGTGGCTGTCGCGAGCGAGCGGGTGCTTCAATGGCTGGCGGCGAGGAGTTCGAGGTCGGAAGTGGTGGTTTGATGTTGCGCGAGATTGATTTGCCGGACGAAGCCGGAAAAGCGGATTGCTGCCTCAGGCTGCATCGGTTTCGTCGTGGGTACAGGTTCCCTGCACTCGTCAAACGGCCCCCACCTTTTCCCTTCCTCACCTTTGCAGGTCACGACTCGCAGGGCAACAACCACCTGCTCCCCACGCTCGCTCGCCAGTCCACCACCATGGACAAGCAGCTCGACGCCCTCTTCGGGCGCGTCGAGGCGGCCCTCACGACCCTCATCGACTCCATCGCCAAGTACAACCCGTCGGACAAGCTCGCCGACGACCTCGCGCACGCCGACCGCGCGCTCGCCCAGGGCCTGCGCGAGCTCGAGCAGCACCAGGCCAACCACGCGCGCATCCAGCAGCTGCGCGCCGAGACGGCCGCGCTCGACGCCAAGACCAAGGAGATCGCCGGCAGCCTGTGGGCGATGCGCAAGGAGGTGGACAATACGCCGACGACGACGTACCCGGCGGGCGGCGCGCGGTACCCCTTCACCATCGAAGACCTGCTTGGCTTTGCACGCCGCATCAGCCGCAACACGCTGCCGCCGCCGGGGGTGACGAACGGGTTGGATCTCAGCGCCCCGCCGACGCAGCAGTCGGAGGGGATGGACGGGACGGCGACGCCGGGCGCGAGTTTCAACAGCGGTGTGGGGACGCCGGGCGGCGGGGCTACGGCGGCGGCGACGCCCGACGCGATGGTGTCGCAGGCGACGGTGGCGTCGTCGGTGCCCGGGATGCCGATGGAGCTGCGGCACGCGGTCAACCCGGGCGAGGGCGCCGTGTTCATCCCGTGGCCAACCGAGGACAAGATTAGGAGTGGGGCGCTGGCCGAGTACCAGCGGCTCGTGGAGCGCGGCATGGACCCCAAGGGCTACGACCCCGAGGAGGAAGAGCAGCGGAAGCGGGACGAGGAGCAGGCCAAGAAGGAGGCCGAGGAGCGGGCGCGGTTGGAGCACGAGGAGGCGGAGCGTCGGATGCAGGAAGAGCGCGCGCGTATGGCGCGGGAGCGCGAACGGGCACGACAGGAAGCCGAGAGGAGAGGGAGCGTGGCCGAGCCGGTGGGGCAGAAGAAGTCGCAGTTCTCGTTCATTGACATGGATGACGAGGACGACGACGAGTGAGGGGCTTCAGCCTCGGGCATGTCTGGACTGGATGGGCATGGCCTCCTGCAGAGGGAACGGCAGGGTTGGCCAATATGGCAGACATTAGACTTGACCAAAATTACCAGACGGTGTCTTCACAACTGAAATTGCCATCCAGGCTACCATTCAACGCGAATGCAATCGCTAACCCAAGCCCCTACTACCCAGAACAGTCCCCTTACGCCGCCTTAGTCTAAGGACCCTAATCTGTTTACATGCACCAACGGCAAGGACCGAGAATGAAGAGAAATCGTTGAATAATGATACAGCGTCTCGTCTCGTCTCGTACATCAGGAGTATCACCGACATCTCCACCCCGCGTCTAGTCGATCTTGATTGAAGAGTAGATCTTGCGACAAAACCACCAGCTGGCAAAGAAGCCGATGGAGCCTGCATTGCAGTTCGTTAGCTGTAGTTCGGAGGAGCGATTGTGAGGAGACGTACCTGTCAGAATGAAAAAGAGAAACGAGATGAGCAGGCTGTAGCCGATATACAGCACTGTCCCCGTGAGGCTGCTCAGTGACAGCTTGCTGACCCAGTGGATCAAGGCGTTGAGGAAGATGTAGGCGGCACTCGTGCCGGCGGCAAGGAAGGACCGCCACTGCCAGTTGTAGTTCTCGGAGCAGAGCAAAAAGTACACCATCAGCACCGTGACGGCGGCGCATGTGATGATCATCATGCCGTAGCACAAGAACAAGAAGCCAAACATGTAGTAGATCTTGCTGGACCAGATGGAGCTCATGATGAACGACAGTTCAACGAAAATGGCGCCAAACGGCAGGATGCCAACCAAGAGCATGCTGGGAATGGGCTTGAGGTAGGTCGTTGACGGCGGGATCTGGCGGGGAATCTGGTTGGTGCGGACCGGAGGCTCGATCGCCGATGCGCGGAAGCCCAACCACGATCCGGCAAAGGACAGGGGCACCGAGATGACGAACCAGATCAGGATGATAACGAGCATCGTGGTGAAGGGGACGGCCCCTGAAGACTCCCTCGCCCAGAGGAACAGGTTGAGGACGAAGAAGGTCGCAAAGACGATGCCAGGGACGAGGAGGGGAGTGAGGGCGATGTTCATCTTCCACTTGTCGCCCTGCATGGCCTTGTACACGCGAGCTGACGTGTAGCCACCCACCGAGCCAAGGACGGTGTAGAGGAGCACCATGATGGTGCCGAGGGCGCCCCTGTTGGAGGGAGAGAGGAAGCCGAGCAGGGCGAAACATATGGTGAAGCCGGCCATGACGAAGATCTGAGCGCCGTTGCCGAGGAATACGGAAAGCATGAGCGGATGCGACGGCGTGCGGAACACATCGCCATGCACCAGCTTCCAGCCCGAATCCTCCTGCACGCCATCCTCCAGAGCCGAGGTCCCCGAAAGGTCGTCGAGGTTGATCTGATCCAGACGGTTGTAGCGGGTGATATCCCTCTTCAAAGCGCGGACCAGGAGCGACATAACGGTTAGGACGAGGAAGATGACAATGACGGCCGAGTTGATGAGCGAGAACCAGTGGATATTGGGATCAAATACGTGGAGGTACTTGTCCCATCTCGTCGCCCATGGTGTGGGGGACGGCCTCCAGTACACACTGTAGGTGAACTGGACCTTGGTGTCGCCATTCTCGTCCAGAGAGACGGTCTCGAGCTTGCGGTTGCATGAGTCCTGGTCGATGTCGCCCGTGTACTTCTTGGACTCGGGCTGCACCAGGACGCCAACGACGCGCAGCTGGTCGGGGTACCCGCTGACCTCGTGGTAGTCGATCCAGATGTCGTAGTGGTTGTTGAAAATGACCTTGTTGGTGGCCGGGTCCTCGTCGCCGAGGTAGAAGCCGGGATTGTAATACTCGTCGCCGGTGAATTGGTCGATGCTTCTTTGTCCTGCTGGGAGTCCATCGACCAGCCAGTTGAGACTGGCGTCCAGCCGGATGGCCTGGTTGACGAATACAGCCGAGTCTTTTTGGTATGTGGTTTCGCAAAGCTTCTTGCATGTTTCGTTCTTCTTCATCCTCAGCTCGTAGGGGGAGGTGTATATCCTGTCGCCGAACAGGATGCTTCCCAAGCTCTCCTGGACCGACTTGTAGCCCCCCTCCGGCTGGCAGAACCGGAACGCGGGGTGGTAGTAGTCATAGGAGACGACAGAGTGTAGGAGGTTGTCCGACCCTGCGATCGGTCGGATCGAGTTGACGTTGAGGGGGACGAGCTCGTTCGGCTTGTAGGATGTCGGCGCGACGCCGGGGAGGTAGAAGGCGGATGCGAGCTGGGGCGCTGTCAGGGCCGTCGCCAGGAGCGCCCCGACGGGCGCTCGTTTTGTTATTTGCATGATACTCGGCTATTCTGTGTTCATTAAGGGACTAGAGGGAATGGTTAGCACAAAGGGCGAGAGGTTGTGATGGTCGTCACGATGGCGCACATGGAAATTCGGTCGCAACACGCAGCGGGATAGCTGCAGCCCGCAGAACAGGCGCGATCAGGTCCTGGGCGTGGTTCAGGTTCGGGTTGTGCACCGGGTGCGCCGGATTCGAATCGCGGGCAACCACGAAATGGTTGGTATTTCTGCTCGGGAGGGAGGAGCACCAATTCGACGTGGTGAGAAGAGTATAAAGAGGCTGCAATCTGAGAACAGCTGTCGGCGATGACAGGACAGGTGGAACAGATTCAACAAGCTGCGTTGCCTCATCGAAACACGCAACACCAGCTTGACCTTGAAAGTTTGTCTTAGTCATGCATGCACGGGCCTTGAAAACCCCACACCCCCTGAAATCGCATCCCGGTCGGCATGCTTGGCAGGTTGCCTGCCGCAAAAAAAGTCCCCGCCAAAACTTTTTCTCCTTCTGCCGCTGCAGATTTCGGGTTCTCCTTCGCATCAACACCGAAATCACCAGCCAACATGGCAGCACCAGCAACACTGCCAGCCTTGCTGGACACCCTCACAAAGTCCATCTCCTCTGCATTGGATGCCGCCCCCAAGCTCGCTGGCGTCGGAACTCCCAAGGACGGCATCTCGCTGTTGGACGTCAAGAACGAGCTGCTGCTCTCGTATCTCCAGAACCTCGTCTTCCTCATCCTGCTGAAGCTTCGCCAATCGAAAAATGGTGGACCAAGGAGTCAGGCCGAGGAGCGCAAACTCGATGACTTGGTTGTCAAGAAGCTGGTTGAGCTGAGGCTCTACCTCGAGAAGGGCGCCCGACCTCTGGAGGACAAGCTCCGCTACCAGATCGACAAGATGTTGCGCGCCGCCGACGACGCCGATCGCTCCGCCAGGGCAGCCGAAGAGGCCGCACAGGCCAAGGGCGAAGAGTCCGACGCTGACCCCGATGGCGACAAGGAGGAGGGCGAGGAAGACGACGGAGGTCTCAAGACCATCATGGGCGACAAGTCGGCACTCCAACAACGGTCGAACCTGTCCAACTTCGTCCAACCGGCCGGCGCGACAGGCGTTGGAAAGTCGACGAGCGCCTCGGGCGTATACAAGCCACCGAGAATTGCCCCCACGTCGATGCCGACCACGGAGCGACGGGAGAAGGCCGACCGAAAGCAGATGAAGTCGGCAACCCTCGACGAGTTCATCGCCGACGAACTCTCCACAGCGCCAGTTGCCCAGCCCAGCATTGGTACCACGATTCTGCAGGGAGGACGCAAGATCAAGACAGCGACCGAACGCCGCGTCGAGGAGGAAAGAAGGGACTACGAGGAGCGGAACTTTGTCCGTCTCCCCACAGAGAGCAAGAAGGATCGTGCCAAGAGGAGCAAGGCCGAGGGCGGTCGCAGCCGCATGAGCTTCGGTGGCGAGGAATGGAGAGATATCGGCCAGGGTGCCGACAGGATCCATCGTTTGACCCAAGGGAAGAGCTCCGGAAAGGGAACCAAGGCCCTGTTGGAGAAGAGCCGAAAGAGAGCACACGAGACCACCGACGGGCCCCGGGGCGGTGGCGAGGGGGGCAACATGGGCGAGAGATACCACAAGCGCCTCAAGGCCATCGATTCGGGCCGCGGGACTCGGGGCAAGAACCGGTAAACACCACGCCCGATATAATTAATACTAGTCTGTTCGGTCTACAGTTGTTCGTTTTGTCCCTGTTTTCCAGACTTTATCCCAGAAAGATTGTCTCTGCGAAACATCAGACACTTTGACCCATATCCCGCCCATCTTTGGGATCCGCAGCATTCAGCTCATTCCGAACCATGTCCTCCGCACCAACGACGCGCCTTGGCAGAGCGAAGCCGAGGCCGAAGAAGACGAAAAAGGCCCATTTCCACCGGAAAGGATTGAAGGCGATGCAAAACGCGAACCACCAGACCAACTCCAGGTAGGTGAAGAACTCGAATGGCCCAACCGGGGACGACCACTTCAAGAGGCGCGTCATGTCGATCCATCGCTTCATCCAGAACGGGCTCGGCCGGGTGAGAGGGTCGATGAGGAACATGAGCAAGATGCGCGTGTAGATGCCGACGTGCCAGTTCCCCACGGTTCCGATGGCGCTCTCGTATGTGCAGTTGATGCAGGAGACCGACGGGTGCGACGGGGGGAATGTCTGCAGATACCAGTTTGGGGGGCCGTACGGTTCTTCGAAGCAGGACTCGGGGAGGAACGAGAGCTCCGGTCTCTTGTATCCGGTCGCCATCACCACCATGTCGCCCTCGATCAGTTCTTGATGTCCTGGTCCTCCTGACTCGACACCCTTCGCTCGACGGTTGACGAGAACCCCTTTCTCTTCGAACTTCTGGATATCGCAGCGCAGCCACTCAGCTTTGCCGGACCGGATCTGCTCCATGACGTCCGAGTTCACCATGGGCGTGTCGGTGAAGATGCCCTTGTCGACCGGGGCCATATCCTGCAGGTCGCGATAAAAGAACTTCCGCAGAAGTGTCTCCGGAATCCAGCTGAGTCTCGTCTCCTGCCCAAAGACGTTCAAGGCTAGCAGCATGTTCCAGAAGGGATTCCGCGGAATAATCCACTTCTCACTCCGCGCCAGAATCGACACCTTCTCGGCGCCTTCTTGTGTTGCGAACTCGAGCGCCTCCACGGCCGACGCGCCGCCCCCAATGACGATCAACTTCTTGCCCTTGGCCGTCTTCCCTGTCAGGTCGCTGGAGTGGTAGATCTCGCCCTTGAACTTGTCCATGCCGGGCACGTTAGGGACCTTGCTATCCCCGCAGGTGCCAATGGCGGAGATGACGCCGTCGAACCGGCCGTGGGCGGGGTCATTGATGACCCAGCGGCCCCGGTCGTCTTGATACACCCTGGTGACCTTGGTGTTGAACTTGGTTCGACTGTCGAGTCCATATCGCTCCCAGAGCTGGCGGACTTGGTCGACGATTTGCTGCCGGTTGGGGTACCCTTGCTCCCATACGACGGAGGGATGGAAGCGGTACATGAGGGAGTGGATTTGCAACCCGGAGGTGCTGTTGACTTTCTGTATGGAGTTAGAGTCGGTACACAACCTCGAGCTTTGTCGAGCACTTACACTCCATATCCCACCAACCTGGTCCTCACCGCCGGCTTCAAAGATGACGACGTCGAACCCGTGGCCGATGCAGTGGGCGGCGCTGGTCACGCCGGTGATGCCGGCGCCGATGACAGCGACACGAGGTCGGGAGAGAACGGGTTTACGGCCTGGAGGTTTTGCCGCGAGGATTTTGCTTACCAGCCATTGCAGCAGCTGGAAGACGAAGAGGATGGGGTGAACGAGGGGGTTGTGTATCCGCGATTCGGAAGCCATTTTGACATTGTATACGCCTGGGGTATTGAATTGGACAAGTACTTTCAGTCAATGGACAAGCTGAAAGCCATGGACCGTTCTTTAAGCATTGTCAGTTTGGTTTGGGTCGTCGTCTTCCCCTGCCAAGCAAACACAACATGTGTGCCGGCCATCACTGACGTCATGATGCCATCACGACTTTCTTGGCATGTGAAAATAAAGTTCAGTTCATCCACGACTCCACCGCCGATCCGCCGTGGTTGCACCCGCAACTCGGAGCCGGGCTGGCCGGGCCATCCACTGTCTGTCCGGGGCCGGGGCTCCGAAGAATCGGGGCTCGCACCGGGATGCCTTCCGCCCAGACAACACCGCATGGCGCATCGCTGCAATACGAACCACATCGATTTTCGAGCTTGGCACGCTAAACCCCGGACCAAACATTTGGTTATCCTTCTGCACGAGGCGTTGGAGCTGGGCCATTGAGATGGAGAGATGCACCTCACCATATCCCGCCTGGCGCAATGCTTGGATTGGGCCATCATGGAATACGAGGCAGAGGGCTGCTCAGTGCCAGGCAGCCACCGCCCAACCCCCGCCCTGAACTTTCCCAGCACCTCACTTCAAGACTCTTCAAGCCATCTTTTTTCGTAGGATCAGGAGTCGAAAAAACGACATAAGACAGCAGCCATCAACACTGCACAATGGCTACAACAACCACGCCGGCCGCACCGGTCGAAACGCCCATCTGCCAGGTCTGCAGCGACAACTCGGCCACCAGCCTCGAAAAGATCGATGCCTACATCCAAGACCGCGTCGGCGCCGCCATCGACGCCGAGATGAAGCTCAGAAACAGAAAGCCAGCAGCGCCTCCAGACCAGATTCTCCGCTTCACGGACGCGCTCGGGAGGAAGTTCAGCTTTCCCTTTGCCATTGCCGGAAAATGGGCTGTAAGTTTTCTCCTCTCCCGACTCATTCGTTGATCGGAAGGATGTGGACCTGAATCACTGACCAAGACAAGGGCGGCATGGAGGACTTTATCAACGAGGCATTCCAAAACGTCCAGCTCTTCAACCAAGTCGTCCGGGCAGGGTACTACGACCTCGTCTCCGAAGGGGAAGTCATCTCCCCTTCGCAGTGGGAGGCGACGGTCAAGCCGGGCATCCAAGTCACGATGCACATGTGGCCGATGGGAAAGGTGGCGTCTGAGCTGAGAGAACCCGGGCCATCCGAGATCGTCGCCCCGTCGCCGAGCCGTCCTGCGGTCTTTCCAGCCCCCCGCTCGTTGGTTGTGAGGAATTGCGATACTGTTGTCCCACTGCCGAGTCGTCCTCCTAGCCCCGGGGTCTGTTCCGACGCCCGCTCGTGGGTCATCAAGGATTGCGATGAGGGTGTGGAAGAGGAGGAGGAGCCGAAGGGGAAGAAGCCATCGAGGTTCCGGAGGCTCATTCGATGGTTCAGAGATTTGAGGAGCTACGAGATTACCGACGAGAGGCATCTGAAGATTGTGAGGTTGGATCAGGTGCATGGACAGAAGACGTCGGATTTGGGTCAGGGGAAGGAGAAGGACTGAGCTGGGGTTGTGGCTTCTCTGGGGTTATTGAAGAAGCCCGCTTCCTTCATTGAGGACGAAACTGAAATCTCTCATCTTCAATTCCGTACAATCCAATACTGGTTTGTTTGCTACCGCGAAACCTCGCATCAGGTCACCGAGGTCTGATTCTCTCTTGGAAAGGCCTCTTTGGTATAGCTTTAGGCCTCGAGTTCGGGGCGCGAGGCCTCTCGTTCAGTAAGTAACCGAGGCCTGATTCTCTGGAAGGCCTCGTTGGCACAACTCTCGGCCTTGACATCAGATTTCAGGGCCTCCGTCAATTATTAGATGGCCTTGGCTCGTATCTCGAATGTCTCGCGCTAACAAACAAAACAGGGCTGGAGTGTAGAGACGGAGTCGCTCGCCATCACGATGCTTGGCATTGCCCCTGACCCCAAGGAGATGCGGCGCCCTGGATGAAACACCAAAAGTATGAGATGGCACGATCGCGCTAAAGCTCAGCCTTTTTATTTGTCTCCATATTCTCAATTCCACTTTCTTCAATCTCTCGTTCGCCTTTTCGCCAATACCTCCCCACCGACCGCGTTGACCGCCCCCCACCACACAGCTGCATCCCACAATGATGAACGCAATGGAGTCTCCAAAATACCACGACTTGCGCGCCAATCCAGAGGCAAAGCATCCCATTGAAGACACCGAGTCCTTGACGGACTACCAAGACGACAACGACGACAAGGCATGGAGTGACGACGCATTGCAGGACGGCTCGATGATGAGGAGGAGGAAGACACGGGCGAAACGAATCCGATCAGCTATCGTGTCGTTTCGGTCGATTCTCGACACGGGCTTGTTGCTGGTGATACTGGGCCTTGTTATCGACCGGAGGCGGCAGAGTGGCGAGGGGAGGTCGTTGTTTGAAGTCGCTGGTGATGTTACGGGGTTTGCGCCAAGGTGTAAGTGAACCGAGTCGGATGAGTCTTGGAGACCCAGCTGACGATGACGATGTTTGCAGTTTCCCAACAAATCACAAGGTTTTCACCCGATCCGTCTTTCGTCCCGCACAACATGTCGGAAATGTTCACGGATAGCGTTCGGGAAAGATGGCTGAGCATCGTGCCGAGTATGACAGCCCCATCCCTCTCCCCCTCCCTCACAGCTAACCATCACAACAGAGGGCCTCGGCTATATTCGCATAAACCAAACTTCCGATTACAACAACCTCCCAACACCCCTGAAGACCTACCCAGACTACACATTCACCACCTCCATGACGCACCAGCTCCACTGCCTCCACGCCATCGCCTCGACCTTTGCCGCCATGTCCTCTAACCGGACCGACAAGATGCCGGCCGAAGGCCCGTGGCACCTCGCGCACTGCTTCGACTACCTCCGCCAGAGCATCATGTGCTGCGGCGACGTCGCCGTCGAGGGCGAGCAGACGACGTTCCCCCCCGACATGCGCGGAAGCGACGGGTGGGACGCCAAGCACGTGTGCAAGGACTACGACCAGGTGCTCGCGCATCTCGAGAAGAACCGGGCGGATGATGAGAAGTGGATATGAATTGCCGGGCCGGTTTTTATCTACAGACTCTCCAGGACCTACTACGTATATACGGGATTCTCCACCATTACAAGCGCACCGGCTGTCGGTTTAGTTCCCCCCGAGCAGGTGCTTCGCGACATCGACAATGTTCCGCACCGCCTTCTTCGTCCCCGTGCAGGTCCCGAACCCGGCCTGACACCCCGCGTTGACGTCGCAGTGGTCGGTCGAGGTGCCGCAGTACCCCCTATATCCCCACCGTCAGTCAGTCTACCACGCCAAGGGGGAGCAAAGGGGGGGACTCACGAAGCCGAGCAGCAAGCCGAAAACGTGCCGTTAACAGCGCACCGGTACCCGAGCTTGCCGACGCCCGTGCTCCCGCACGTGCCGTCGATGGTGACGTCGACGCCCGCCTTGGGCGCGTGGCACGAGCTCGACGAGTTGGAGAACTGCGACTGGCAGCCGGCCGTGGTGAGGCAAAAGTCGCTGGCCGTGCCGCAGTAGCCGTATGACGAGCAGCAGGCCGCCGTGCCGGGGCAGGTGTAGCCCTTGTTGGCGCCGGCCTTGAGGTTGCCGCACGTCTGGTCGGGGGAGACGGCGCGGGCCGAGAGGACCGAGACGGCGTCCACGGGGGTCGTGGTCGGGATGGCGGTCGCGGTGAGGGCGCCGAGGGCGGTGAGGAGGAGGATGGGGAGCATCTTGGCGGGTTTAGGAGGGCGAGGAAGCTTGGTCTCTGCGTGCCAACCTTTGCCGTGGAGGGAGTCTGGGGGTGTTTTCCGGGGGAGGTCGAGAACCAAGAGCTGGGCAAAGGCTTCAATGCTGGCCCCCTCTCGAGATATATATACGGACCAGGGGAGAAATGCTCCGAGATCTCAGAACGTCCTCCGCAATCTGCGAGTGCGCCACGTCGCGAGAGATTTCCCAATGCGCTCCATCCCGATATGACCTGGCTGGTATACTCTCTCCAAAGAGTGGACGCGTGTGGTGGTACGTGGCAGATGAGGGCACCCACAGGAGAAAACAGGGTTCGGAAGGCCCATTCTCGTCGTCGGTCTACTCTACCCAGATTTAGGCACAACGTCACAAGAAGCTGCTGTGGAGTTCGTGGATCTTGGGGTGCAAGGTAGATCATGCGGAAAAAAAGGCATGGCGATGTTTCTTTCCGGCCGCCCTGGCGGAACAATCTGATCTGACAGGGGGAGGGGGGGTTAATTTGTCCTTGCTACTATAGCTGAGGTGCTTCTGCTAAGCCGTGTCCCAGTGAGCTGCCGAGGTGCCTGCAGATCTGTCGCTCGCTCAATATGCGGGGGAGGACGGGTTCGCTTTGCGGGAAACGAAAGGAGGGTTTAGCCGCACCGGGAGGCGGCTGGAGAGAGACCTTTTTCAGTGATTTTCTGGGGTTGGCGGGTGTGGTGGGTGGCTGCTGCCGATCAGCTGGGACGGCTATTATGGCATGCCCGATGGGTAGAGGGAGGGGGATAATCAAGGTACGAGATGGAAATAGATCAGGTGCGAGTCTAGACTGGAGTCTGTTCTGTGGTTCATGGTGGAAACAGTTGGCGAGACTCCGAAAATTTGAATGTTTGGAGGGTTTGCTGCAAGATGTGCCGCCTCAAATTCTCTTGGGTGTCGGGAGTGACTTCCTGACACTTGCTTGGAATGGCAGTTGGGCGCTGTGTGACTGCCACCTGTGCTGTGCCACTTTTGGGGTCAGAGTCGACCGATATTCCCGATGATGAGTCACTGTGAGCCAGTCGTCGACATCTTCTTCATCGGGTCTTGGATGTTCTTTTGCCTCGCCCTCCCCTCGGTTTATCAACCCCCATCATCTTTTGAGCACTTCAACTTGGATATCAGCGACAACTGACAGTCATGGCTGCTCCCGGCGAAACAGAGTTGGAACGGCTGTCGACGAACTACCTCCTCGACGAGCTCGAAAAAGCCGGATATCCGTGCTCTTCGCTGACGCCCCTCTCCGGCGGCTCAACCAACTTGGTTTATCGAGGCATCCTCGAGACGCCAAACTCCTCTCGGGACACCGTTATCCTTAAATTCACGGCTGGCGTCTTGGCTATCGACCCCTCTTTTGAAATTGATATCTCTCGTTGTGTAAGAAGATCTAACTTACTAGTTATCCTTGATCATTGTTCATCCGCTCCCGATAACGTTACTAATACGACCAAGATGGCCGAGTCGAACATGTTGGTAGCCCTGGACACCGCAAGCCTGCCATTTAGGACCGCAAAGCGCCTCTTCTTTGAATTGAAGTCCGACGCTGGGGTCCAAGTCCACGAGGACTTTCGTGACGCCCTCAACCTAAGCGCGATACTCAGGTCCCCGACAACCTCCCGTGATTTCGCCACTGCCATCGGCTATGATCTGGGGTTCAGTCTCAAGTCTTTCCATGACTTGGTTGCGTCTATATATGACGATGACACGGAGTTCAGTCATGCGGCGCCGGATGTGTGGAGCTACAGCCCCATGCGAAGTATGAAATACAGAACCAGCTACGGCAGCTTCATCAAAGTGCTGGATAGATTCCCGGGTATGACAGACGATTGCAAGCCGCTGCTGGAAGAAGCGAGAGAAATGGTCTTCCAAGAGCTTCAATTGCGGCCTTGGGACCCGAAACTCCCATACCAGGGGATAATTCATGGCGATTTCTGCGCTGGCAAGTAAGTGCCTCTTCACTGCCGCATCAGAACTGACCCAAACTTACATCATGATGGCAGCGTCTTGTTGCTCAGCCCTCCATCCCCCGCTTCGCCAAACAAGATCGCCATCATCGACTGGGAACTCGCTCAGTACGGGCACCTTGCCTACGATCTTGGCCAGTTCATCGGGGACCTCTGCGAGAACCATTTCCTAGACAGCCCGCAGCATGTCAAGTCAACCATCGGAGGCTTCATCCGCGGCTATGGTGGGCTCAGCGACGAGCTGGCTTTCAGGACTGCCATCCACGCCGGTGTCCACTTCATCCACTGGTACGTCCGTCGCCCGCCTACAGCCGAGATGCTGGAGACCCCGGAGAAGATTGCAGACGCGATGAAGCTTGGGAGGGACATTGTGGTGAAGGGATGGAAGAAGGACCGGGCTTGGTTCAAGGGAACCATTTTGGCGCCTCTCTTTGGGTTTTAGGGGGGTGTTTCTGGATGTATCTTACAAGGCAGCGATGTTCGAATATTGTTCAGCGAGCCCACCAAGCCATGTCCTGAGGCCGAAAATCGTTCACTTTCTTTCGCAGCTGGAAAACAACGGAGAGTACCCACTTTGCAACTCTGTGTCATTGCTGAAAGACTCTGGAGTTCTTTAAACCTTTCTAAATTTCCCAATCCCCCACTTTCGCAAGATTTCTCCCCAAACCACACCACCCACTGCGGTCGCACCCCCAGCACCCGCACCTCAAGATGGACAACCATCAAGCCCTGGTTCCTTCAACCTGGGACGCCGACCAGGTTGCCCTGCGAGACTTGGTCGACGGCATCGTCAACATCAACAATTAAGTGACTAACCCCACCCCACTGACCAACCTGACCACCTTGCTAACAACCTCAATTGCCAGTCGCGAAAGCTCATCATGGAAACCTCGACGCCTTCCGCGCCGGCGCCGCCAACATTATCCAGGCGGAGCTTGAGGCTCGCAAGGGAGACGACCATTGTTCGCTGAGCAGCTTCCTCGCCACGATGTACGAGAAGCTTTGGCTTGCGAGCTACTGTCCTTGTACGTTCAGACCCCCGCGCAGTAATGTCAAGCCCGGTCCCCAGCAGCTTTCAGCGTTGCCACAATTCCAACTTCCAACACGACTCACAGTCAGACGCCATGGCGCATTCCAAGAGGCGAATCCTCACCACACACACCGCCCCGTGGTGCCGCTTCTCTTCACAACGGACATGAACGCCATCGCGGAGAAGGGAAAGGAGAAGTGCCTCGTTCAGGTCCTCTGCGAGTTTGTCACCAACAACTACCTCGAGCCAAAGTACGTCCCCGGAGCTCTCCTGAATGAGATAGCGTCGCCACAGAAGTCCCTACCCGACGTGCTGTCTCTACAGGAGTTCTGGCGCCAGATTCAGCAAAAGAACGCCGTCGCAGAGGAGACATCCGAGGAATCTGCAATGGAAGTCACTGTGGCTGGGAGAGAGAAAGACGAGACACACGACGACACCGATGAAAGCGACAGTGAGTTTGGAGACGTGAAGACGTCGCTAAAGGGCAAACCGTGGGGCTCACAGCAAGAGCATGTATGCAGGGCCAAAGTGCTCTTCTCCAAGCTCAAGATCACCGACTTCGCGTCTGAGGAGGAGCGTAACTGGGACAATGGTACCTCTGCGCTAGACGTCTTTCAAGATGTCCTGAGAGCCGACTGTAATGCATACCAAAACCTCCGACACTTCATTATCGGGTACAGGGAGACCAAGGACAGGAAATGGTACTGTGCTAGGACCATCGCCTTGGCGCCTTATCGCATCAGAGGAGTGGATATACCCGACGACGCATCCTGCTGTACCTGCGCAACGAGTACCGGAGGAAGACTTTGCCTGCGGCTCAAGGCTCAAAGCCTCTGGCCGCGGCAAGGGAGAGAAGAAGCTTGACTATACCGCCTTCTTCGCCTTCGAGTAGGAGTATTAGGCAGTCTACTAGGCGGAGGTGATTCAAAGCCTCGGAGCGAGCGCTGGGGTGGAGGCATGCCCAAATGCCTCGAGGAATCGGTACTGCACCAGAGTTTGTGCTCCAGGAAGGAGGCGATGGACATCAGCAGGCGACGAGTGCTTCAGAATGGGAGGGCTCTGCACATGGAGGTTAACTACCCGTGCTCGTTGCTGTGATCTTTTGGCGCTTGGCCTGGGGCCCCGAGATGGTCGTCGCTTGAGAAGGCGCAAACTGAGAAGATCCAAGGCCCATTTCTTCGCGGACTTTTTTTTGGTACCAGGCTTTCTGTCTCTGTCGGATTGTTTTCTGGAACTGGGCTTGGTGGCGGACCATGTTGTCGTAAGTGAGCGGAAGGCGGACTGGCGGGGTTGGGACGACTGGGTCATTGAGAAGCTCTTCCAGTTCGTATTCGCACTCCAGATTGGCGTCGACGTATATGTACAGCGCACTGAGACCAACTCGGCCGTCGAGGTCGGGCAGGAGGCTTTCCATGATGAAGAATGGAGCCATGCGAACCTCTGCCGGGCGCAAGCCGGCGTAGGGAAATGCAGCCGGAAGCAAGTCTGCTGTTGCGTCAAAACTGGGGCAACTCCAACTCGGGGTGCGAGCGAGTGAACAAGCGTGAACGTACAGGGATTGGCGGCCATCCAGACATGTCGCGCCACGTCAAAGACGAGCGTTCTCAGAGTGCATACAGACAGCTGAGCCAGTCGTCTGTAAATCTGATCACGGACAATGCCGTCGGCGGCAGCTCGGAAAACGAAGAAGTCGCAGTCTGGGTCTCGGGCCATGTCGTTGTTCATGTCGACGAGGAACTCCATGAATCGGTGGCAGTCTGCCTGCATCATGGCCCAGCCGGCGTCGCTTGCCAGGATATGGTCCATGTCGCCGCGGCTTGGTGATGCGGCTCGCAATTGCTGATGCGGCTTGCAGTTGCAGTTGCTGGTTGCGGGGGACGAGTCTCGGCGAGTCTCGGCGGAGGAAGGCGGAAGGGAAAAGAATTTGGAACGCCCCGGCGGCTTTTGAATTTGTGGAGACTGTGTGGCCACGGCAACAGCTTCGCAGGGACGGAGCAACAGTCACGAGTGAAAACGGAGCTCTGGGTTTCAACAATACGGTAGGTAGTCAATTCACACGGTCAGGGTTTTCCATCTGGAGGAAGGAGCAATGTGGGATTTTGACACTGGCACACAGCTTCCAACTTACGTCCGCACGACAGGACTTGAGCTGCTTTCGAGAGACCAGGCAATGATCACTGAATTGCAACTCCAGGGACAAATACTGGATACTCGGAGGCTAGGTATGTCATCTCTGCAACGTTGAGCAGTGTCATCACGCATCGTTCTCACTCGTCCTCCTTCCCGTTTGTTGATGTTTTGATTTGTCTTTTTTTGACATTGGCACCACATCTAAACACATCCCACTCAAAGTCACTGTGGTCCTGGGACCCAACATAGTCACGGACAATGTTCTTTCGTCCCTGTGAGTTAAGGTGGTGATGTAACATCTTAACGGCCCCACCTTTTTCGAGAGCCGGGGTGGGGCCGGGGGGCACCCGCCCCTGCGCCGACATCACAATGTAAACAAACCAACCATTCCGGCTTGGCGTTGTCAGATTTCATTGCATCACATACTTTTCTGTCCTCAAACGCAAACCAAAAAAAGGCAAACCCTTGGCGAATATATTGATCAATCTGCATAGTTATCCTCTTTCCAAATCTGGGCATCAGGCCCTCGAACAAGCCAAAGACATGCACTGACCTCATTACCCAACCAGAATCACCTGTAACCATGTGGGAACATCCTCATCAACCCACATCCACCAGCCCCTCAAACAAGCCGAAACCTCCTGCGATCCTCCAGGCCCACAATCTCCTCGGGAAACAACCTCTTCGCCGCCGGCGAACCCCTTGGTTCAACCCCGCCCCGATTCGCCAGCCCAAGGCGCCGATACCTCCCCTGTTTCAGGGGCATCTCCTCCAGCACGAGGAAAAAGTCGTCGATGTGCGTCTCTTCCGGCTGGCCCTTTCTGGTCTCGAAGTCGTGGGTTATCCGACAGAGATGGAGCCACACCACGGGGCGAACCACATCTGGTCGCTCCTCGGGGACCGCATGGTCCGGTGTCCGGTCGAGAGTGCAAATGAGGCGCATGTCCTTGTTGTCCCAGGAATGGTCACGAAGCCTCATCACGGCGACGGCGGTGCCGTCGTCTGGACCGAGGAGCTCGCCGTCCTTGGCTAGGCCTTCGACCTCGAGCGTTACACCTTGGAATTCCGAGGTGAAGGGTTCGCCGCGCCCTGGAAGAAAGTCAGCAATAAAGGCATCTCGGACAAGAGGGCGGCTTGGAGGGGGTCACGTACAGCCAACGCTGCAAGACACCACCCGCATCTCTGTCGTCAGCGACCCCCACGTCTGCTCATGTGCGATGTTGACACGCGACAGAAGCTGGGTCGCATCCGTCGCATCCAAGTGCGACAGCCACGACCAGGACGGGAATTGAGTCTCTCTTGGAGCCGAGCTGCCACTGTCTCCAGGGATGAACCACGTCAGGTCATACCCAATGGTCTCCTTCCACAGCCCCAGTAGCGGTGTGTGTCCCGTTTCGCTCTGGTAAAAGTTCACCAGGCCGGCAATTGCCGGGGCTCGGTCCGTCCCAAACGTCAACTGCCGCCCAGAGTAGTCGGTAACCCACTGCCACCACAGCAGACTTGCAATCCTCTTGTCCGACATGTCGAATGCACAGTTGACTGCGCGCTGCAAGCTCGAGAAACGGTAGGTGTGAACGGTGGCGTCTTCAGATGTGAACAGGGAGTGGCATTGCCACAGCAGCTGGCCGGTTCCGGTGCAAAATACGGTCCGCGGGGAGAGGACTTGCTCCTGGAGGACCCATCCGCGGTTCAGGAGGGGATTTTGCTCCGTCACGGCGCTCCCGGCGAGGCCGAGCACAGATACAGTCTCCTTTCGCATCATGATGGTGCCGCGCGAGTGCCGGCCGGCCGCCCACGTTGAGTAGTCGGTCGTGTCCAGGTCTCCAATGAAGCCTCCGTGGCAGTTGGTGGAAGCGGCAGCCCCGATGGTCAGATAGCTTCCGCGGTAGTAGGTGGACATTCTTGCAGACTCGATTTCCCAGTCCTTGGCGTCGCCCTGGAGGATGCAGAGGGAGTCGATCCAGATGTAGTCGATGCCGAGCTTCCGGGTCACGGCGATGGCATGGCGGTAGTTCCTCGGGAGGGCTGAGAAGGATATGTTTTTGAGAAACTTTTTCATCAGTGGCCGTGTGGTTTTGAGAGGAGGCTTGACTGTCGGCGGGCCCCAGCAGTGTGACAAGGTGGTGTACTTTGTCTTGGTTGGCAAGGTGTCTGTAAGAACCAGCCTGACATCCTTGCTCGGCCATCTGCCCCTCTGTCCAACATACAGTAATCGGGTCGGCAGTGGAGACGTGCTGGGCCGTCGACAATGCCGGTGATCGCTTCCACGGCCGCCGCAATCGTCCAACCAGCTTCTGATGACGGTGATGCGATCTTTGAACCGTGGCAACGGCTTCTGCCATATCGGCCGTTGGCCCAGGGGTGCTGTGAGAAGAAGAAGATTTAGTCCACACATCAGCATCTTGCATTTGAACACATACAGTCCGAGGTGACCATCCAAAAGTCCATAAACATGCCATCCGTATCATCTTCCATGGCCAACACCGACAGCTCTTCCTCCGCGCCGCCAAAGTTGCCAAGCACCATCCATGTGACGCGTGTTGCTCCCGAAACACTCTTCACGTTTGCAAAGAATTTCCGTTCAGAAAGTGAAGCTTGGGTAAAGTATCCCCGGTACACAAAGCGTCCCACAAGCTCGCAGAAAGGGCAGCTCATGATGGTGCGAAACCAGCTTCTCGGGTTGGGATGCCAGGGCAGTGTCTCCTTTTTCCCCAGCTCGCGAGGGGTGACAGCCCAGTTGACGACAACCTCGCATGTCGGGCAGATCCGGTCCGGATCAGAAGAATTCTGAGAGACCATGTCGACGAGGGTGCTCCCAAAGGGAACTAACTGGTGATGGCTTCACAGTCGGATCATGGCTGCAGCAGACCGGAGGTCTTTGTGACCAAAGTTGTGTGTTCTGAGGCTCGAGTCGCAGCACCGGCGACTTGTTGTCGACGACGGTGGAGGAGCAAACGGGAGTCCTGTCGAGATTCGACCGGGTGGGTTGAGAGGGGGAAATCGATGGAAAGGCCGCGACCCCGCAGCAGAAGAGAAAGCCACGGCCTGCGGTCAGCTCCAAATAAATGGTGGCGTTCGCGAATGGGACAAGAGAAGAGTACAAATGGGTGTGGCTTCTGTACCAGCTGTTAGGGCCTGTGCTACCTGCCGAAGGGAGTTGAAGAGAGAGGGAAAGAGTGGAGGAACCTATAGGGGGTATGCCAAGACCTGCATGTGCAATTGGGCCAGCAGGAGGTCATCGGAAAGCGAGCCCAAGCAACTCCTTCCAGTCCAACTCGACCAGCAAAATCCACGTCAACTCAAACCGCCCCCTCACCAGCGAGTGATCATCAGATTGCCGTCTATCCAGATGTCTATAAGAAGTACCTCCTACCCAAACCCCCCTAGAACCCTCCCGTACCCTGCACCCTCTTCACAGCCCCAACCAACCCCTTCGTCCACGCAAACCGCCCCTTTCCCACCCCCAAAACCCCGTCCGCCTCCCTTCCCTCCGCATCCAACCACTTCCCCTCCTCCCTATCCAACGCGCCATACACATGCGTATTCTGATTCCTCCTCAACCCATCAATCCACGCCCCGCAGACCTCTGCACTGTCAATCATCACATTGATCTCCTGGCTGTGATACCAGCTCTGCGTGTCCTGATTGCCGTTCCCCTGGATCCCGACGTGCTCGTCGACGATCATGAGTTTGATATGGCACGACCGTTTCTTCGAGGCCTGCACGAGCGGCCGCGTCTGGTCCTTGGCGACGTACCAAAAGTAGTGGAGGTGCTGGCGTGCGGCGGGGGATAGCGACTGGTAAAGCTTGTGGGCGACCATGTCGTTGTGGCCGCCTTGCCGGGGGAGGAGTTCGCCCTGGAGGGGGGTTAGCATCAGATGACAGACAGAGGGGAGGGACTTACGATGTCGTTGTATCCAAGGCAGATGTAGCAGTACACGTCTACACCCCTCTCGCACGCGTCGTGGATGGCAGGGATGAGCGGCTCAGCGTTGAGCGTCGGGCTCTGGATGAAGACGCTCTTTTTGGCGTTGCGCAGCGCCGAGAGCCACGCGGCGTTCTGGGGGTTGTTGACGGATTTGTGGCTCGGAGGGCCGTACGGGCTGCGGTTGACAAGGGCCATGGGGAACGGTTCGTGTGCTGGGTGTGCAATGTACGGCGTCATTTCTTCTCCGGGAGGGCATTCGGGCGCGCGATCGCCCTCGAAGCCTTTGTTGATGGAGTGATCGAGGAGTCGCCCGACGGCTTCCATCCGTGACTCGCCGTCCTTGGGTGAGACGTGGGTCTGAACTCGACTGACCTCGGCGGCAATATCGTCGTCGTAGTACGGGTGCTCTGTGCTGTGCTCCTCGAGGCGAGTGGCGGAGGACCCGGGGGAAGGGTTTTGTACACGGGACTCGGACAAAACTTGGTGTCCTCGGTTTAGATATACTTCGGCTTGTTCGTCTGGTGCGCCATTCGGAGCTACACTTCGAAGGTGGTCTGTTGCGTTTGATGGCGGTGAGCTTGTAGTCTTGTTTGTAGTTCGTGGGTGGATGATGCTTTCGGGCTTCGATGGCCCGGTCAGAATCTCGTCACGGCTTGGTCCGTTCTCAGTCGATGAAGTTGAAACGAGGGATCCCGGCTCGTGAACTTCGCCGTTGCGGCCGGCGGGGCTTGCGTTGGCTTCGGGATCTTGCCCATTTGTCCAGGGCCCCAGCCCTCCCCTTGCCGCTGGCGAGTTCGAGCTGGGCAGCGGGGGCTCCAGCTGCTTGTGCCACGAGAGCAGCGCAACATCATACATGGAGTCGACAATCGGCCCCTCCAGGTGGACCATCATCTCCAGGTTGGCATTGTCCTGGATATTGTTGCTCTGCAACAGAGCAATCTTGCGGTCAACCACCATATATTTGGCGTGAAAGGTTCCGACAATGGGCTGATGGTAGTTCATGACCTGAAGATCAATGTTGGGGATCTCTTGTGACGCAGGGAGCTTCACTTTTTCGCCCGTGTATTCTTTCTCCGAGACGTAGTAGTGAGGCTCAAAGGCCTGCTTCGCGCTGCCGCGGTCGTAGATGATCTTGACGATGACCTTGGCGCCTCGCTGTCCTGCCCGGCGGTCCAGCTCTCGGATGGCGTCGGTCAAGAACTTGGAAGCGACACTGTCCTCCCAGTAATTGGTTGCCAAAAAGACTTCCTTTTCGGCCCTGGCCATAACATTGGACATGTGCCGTGCGATGTCGGGTATGCTTGGTGGTGTCAGTGCTGCTGCTGGTGGATTGCTAGGATCCGACGTACACAGAAATGATGGTCAGAGGTACGACTCCGCAGCTTCCCATGAGCGACGGGCTGACCATGGCACGGCCTGGATCTTCGTCCAGTGTACAGAGGGCATCGTGGTAGATCTGGCATGGTCAGCATTGAGCCAAGACCAAAGTCAGGAAGCAAGACACACCTTGAGGAACAGCTCACTGGGCTGCGTGGGACCCCATTTTCCACATCTCGCAGCTCGTTCGAGTTCGTCTTGCCAATCCAAATCCAAAGACCCTTTGAGGTGGTCGTTGTCTGGGGCTTTCTCAGACTTCCATTTGCCATACAGTAGGTCCCATGCGTCTCCTGGTGTTCGGCTTGGATCTTCGGCCATCAAGGCAGAGACACTGCTCGTTGAAGTACACAGCTCCACGACCCGGTCGCTGATGTGACCGGGGACTCGAAGATCGCCCATGTTGGACGAATAGGGGAATGTATGTCTTTGTAACAACGAAGTGGTGGAAAGGGGTGAAGATCAATATCGGAAATATGCGGTGGAACAGCTGTCGAAGATGGAGGAAGAGGGTCTAGAATGCTAAGATTTCTCCAAAAGCAGGGCCTATATTTGATGAGCTCTGGCCCAAAGTCTGCTGAATGACGGGGCGGCGCAGACAGCCTGCAGACTGCACTCACTTGACAGTGGCATGAGAAGAGTGACGACAGAGTCGTCACACCTCTTGTCCTCGGCGCTCAATGTACGCCAAGCGGCGCCAAGATCTGGAAAAGTGACTGCCCGAGTCGACAATTGATGACCATGGGAGTGATTCTTCCAAGACTCTAAAAGGGCCCTCGGGAAATTGCCCAGGTGTCGTATGGTTGATGGTGTGTTTTTGAGAACTTCACCAGCACCTTTGCAGCGGCCATGCTGTCCTCGAGTGTGTTGATGACCTCTTCCTCTCGGCAATGACGTCAGTCTTGGAAGTTGAGGGGTCTGTCAACCATGCTGACCATGGAGGTACCGCCTCCTTGGCCTCGGTCCGTCCCATCTTGATTTGATGCTGGAAATAGTGTGAGAGCAGAGAGTGTTGTATTTGTCCCGTGACGACGGGCCCCAGCGTCGCGCCGTCGATGTTGCGGCGGGCGCTTGCAGGGGCAGAGGGGTTCGTCGGGTGCTCAGATATGATCGCCGGTGGAATGGCTGGGTCTTTCCTTTCACCCGTACACTTCGGCATCGGTTTGTTTGTAAGTGCGCGACATGGGGACGAGCGAAGACCATCCAACACTTTCTGGAGGCCTGAAACCGAAGCTTGAGGCCTACCTATATTGGTGCGAAATAGGCCTTGCCAGGACAGAATATGTCCTCGCTTGCTTGGCGAGAGGTCTCCCGCTAACAAACGAACCAGGCTGGAGTGTACTCGCAGCACTCCGTGCATATGCGCGATACGAAAGCTGCAGGTGGTCCTGGGACAGTGACGACGGGAGAAGAACCGACAACTTAGGAGCTTGGGAAGAGTTGAAGAGGCATGTGCCGCGCCAAGACAGGCTCCATGCTAAGAACGGCCCCAGGCCCGATCGCCCCAGGCAACAGGGGCCGGCAAGAGCTGGCTGACGTCGCAGGCCTATCGGTTGCCTGCCGCGCTTATCAGGTGAGCATCGCCTCTGAAACCCCCCGATGACCGAGCTTCCCTCCTACACCCAACCACCGAAACGACCAAGAGCTGCGCTCTTCATTCTCCCCGATTCCGAATAGCTGTATCGCCGTTATCTTTTCCCCAGCAATCCATTCGCCAGTTGCCCAGCATGAAGTTCTCACAGGCATCGCTTCTTGCGCTGCTTCTCCCCGCGGCGAGCGCCCGCTTCGTCGAGGAGAGCGAGTCGGATCGCGTCATGCTCTTCCCCGAAGGCATGCCCGTCGTCCCCAAGGACATGACCAAGTACCACATCGAACTTTCGCCCGGCGATACACGCTGGGTAACCGAGGATCAGAAGTGGGAGCTCCGTCGGGTAAGGATCACCCACTATCGATCAACGGCTTGACTGTTGACTGACCGGTATCGCATCGTCTAGGCTGGAAAGCGCTTCTTCGATATCACCGATAATGCCGACCTCGGCACTCTCCGCGCCCGGAGCGCGACCAAGGCTGTCTTTCCGAAGAAGCCGACGCAACAGAAGGAGCTGAACCCGCTCCTGGGGAACCTCTCCAAGTCCGAGATGGAGAGCCATCTGACGACCTTTACGTCGTTTCACACACGGTACTACAAGGTAAGGCTGTCTCGACCGATACTCGACACTTTTGATGTGGGAAGCTCTCTAACGCCGTTGTTTCCGTATAGTCCGATTACGGGAGGCAATCCAGCGAATGGCTTCTGAGCCAAGTCCGCGAGACCATCAAGGCTGCTGGCGCAGAGAAGCACGTCTCGGCCGAGCATTTCAAGCACCCCTGGGGCCAAAACTCCATCATCGCCACCATCCCCGGCAAGACAAACGCGACAGTCGTCATTGGCGCGCATCAGGATTCCATCAACCTGTGGCTGCCCAGCATCCTCGCTGCGCCGGGTGCCGATGACGACGGGAGCGGCACCGTGACCATCCTCGAGGCATTCCGCGTCATTCTCCAGTCCCCTGAGATCGTCAAGGGCGAGCACCCCAACACCCTTGAGTTCCACTGGTACAGCGCCGAGGAGGGCGGCCTGCTCGGGAGCCAGGCCATCTTCTCCAGCTACGAGAAGGCTGGCAGGAACATCAAGGCGATGCTGCAGCAGGACATGACGGGACATGTGGCTCGGACGCTCGAAGCCGGCAAGGTGGAGAGCGTCGGTGTCATTGTCGACTATGTTGACCCCAGCCTGACCGAGTTCATCAAGAAGATCATTGTCGAGGTATGTATACCTACCTCCGCTTCCGAGGGAAAGCAGTTCTGACCGATTGTAGTACTGCAATATCCCCTTCGTCGAGACCAAGTGCGGCTACGCCTGCTCGGACCACGCCTCGGCCTCCAAAGCCGGCTACCCCTCCGCCTTCGTGATTGAGTCGGCATTTGAGTACTCGGACAACCACATCCACAGCACCGAAGATCTGATCAAGTACCTGTCCTTTGACCACATGCTCCAGCACGCGCGCATGACTCTGGCCTTTGGATACGAGCTGGCCTTTGCCGACTTTGAGGCGTTGGAGAAGAAGGGCCGGGTTGCAATGGGCGATTTGTAGGAGAGCGTCTCTTCGGGCCTAGATAGCCTGGGCTCGATGGGCTTGGATCGCCTAGGCTTGGTGGGCAGGGCGTGGATGGACCAATTTCTCTAAACTTGCCCATTTGGCAACAGCTGTCAGCGATTAGCTTCTGCAATGATACACACGCATTTGTTTTTCTTCCGAGACGCAAATCTTCTTCATTCCTAGACGTGCTGAGTGAGGACGCCGAGTCCGCCGGCGGTGCCACTGGCAGGAAGAGTAACAGCCGAACTCAGTCCCCGACCGCTTGCATCCCAGCCAAGCGTGAAGTGGGACGGCCACCGTCATGCCATGTCTAACTCTCAAATATACTGCTAATCAAGCACCTATGCTTCGCTTCGTTTTCGAGCTGAAATACAAAATTCGTGCCAGGTATCCAAGATGATGCTCGCCCCAGCGCCATGAAATTCCCGTACCCCGATGCACACCCTCCCCTTCCCCAGTAGGAACAGACCCTCCCTACATGCTGTCCTCCATCTGTCGACTCCTGACCTTGGCCCAGTTGTCGCGCTCCGTCTTTCCGCCCTGGCTCTCCAACCCCATGCCCCTCTCCACCCATTGCTGGCTCCCCATCTCGGCCAGCCGCGACAGCGCGCGCGCAAAGGCAAACGCCTCCTCGTCCCCGGTAAAGAGATTCGACTTGGACAACTGCTCGACGTTATGCTCCAAATCATCCATCATGTGGCTCATGACGTCCTCGACCCCACCACCGCCGCCCTCCTGCCCCATCAGCGACTCCTGGATCTCGGCGCGCGACACAAACAGCTCCTGCAGCGGCACCGCCGTCGTCAGCACCAGCTTGGCGTGCGACTCGTACACGGCGTCGATGAACGTGATGAATCGCCGCGCCAGGTCGCGCTGCCGAAACGTCATCCCGGGCACCTCGGACACGATGAACGCGTCGTACGACCGCATCAGCTCAATGTAGTCGGCAGCGCTCGTGGGGCGGCCGATGAGCTCGTCAAAGGTGAACCAGGCGCAGCGGCCGCTGACGCGCGGGACGACAATTTCGCGCCCCCACACGCGCTGGACCTCGGGGTGCGGCTCGGGGGTGTCGGGGTCGCCGAGGAAGCGGAACCACTTCTCGGCGTGCGAGGCGGCGTGCGCGTCGAGCGGGCTGTGGTAGACGCCCGAGGGCGGGCGCGGGATCTTGCGGTAGTCGGTGGTGGAGTCGAGGTTGATGACGTGCAGGCGGCGCTTGAGGAGCTGGATGGCGGGGAGGAACGAGTCGCGCTGGATGCCGTTCTTGTAGAGCTCGTCGGGGTGGCGGTTGGAGGTGGTGACGAGGACGACGCCGTGCGACATGAGGGATTCGAGGAGCCGGCGGAGGATCATGGCGTCGGCTACGTCGGTGCACTGGAACTCGTCGAAGCAGAGGACGTTGCCGTGCTCGGCGATCTCGGCGGCCACGAAGGGGACCACGTCGACGTCGCTGCCGTACTGCATCTTCATCTTGTGGATCCGGCGGTGCGTGTCCTGCATGAAGTTGTGGAAGTGGATGCGCGTCTTGGAGCGGACCGCTGCGGGGAGCGTGTCGTAGAAGAGGTCCATCAGCATCGTCTTGCCGCTGCCGACATCGCCGTACAGGTAGAGGCCCCGCGGGAGGTCCGAGGGGATGGGCTGCACGGGGGACGATGTGCTGCCCCCAAGCCAGGAGAAGAGGGACTTTTTGGTCGGTCGGAGGGATTCGAGGCTCGGGTGAATGACGGGGCGCGCTTCGTAGTGTCGGAGCTCCTCGTGGAGGTGTTGTAAGCTCTGGATGATGCCTGTCGGCGGGTCAGCATCTGGAAGCAGCCCCTGAACGGGATTTGGGGGGAGTTACCTCGCTGATGTTCGTCGTTCCGAAGCAGACCGTGGGCCACGCGCCGGTCATACTCTTGTATTGGGCCTATATCCTCGGTATTTACTAGCAAGGTTATGAGTCTTTGCGGTGTAGCCTCCCCATGCGCCGGTCATGCCTACCATTCTCGATGGTCGCTGAAGCTACAGATGCGCTTCTCGTTTGCCCCCTTGATGCTGCAGTTCGCGGGGCCTGCCGGCTTGCCGCTTGCAAGCCGGAAGTATATATTGGTGCAACATGGTATTGGCGGCGGCCTGTCAAGGCGCATGCGCTCCGTGCGGCGCGCCGGCGCGCAGAACTCGGCCTCGTTCGGCCGGCGCAAACCGGACGGCCCAACGCTGTCCGTGTCGCGGCGAGGGATCTTGGCGGGCGCATGGTCGCAGCGCGCTCGTCGGTAGATATGAATGCAGATTCGGCGGTGTAGTTACGAGTTGCTATGGCGTGAATCGCATGGTACGGTGGCTCGAAGTGTGACGGGAAGTGTTGAGTGATGCGTTGGCGACTGGCATTCTATCCTCGGCCGTATCGAGGCCTGGGGATCGAGGTCGAGATTCAGGGGGCCTAGATTTGTTGCCCGACGACAGGGAGAAGAGAGGAGGACAAGGATGCGCCTTGTTTTAGGTTCGCGGTTTCGTAGGTGGTGGAGAGTTGGGCGGTGGCTTCTGTCGGGCACGCGACCACTTTGGAACTTGAGTTGAGGGTTTTCGGGGCAAAGACGTCACGCCAGTCATGCATCGCCTGAGCAGTCGCAGGGGCAATTCCGCCAATGCAGACGGCAAGCCGCGGCATTCCCGTTCCCGGCGCACATGCCACCTGGGCGTGCGTCCCTTCTGGCCGAAAATGCGGGGTGGAGGGGTTTTCTCGGGCTTTCTTTCGTCATGTCCAAACTGCCATGTATTTACACCTCATACTTCTCTTCCAACTTCGAAAAGATCAGATGGTGCAGTCTATCCTTTCTCTTCACTGGCTTTGCAAGTGCTCCAAACCCACGCATTTTGCATGGTCCCACCTCCACCCGAACAATATGAAGAAAAAAAGACATTGAATCGTCGATGATGCATCCATCTCCGTATGTCCCCGTCAAGACCGAGTTTACTCCGACGCCGCTGGAATCACATCATGCAGCCGGGATCTGAGGCCATCATCAATAAGCCCCGGGAGAATCTCCATGAAAACTGGCATTCCCTCCGTCTCGTAAACGAATTGGCCGAGGAACTACAAGTTCGTGGCAAATGGACCCTAACCCCCAAGACAAGAACCGACTGAATGTTTGTTTTTACCCCTGAAATCCTTCATGTATGTCCCAAGCCTCCGATGTCCCCAACTGCATCAAGAATCCACCGTGTAAATCCAAATAACCATTACAATCCTCCATAGCAGGAAAATGCATCCAAGACGATACCTCCACATCCGCATTCGTACACCCCTCCAACCTTTTTCTTTGTTCCCCTCAGCCCCCAACAAGCTGGACAGACAAAGAACCAGACCGCTACCTCGTATCCAGCCCAAGTCCCCCCTCAGCAGACTCAAGCCATCGCAAGCGCCGCCACAACCACCCCAACCACACCAACGAACGAAGCCCCCTTTACCCCCGCCCCGCCCGTAGCAGTAGTCGTCGGAGGAGTCGTGCCGCTCCCGGTGGCAGTCCCCGTCCCAGTCCGAGTCCCAGTCCCCGTGCCAGTCAGCGTCGACGTCGACGTCGCAGTCGCGGTGGAAGTCGACGTCAAAGTCGTCGATGAGTTCGGCGGTGCCGGATTCAGAACCAGCGCACCGCCAAACACGGCGGGCGGCGACACCGCCGTCGACGCATTGGCCGCCAGAATCTTGTAATTGTCGATCCCCTTGCCCGTGACGGCGTTGATGGTCCCGAACATGCCGTTCTTGCAGTGTGAGCCCGTGTTCTGCGAGCAGTAGAAGACGATGGGGTCCGTGTTGTTGATGCTGACGCGGAAGACGGTGTCCTGAGGTCGGGGTCAGTACAGTCTTTCCGATGGGGTAGGGGGAAGAGGTTCTTACGTTCCGGGCGCCGGCGGTGGTGGGGATGAAGCCCGAGAAGAAGCCGCCGCGCGAGGCGGGCACGCAGCCCTGGGTAAAGTGGCCGGCGACGACGCTGTGGTTGCGGGCCCAGAAGCGGAACTCGATGATGTCGCCGATGGCTGCGGTAGTGGTGTTGGGGTCGAAGGTGAGGCCGTCGCGGCCGACCGAGATGGGCTTGATGACGGCGCTGGCTTGGAAAGCCAAGAGGGCCGCGAAGAGGATGTTGGCGAGCATGTTGTGGTGGTTGGGCTTGTAAGTGAAGGGTTAGGTTTGCTTTGGGATGGCTTGGTCGGGTTGAAGCTTGAGCTGTGTTGCTGAGCAGTGAGAATGGCGAGTTGGGTCTTATACGCCCCCTCCCGGGAGCAGCACCAGCTCTTCAATGGCGGCGAGGTTTCCCTTGTGCTGGCCCGAGGAACGGAGTGGCGTGTCCCAACAGGATTGCTCTCCACGTTCCGCCGCTTCGGGGCAAACCAGGGCTATGTCTCTTTGTTGTAACGCAGCCTATTTGAGGACAAAGACGACACAAACTCTGCCCTCACGAAAAGGCAAAAAATACTCGCGGGCCGCTTTTGGACGTCGCTCGAGTAGAAAACCCCTGCCTGTATCCTCAGGCGAAGAGAGCGAAAGGGAGTTTTGCTGCGCCGCGAACGGGAACTGAACTGGTGTCATTTCTTAAACCGAACCTAAACGCTGTGCCTACATCTCCACCACCTAGCTTTCGCATTAAAGGGGCTTCACAGTTTCGGGCTCTGGTAAAGAGGGGTCAGATACCGCTGCTTATATGGGATCCGTGGTGGTCATTTCTAGCGACTGGGCATTGCCATGTGTCTTCCACTTGGATTTTCACGATATTCGCCCTCCACCTGCCATCGGCCTTCCGCATCTTCTCTCTCTCACGCTTTCCTGCAAGGTATATCTCGTACCTTTCTCTCTTCCACGCTTTCCTCCTAACCCCCCCTCCATCTCCAGTTTCCCTCTTTCACCTTGCCACCCCTTCGATTCTTGACCCAAATACCTCATTATTGCCTTGTATTCCGCTATTTCCGCGTCACTTTTTCTGGTAGGATGACACATTGCTGTCCTTGCAGGAGGTCGATGCAGTCTTTTGGCCAGGGTGATGCTTCCCGGGTCATGGGCCAGCCATGGAATAGCACGTGAAATGTTCGTTTACATTCCGAGCTGGGCTAAGCACTTGGGAGTGTTTTTCAGGTGTTTGGAATAACTAAGCAAACAGACCAAGCTTATCTTCCTTGATAATGGTATATCACATCCAGGCTGTCTGCGAGGTAAGTTATCGACGGCGGCCAACTTTGTCCGTAGTTTAGACGCTCCGGATGGCAGGCCTCCGGGTTGTCTCACTTCCAGCTCGTTCATCCATCATCTCGAATGATTAAACCAAACAGATGAAGACGCCAATACCTTGACATACCAGCATTCCGACGAACGATGGTCAAGATGCTGTCCAGTTTAGACAATGAGAGTAAAGACTCTAGATATTCCTCACATCCCCAGGAGGACATACCCATGCCTACCTCTCTGTGGCCGAGAGAAACCTTGACGGCGCACATACCGTCGACGTCCACAAACCACCGAGCAAGAAAAACAACTCTCACAATCCCAAAACCACCACCACTCTTCTTCTCTCAATGATCGAACACAACCCGGTATCTCGCAACATCCATCGGAAGTCTTCTTCGTCAACTTTGTTGTAGGCACCTAGTCTCTACATTACAACAGCAAGCCCAACGGGGCCAACTCCGGACAAAGTACGCATGTCCCTGCACCTCCCGTCTTGCACTCCCCGGTCTCCCTCCAACTACCGCAGCCGCAGCACAGTGGAGCAAAGGCAAGCACAGGACAGCGCAGCGCAGCAAAACACGCCAACTTCTCCCTATCGTTTCAAGCCCATCATTTCCATGTTTATCTCCGTTTCCACCAGCACTGCTACACTTCCATCGCCGCTCGCCGTCAGGGGCAGGATATCCTCCGAGGACCCCGTCCGGGTGGCAGCAGCCGAAAATACGACGACTTGGCTCGTATTCTCGCTGGGGATCAGACGAGAGTTGATATGTGACCGATCGATGGTAGTGGGCAGGGGACAGGGTGCGAGACGGAGAGGGGGTTCCCGTTACTCTGAGCTTGAAGGGAGATAATGGTGCAGGAATCGCTGTGTGTGGGGGGTTGCCTGGTTGCGAGTGCTTGCACTGGTAGGTGTTTATCTGCTCATCGAAGAAGGAAGGGGTTGATACGATGCACGAGGCGGCAGCACGCACCCTCCACATACATGGCATCAGTGGCAGGGCAGAAATCCAGGGTGCCTGCGGAGATGAAGACGCCGACATGAGATATTCCCCTTGGGGACACTCGTGCTTGAGATGTCAGTCGACCATCTGCGCCAACCTGCAAGTTGCAACGTGTTGTCCTGTGTAACAACGCATCTTGACCCAAGGTAAACGAGATATCAACACACCCCCTTTCCCCTCCGATATGCATCTGCACCGACCTCTCGCGATCGGACGCCTCCCGCCCGGGGACGACGAAGCGTGCATCCGCTGCAAGCCGGCAGCCTCCAAAAGAAGAGAAATAGAAACCCCATGTGCGTCTGTGCAAACACCCAAACGCGCGGGCGTGAACTGATGATGGGCGCGCAGTGACGCACTTGATCCCCTCACGGCAGTGTATGTCTGGTCCAGCGACGTCGCTCCGCAGGTTTCATCGACGCTGCATCATCGAAAATCATCCCCCATCCACTATTTTTCTTCCCTGGCTCGAAGAATTGGGAAATCCCCTTTTTCCTTTCCCGAACCAGGGCCCCAATTCAACATGTGGGAAATCCTCCGATTGATTGGCGTTGCATTTCGCCCTAGCTATTTCCGTCTCCCAGATTCCACAGAGTCGCCCAGCTCGGTGAAGGCTGGAATGCTACCCTCTGAGCCAGACCACGCGCACACCGGGGTTGCCCTCGGAGGCGGACGGGCCAGCTTGGCTGCAACCTCGGGGAGAAGGTTACTCGGCCGCTACGAAAAGGACCAAAGCCCACGAGCATACTTCGTCGACGACATCAAGTATAGGCAGGCATCACGGGGGGGAGGACGCGGCGGCAAGGAGGCAGCACGGCATCGCTCGGTCAGCGCGCTCGGGCCGTGGCTCACGGGACGACGGCTGCCCCGGCCGGCAGCTGACCACACGAGCTCCCGTCCGTCGTCGGATGACCAGGGGCCGAATGGCACCATCCAAGGCGCAAGCTACAGAGCTGAGGGCGTCGACGTGTCCGGCGGGTGTGGAGCATGTTTGAGCTGTAGTCCGGCACTTGCTATCACAAACGGCCGCGTGGGGGTTCTGGGCAAGTTGCTGGTATCGAGGACATTTTGTATCTCGCTTGCTTTGCGACGGACATGGGCCGATTCTCACGACCCCGGCCGCATATAGATCTGAGCTGGCTTGTGTCTCTTCCAAGGGATGGCGGAATCGTGTGGTTGTTACGGTACTCAAATGTGTCACTCTGTCCGCCCAGACCTACACTCGATGAGGGGCATAGGGTTATGGTCCCTCGCCGGTTCCTCTCGCCTGTAACCCCATAATACATTTCTTGGTTCTCGTGTAGTCGATAGGGAGGCCCAGCGGCAGTGGTGTCCCGGACACTCTGTCACTGCTGATGGAACCCCTCAGTCATCCCCCCAGTCGTCCTCATCATCCTGGCTATCTGGAACCTCACGACCAGGGGAGACGAGGCGCGGATGTGCCGCTGCGGGAGTTGGAGCAGGATCAGGAGCAGGATCAACGGCCGGAACTGGGGCCGGAGCCAAAGATGGCAAAACTGGGAGTGTTGGACTTGTGAAATCGGGGCCCACTGGCCTCACGCCATCCTAAATCGGGTCAGCAACTAGAACATGTTCCGGAATTCGATGCAAGCTCACCTGCGTCATGTCAAAGGCGCTGACATGATCGACCGACTCGCTGTCGGTTTTCCCATTTAGCTTCTTCACCGCCGCAAAGTGTAGAGCGCGGGACTCCAACCCATCCGAAGTCCAGTCTCGAAACAACAGGAGCCTGGTCGAAACGCCTTGCTCCCAAGCTGACCCCATGACTGCCGGTATAAGCGCCGTGTCATGTTCGAGGTCAGATCGGGTAGAGCTTTCGGTGAGAATGACCACGGCAAGATCCCGGGCCGCCGCCAGTTTTTGAAGACTCCCGATGATATATTGGAGTGTTTCGTGTCTCCGCGCAACCACCGGATCCTCTGCAGGGAATGGTTAGATCTTCCTCCCGAATCGGACAAAAGGGCCAACCAACTCTTCTTGTCCTTGGCATCGCCGGGTGGCGCGGGTCCTGGCTGCTTGCCTGGCCCTCCTGGGGCGCCCGAGTCCTCGGCGTCATCTTCCCGTGGAAATGCATAGGTGAGGAGGGCCGAGAGGGAGTCAATGACGATGAGGGCAGTTGCTGGCGGCACATGCCAAGCAGGCCGGCATATCTGGGCGACGAAGTGAGGCAGCGAATCGAACATGTAGTAAGTCACCATGTCAAGGAACGCAAGCGTAGCTTCTTCATCTTGGGTCTCAATGGCGGCGCCGACGACGCGGCGCATCCGTTCAAACGAGACATGGTGGGTGAAGTCTGCGTTGGTAAGCCTCTGCAATGGGTGCCCGGCGTTGGGAGAGAGAGGAACGGACCTACCCAGACCACTTCTCCGCCATCACGAAGACAGTGGGCGGCGAGCTGGATGCTGCAAAGACATGTCAGTTTGAGACTGAAATCGTGAATGTCTGGTTTTGGTCCCGGCACATACCCAAACGCCGTCTTGCCGGACCCCGGTGGCCCCCAGATCTCGGTGACCTGACCTCTCTGGATGCCCCCCTCCCCGCCTCCGTCATGGTCCAAGACAGAGCCCAGGACGGCATCAAGATCGGGGATCCCTGTGGGGATGAATGTCCCCTCGTTCTCCTCAAAGTCTAGCAATGCCTCCGCGGCCGAGACGGTGGGCAGACGATCTTACTATGATGTTAGCCAGACCCACGATGGGATGGAACCCAAGGAACATGAGTCTTACGCGTCGAGGGCAGATCAAAGCTGAAGACGTCATGACCGTGGATGTCATGGTAGTCCATCACCACTCCCGGACGCCAAGGCCATGAATGCTCTGGGGGAGTGGGGACCTTGAATGGAGATGAGTGCCTTGGTCGACGTCCAGTCTGCCGCGCGCTGATCTCGGGATGCTGGGGGCGTGAACGGAGGAATTGAACGTGGTGTCGCGTCGAATGACAGTGCCAGGTGGCAGAGATATGCGGCACCTTCAAGTTCCCCGGACCAGATGCAGGCAAGGCAGGCTCGACAGGTTACAGGTCAAGTACAGGTAGGTACAGGTGGGTTGCGGCTGGAGGGGGTGACAGTTGCAGCGTCTTGCTTAAACGGGCACTCCGCATTCCCTAAATGGCACGTGCATTTTGGGGTTCTCAGCGCTTATCTTATCGGGATCTCAACACTATCGCCAATTCAAACCACCACACCCTCTCGAGCAAAAAACCTGCGACATCGGAGGAGACAAGAAGAACTGAACTGCGGCAACTCTCGGGACAGGGGATGCGACAACATCGAGATTCGACTCCGGGTTTTGGTTCCTCCTAGTGCCAACGGTCCGATTCTCAGCTTTTTTTTTTACCTGTCCACAAGTTGACCACGACGTACGAGGCTGTGTGCTGTGAGATACGAGGTACGCGTCCTGTGGAATCGACCATAATGGATGACAAAATACCACTACATGGGCAGTCGATTCCACTCCGACGTGGCCTCCATCGGTCCGAATCCCCAACCTACGCCTGCAACCGGACCTTCTCCTCCAACTGGCGAGTGGAAGAGGCAAAAGCTGACCCCATTGTCGTCCCCTGAACCACTAACCAAAGATGTCCCAGGAATCAACATGACAGGTTGATGTCCAGCTTGGCTTCGAGGCACAGATCTCTGCCAAATCATGCGCTCCGGCTCATCGCCCGACTTTCCGGGTCCTGTGAACCGCCCGGACGTTCCGATCTTGCCCCTGAAAATCCCCAGATCCTCACCCCATCCGCCATCTGGACCCCAAACTGAGATCCTCCTTCCAACGGCAATGGAACACGAAACCCCAGATGCCCCAGTCCATTTCCCCGCAATACATCATGCCATGGCACGATTATCGTCCTACACGCCGAGTTAGCGACAGCAACAATCCACGGCTCCAAGGTGACAACACAATACCCAAGCCCTCGAGGTCTTGTTGTCCGGCCGGTGCCACACACATTTCCAAACACCACAGACCCCCACTCGTCAACCCCCTTTTCCCAAGCATCCGTCGCCAGGAACAACACGGCACGACATCAACACTCCGTGATAAACGCTTCGCGACCTTCCGCCCGTCCATCCACCACATCACATCGTCCCTGATGAAAACACCCACCCCCTCCCCCTCCAGAGTCCAAGAATAGCAGCCGCCACCATGACTGCAAAATAAATATCCCACAGAGGATACCGCCAGCAAAACCGCCACCACGGGAATGGTATAACCCCCATCCCGTCCATATTGCCTCCCACCACCGGACGCTGGAAAATTCCCTTCGTCTCCCACCATTCGACGCTGGTACCGACCCAGCTCGATATTATCACCGCCCGCTTCCACGCCCGCCCGGATTGATGAGCTCCGCACCCCCCGTCAGGTACGTACGTCCGTAAGCCATGAGGCGAGCGATGAACGAATGCCGTAATCGCAACCACCCATGCGTGCGCTGCGTTTATTTTACCCTATCTCCCCTTGTTGCGCGCCACTCCGCTGTCCAGCCCAAACACAGGCGGCTCTCTCCCACGTGTTGCGCGCGCATAGAGATGGGGGATGGAAAGTCCGAGCTACCTATTCTCCAACCGAGTCTGCACGGTACCTGAGGGGGGGGTTGTGTGACGATGGACTTTATGTTGTCAAGAACAGGCCCGGCCGACTGTGGTTGTTGACACGCTCGTACCTAATGCCAATGCGGGCGTCCTCTCGGCAGGTGGGTAGAATTTGACAAACGGCTTCCCATAAATCCGGGGCAATCGGGACATGTTGGAAAAAAGAGGCACAAGATCACCACATCTCGTTCCTGCATGACGACACCCACAACCCCCCGCAACAGGCGACGCAGGCGAGGGGTCCAGACCTCTCCGCCTCCGCGACGACGACGACGACACATGCCAACTTCCAAGATTTCCCCCAACAACCAGTCCAATCTCAACCAGGAGCCATGGAAGAAGAGGAATCGTACGTGCGCAATGCGCAGTGCGTGCCCTGGTTCCAAAGTCCGCCTTGTGTGCCGCCGTCACCGTTACAGAATGGCAGATCTTCGGACCCCGAACCGGCGGGCGCGAACCAGCGGAAGGGAACTTGCTTGGCTACAGATCAGATGAAATCGCAACCAGCCCGGGCCGACGCCCCCGGATCTTGCACGGTTTCTGTCGCACGTCGAGGCTTGGTCCGTCAAAGCCAAGGCAGCACGGCCAATCCATGGGGCGGCCAAGGGACACGGTGGTGATGACAAGACGGAAGGAAGCTCGACGAGGTATGACAAGAGCCCACATCAGCCGGGACGAGGGGAGGTGTGCCTCTCGTCGGTGTGTCCGGAGGAACAAGATTCCACGGTGAACGACATCCGGCGCCCGCCAACGGCTGGGAGCCCGTTTACCCGGCTTCGCACTCGCACCTCACCTACCTCACCTCGAGATGGACTGGGTTCAATATTTTCACCCCATTCCTATATGTGATCCATCGATGCTGCTGATGCTGCTGTATCAAGCCCCGTATAATAAATGCGCGCGTATACTCTTGGACAGGGCCATGAGGTCACGTCGATCTCGCCCATCCATCGACGGCGGGAATCTGGGTACCGGAGTGACCCGCCGCGGCGACGATTGCGACGTGAGGAGCGCAGGAGAGCAAAAAATCCAGGTTCGAGATCCTGTGCGTTACAAGGCCCATCCTCGTCGCCCCCGGCCAGCAAGGTTCTCGTATCTTTTTTTTTTTGCGTCAAAAATTCTCCTCGTGATGGAATCCACCACGAACCAACACTGGTGGGCTTTTGCTTCCCCGGCATTTCTTTTCGGTCTGGCGTCCCCCATCCAGGGATCAGGGGCCAACGGGCGTTGCCTGACATCATTGCAGGGGGCCGCCGGGGGGATTTCATCGGCCACAGCCTTTTTTTTGCATTTCTCGTGATGGAGGGGTTCACCTCGGTGCTGCTGAACGGCCACGAACGGCTTCCATCGTCAGGGGAACGCCCTTCCCTCACGATACACACTCGCGTCTTGAAACTTCCACAGGTGCGCACACGGTAGTTGTCGCGGTGCGATGCAACGTTTCCGCCCTCCCCCCTTGGCCAGCCAATTCTCACTCATGCAGTCGACGCCCACAGGAGAGCACGGCCAAGCTGGCTCCGAGGACATGGTGGTCGTGGTCTTGGGGGGTCGGGATGTTTCGGCTTGCTGCCCTGCTGCCTCTCAGTCAGCGCTCTAACTCACGGGGGGCGGGTGGGCGCTGAAACGGAAACAACAACGGGGTCGTGTCGGAGTGTCGGTTATCTCTAGAGATTGACGACGACCGACGACGACAGGCCGACCGGGGAATTTCGCGGGCTAGCGATGTGACGTGGCGGTACATCGCGCGCTGGGGGATGTTTGGGGGTTGGATGTTAGTGCCAGAAGCTTTTCAAGGGCGTACTAGCGCCCTGAACATTGAGGTCCGGGCCTGTATCTGCGCCTGCCAGGGCCGAGTTGGAGTTGGGGGGAAGGTCTCGCGCTAACAAATCCTCGCATCAATCACCCAAAGCGTAGGATCTTGCCGAGCGCTGATAGCTTCATGTCAGCAAGCGTTGCGCGCCTGTCAGGGACATGTTTCCCGCTGGCGCGAGCTAGGAAGGTTCGCAGGGTGAGCCGCCGGGTAAATCGCGCCGCCGGATAGAGGAGGCGATCGGTGCAGCGGCTGCGGCACCGGTGGGATTTGGTATGTGTGGGGATTGGGAGCCTGCTGCATCGCGAATCTGAACCAGTGTTGCTTGGCGGGATCCCTTCTGCCCTTCTCGGTGGCGGTCTTGATCATGAAGTTGAACTAGCTTACCACCGAGGGCCCAAGGAACGACCGCATATCATAGCGTCGTGAGGGGCTGGGAATCAGATCGATGCGATGGAGGGTTGATCTAGCCCTCTATCGAGGCGGTTTACCGTGACGAAGTGGGGGTATTGTGAGGGAGGATGGGCAGACGATGTTGGTCAAGACTGAGGTGACGAAGAATCACCGTTGGGTGGTGAAGTTGAACCTTGGTGGTCAGTAAAAAGAGATGTCGTTTGATGGAGAATACATCTTGCTTTAGTGCATCGGGTCTAACCGGGCCAGCTTCCATGTCGGACATGGATCCGGCCCCGATCGAGCTCAAACGCCCTCATCAGGGCCGCTCGGCGCTTCTATGGGGCTTCGAGAACAAAATCTGGGGCTCCGCAAAGAGGATGAAAAAAGGACTCAAAAAGCTTTTAGCCACCATCGGCGCTTCTCTTATCAAATGACTCGTCCCCCATCACCACCCCCCGGGCAGTGCCCCAGTATCTCTCGGCCCCAGCTCGGTCGAGCAGAGATTTCACCTGCCCAGCCTCTCCAGCAGGCGTGCACGGTTGGTTGACGAACGACAGCTTTGGGACCGAGCATGCGCGAAATCTCCATCTTTTGCAAAAGCCGAGACGGGAGTCTCCGCTGGCGCGGCCCTCCTGTTATCTCAGCTCGGCGACCACGTGTGCGAACGAGAGGCCGCAGCAGGGCAGAGCTGAGTCGTCGAACGGGGCCAAGGAACGGTTGAGCCTCGGCCCGCCATCATCATGCTTTCTCCGAACCACCAACCTCTTCACCTCGGTCCTCAGGCCAGAACCTGACGATGTGTGCGCGGAGATACAGCTCGGGCCACACGCAGACCGCTCGGCCCGGGGATTGGGAACGTGGCCGGAGAGCAGTGTTTGTCTGGCGTCTTGTGGGGGAGAGTCCGGGGATGGTGGCTTGGCCAACTCGGGGAGGGGGGGTGTCTGTGTAGCGTCCGGAGACCAGGGAAGAACGGCAAGCCGATATGGAGAAGGCCCCCTTCGGTCCCGGGTCCGGGCCTGTGACATGTCTCACCCAGTTCTCGTCCACGGAAAGCATGATGGCGAGAATCTGGCCTCTCGAGATCGACACCCCGAGCGGGGCGGGGGAGCGCCAGTCTCGGCATTCGTAACTCGCTGGGGAGGTGGCCCGGGATGATCCCGCAAGTGCCTCCGTGCTCCCAACTGCCGGCGCTGCTGATGAAGAACCACAGGGTCTGGCTCCGGGGAAAGTGTCAGGCGGGCATCAGGCATATGCTGGCCGTGGGGATAGGCTTGGGTTACGAATGGCCGGTATGCCCGGGCTGGCATCCCATCTGGTCGAGAGGAAGCACCGAGGTACAAAGTGAGGCCGATGACCTCATGGAGGTCAAATGGAGTTGCCCAAAGCGGCCAGGGGAGCGATCGCCCATATCGTCGCTGCGGGCGTGCAGGCTGTATCGGGACGTCTATCGATGGCGCTATTCCCGGGACTGCCCGCACATGTGAAAAGGGGGCGGGCCTCTTCACATGCTGAGCATTTGTTGATGAGTGAGGAGCCCGTGTCCCCGGAATATCGAAAGCAGCATGCAACGGCGGAACACTGGTGTCGGGGTGCGTTCGTTCATGCTGTGCCTGAACCCCGTGGGCAGGAGTCGTCTGGACTCTGAAGCGCACAGCACACGGGCTGTCCTCGTTGAGTCTTCCGAAGCGGATGCGGGCGGTGATAAGCACGGCTGATAGCGTCGAGATGGTGCAATGCGAGACCCCCACGCCCCGCGATGCCAAAACCGTGGATGGCCGTGATTAGGCGCTGTAGCCTGTGACTGGATCGCATCGTCGGCGCGAAGTCCCTGAAGCGAGCGCCCCGAGTCCCTTTCTGACTCCTGAAGTAAGCCCCTGATGGATCAGGTTTGCACTTCGTCCCATTGACCTTCTTTCTTGGGGTGCGCGCGCACGCATTGGCGGTGATGGGTTTCCGTCAACATGGGGGGGAAGCTGACGCAGCCTGATGTTTTCCTCTGCAGGGTGCAAGATACCCCAGATTTCGGCTGGAGTTGACGGACCTGGGGTTTGGAGAAGGGGACTTGTCCAATCTGTATCTGGCAAGTCACTTCCAACTGTCATTTGGAGTTGCCATGAGGCCCAGCTTTCACGTGCCAACGACAATGTCAACCAGGTCAGGTAATAGCATTCAGAATACAGCCTGATGCTGGGAAATGATAAAGTCCGAATGGCAAAGGCATACCCAAGTCTGGCAAGGTCCAGCTTGACAGGGCATTTTGACAAGCCGAGGTGAAGTAGAAGATGGGGAGGGATCGGAGACTTGGATGGTGGATTGGGCTGGCGACGAGGAAAAAGTATCCCCGACTTCGAGGGTCTTTGAGTCCACCTGTGCAGAGTCTAGACTCCCTTGCCATTTCAAGAGAGCCAAGGGGCATCCTGCGAAGTTGTCCTCGATGCTGCAGGCTTCAGGACAATCAGCTATTCGCCTGGAAAATGTCTTGTTTTGCGCCGACGTGGCTGCTCGTTGCTGGACACTAGACACTGAACACGGCACTTGCTGGACGAAGCGAGGCTCTTTGCGTTCCAGCCCTCGGGACGATCAAGCAAACCGGCGACAGAAAAGAAAAAAAGAAACAAAAAAAGAAAAAAAGAAACAAACGCGCAAAGCGTGCTTGGCTGGAGGAGGTTGCCGGCTGCCCTCCCCGCCCCGACGCCAGCCCCGGCCCCGGACCCCATTCCCCACACAACTTCCTTTTTGGTTCCCGGCAGGGCGCTGCTGGATCATCGGTTCGCATGACCGGCGAGACGGGGTGTCCCTTGGCTGGCTCTGGAGAGGTCGGCGTCGTCGGTCGAGACTCGGGCGGTCAGAGTTTGTTCCTCCCAGACGAACGGCTGAGAGGACGAGGGCAAACTTTGCAATTGCCGAGCTGGACCTCCTGTCTCGTACCGGGCCTCACATCCTGTGCCTCTCCGTGGGCTACCCCAGATGTGTGACAGGCGCTGTGCACCCTCGTCCTCGCTCTCGCTCAACAAGGGGGTGAGCAGGTGGCAGGCATTGTTTGTTCGGGAAGGGAGATGAGCTCACCAATCGCTAACTTGGCCATCTCCTGCCATTCCCTCGGTTTGGCCGACGTCGACGAGAGTCCCGTACTATATTTCCCAGCAGAAGAGGAAACTCTTTGGTGAGCAGCGAAAATACAGCTGGGCGGCATCGGTGTCCAATCGCCGGGAGAGAGGCTGTTCAGGTTTGCTCAGCCACCACCCACACCGCCCCGGCTCGTGACGCCCGTGGAATCGCCGTGGCCCACACGACTCCCTGGGGAAGAAGATACGGAGTGCATGTCAGGTATTCCGGAGGGACACGCACACGCACACGCGCAAACACGCCCCCTCGGGCCTCCACCCTCTTGGCTCATGGCCGTCGTCCTCTTGGCTCACCCTCGCACCAAACCAGCCAGGGAGACGGGACGACGGGGACGGGGACGGGGACGGGGGAGAGGAGGTCGACGGCGGACTGTGTGTGGCCGCGCCGTCGTTGCACAACGCAGCAAAAGAATTCAAGCGGTGCGTAGGTGGCAGAATGGGAGAACCGAGTTGTGCCGTGCGTCGATGCGAGAGTGTGTGTTGTCGCCCTTGGAGCTGCTCGAAAGCATCGAGAGAACTGACATCTGCCAGCCCGACAGGTTCGTGGCATGCTGCCTGCGCGGGCCTTGGGCAGTATTATGTGCATCTGGCCTGCATCTATCGTGAGGGACGACTCCCGGTGCTCCACGCTCTGCCTGCAGACTTGAGAGGGCTCAACACTCAACGCCCAAGAGCCTTGGTCTTGTAGCCAAAAGGCGTGATGGAGCACTGATATGATACCGCCACCCCACGCTTGGCGCCATCTGCCCGTGCCTTTTTTTCCTGTCCCGCCCAATGCCCGCACGACGGGGACGGGTGCGGATAGGGGAGAGAGGGTGGAGATGGCAGATGGAGCATGGCTGGCGAGGTGTGCGTTCGGATGCTTCAAAAGCTTCACCCCACATCTCACCCACCCCTCACCACAAGAGCCAACAAGAGAGAGATTCTGACAGAGAGCGACATCTTGTCCCTCTGGGATCCCCTTTCCCGCACGGCTTTTGCCGTTCGAGGGATAATGCCGGAGCGAGCTGCAAGGTAGATGAGCTAGATTGGCAGCAAATGGACAGACGCTCACCGATCAATTTTGTGACGGCCCGTCGAGGCCCTCACCCAGCCAGCCAGCCTGGTTCTCCAGGGGTGCCCGGCATAGGTAGGGTAAGGTGGGAATGTGCTCAGCGTTGGTGTTGTTGGGCGGGAAAAGTCAGGAGTCAAAAAGTAGACAAGTATCGTGTACAGTGTTGACCATCACACTTTCCGTACCTCTGACAAGTCGCTTCCATCCATCCAGTCCATTTTCTTTTGGTTGCGGGTTCCCCAGGGCCAATATCCACGCCCCGAATTGGCGCCCCCTGAGAGGTCCCCCCTTCAGGCGCTGGCCCCGGCTGTGCCCTCGCTGTGGACGAGTCGCTACGGTACCGACCCCCGACCACTGTCAGCGTCTCGGGCGCACACCCCCCCCCACACGCCCCTCCATTTTCCACTCCCCACCCCACCCCACACCCACACGATGGGCAACTCAACTCAGCAGTGGAATGGGGTGGGTGGCCCCCCCGTCCCAACTGGTACGTACCCTTGTACCCCCCTTGCAGTCAGCCCTCCAGCGGTTTAAAACCGGCGCGGCTCCCCTCAAAACCTTCCGCCTTTGACTTTCCGCTACTCCCTGCCTGCTTCCCCATACCAGTATCTACCTACATATTGCGTCGTTCCCCAGCATCGGCAACGCCCCGTCTTCCACCACTTCACATCAGCACATAATACGCACCGACTCTACCTCTGACCTGTAGCAGCAAAGGTCCAGCACATTCAACACCAACCCACCAGCGAGGTACTCCACAACACGGCAGCGAACCTTGCCTCGACACCACCCCACCACCGACACATCTCACGCCGGTTTCTTGGTTGCCCGGTTGCTGGGACTTGTAAAAGAAAGAGGCCGACGAAGGCACAAGGAGCATATCAACATCACACGGGGTCAGGCGCACGCTTGGACTCTGTGCAGACCGCTCGACACATGCAGCGCTCCCACTCCGCCGCGGATTTTTCCAATCTGCTGAACCCCGAGTCCCCCGAATCCACAATGGACCGAGACCGTCCACACCATGACCCCATGTCGGGATCAATAGGCATGATCCGACCCAACGGGCCACTGCCCCCAGCCGGGCAAGCCGTCGTCGACGCCAACGAGCTGCCGCGACCCTACAAGTGCCCCCTCTGCGACAAGGCCTTCCACCGGCTCGAGCATCAGACCAGGCACATCCGGACGCACACGGGAGAGAAGCCGCATGCATGCCAGTTCCCGGGCTGCACCAAGCGCTTCTCGCGTTCAGACGAGCTCACGCGTCACTCGAGGATACACAGCAACCCCAACTCGAGACGCGGGGCAAAGGGCCAAATGACGCACCAGGGCATGATGCACAACATGCAGCCCGAGATGATGCCCCCTCCGCAGCCCAAGGCGATCCGCTCGGCTCCGCCAACGGCCATCTCGTCTCCCAACGTCTCGCCGCCCCACTACTCGTCATACAACAACTACCCCTCGGCGCCCGGTCTCCATCCTTATGCCCAGACTCGCGGCTCCGCGGGGAGTCAGAGCGGCCCCGATATGGGCATGCTGATGAGGGCGGCCATGGCCGGCAGCCAGGGGCGGGAAAGCCACCCCGTCTCGCACGGGTACTACCCACCTTCGCGCCAACACGCCTACCAGAGCAACGCCGCCTATGCGCCGCGGATGCCAGGGCTTCAGGCCTACCAGATGTCGAGGTCGCACTCCAACGACGACCAGGAAGACCACTACGGGCAGTCGTACCGGAATGCAAAACGCTCGAGGCCCAACTCCCCGCTCTCGACAGCGCCCTCGTCTCCGACGTTCTCGCACGACTCGCTCTCGCCGACGCCCGATCACACCCCACTCGCGACGCCGGCCCACTCGCCCCGTCTCCGCCCGATGACGGGCATTGAGCTTCCCCCGTTCCGTCACCTCTCTATCCACCCGCACAACGTTCCGGCGCTGGCGCCGTTGGAACCACAACCTGAGGGACACTTTCTGCACCCGCACCCGCAGCAACCGGCTCCCCGGAGTACGAGCATGTCCCTGACGGACATCATCAGCCGGGAGGATGGTAGCCAGAGGAAACTGCCGGTTCCCAAGGTCGCTGTTCGTGATCTCCTGACACCGAGCGACGGTTACCACACGAGCGGGCGGAGTTCGTCGTCCAACAGTTTGACAGGCGACCACTTGATGTAGCGACACACGTGTACCTTTTTTTACGACTACGATTTATGACGCACGCACCGGAAACACTATAGAGGACAACGGCTGGGCGTTTGGAAGCGAAATCCCTTTGGATTGGGGAAGTTCGGAACGGGCCAGCAGCAGCCTTGATAATTTGGCACCCACAAGACTGCCTAGATGCCACGACGGGAGTTGGGCTCGGGAAAGGGACGGACGGATGGGATGGATAGCAGCGGCGCTCCTGGATGGAGCGGGCTCAGGATGGATGGACTGGAGTTTATAGACAATCATCTCTCTATTTGTTTTTCTTTTTACAATTTTCACCTCAACACTAGACTTCTCTTCTTTTGCGCTCGTCAGCTCTGGCGTTGCAGCGACTTTCTCGGCGAATCTCAGCCCTACACAAGAGGCGGACAATTCAAGACTATTTACGAGCGAGCGACCCTTTTTTAAGCCTTTTCTTCTCCTTGATGCTGGTGTACACGGGGGATATAGACGGATGCAGAGCAAAGGGTAGTATGTCTTTTGGACGGCCTCTTGAGCGTTTACGACCAAAAAGTCCAGCGTTTCTCTCACGTCATGAAGAATACAACCTCCCTAGGTACCTAATACACACCAACTACTTATCTGCCTTTGTGCCATGGAATTTCGTCTCCTTCTCGGACCAGACCGACCCCGGGCCGGTGACCAAGGGAGAGACATCCCCCCCTCCATCCCTACCTCCGCGATGCAGCCGCTACAGTGTGCGTGTGCGTACGTGTGCGCCCATTCCACTTCGATTTCCATTTCCATTCGATTCTGTATGTCTGTGTCTGTTTCCGTGCCGCGGAAAACCAGGGTTCCATCCCAGGGTCCCAGGGAGGGCCGGGGAGGAGGGGGCACGGCTGTCTGAAACGAAACATTTGATCGGAACCGGAGGATCGCTGAAGCACACTAAAACACAGGTGCTGATGACATGACAGCATGGGGCATGAAGGGGGGAGGGGGAGGGTCTGGGGCCCCGCGTCGCCGGGCGCGGGGCGCTTGCTGCGAGTGTTGCGGCTGGATGTTTGTTTGTCTGGGGAAAATATTGACACCTTCTTTTTTTGTTCTCTTGTCTGCAAGGAGAAGGTCCAGGCTGGTCTGGTTTGGCTGGTGGAAAAATCCTTCGGACGGCTAGGCCCGCGTGTCCGTCGGGCTAGGACAAGTGCATTTTTTACATTCCTTGGGAGTTTAGCTGAGAGCTGTCAAGCGGCTAGGCAAGTGGGTGTGTGTTTTGCTTCTAGCTTGGGGGGGAGAATGCATTGTTGTGGATTTTTGTACGTTTTCCTTGGGGGTGCCATCATACCACAGGAGGAGGGGCAGGGAACACTCTAAAAACCCGGGCGAGTCCCTTCGTGCCTGTTGCTATTCCCATACATTTCTCCCACACGATGGCGTGCTTTGGCAACCCTCGCTACCAGGGAGGGCTGTTTTTTTCTTTCCTTTTCACGTCCCTCTCTGCCTTGCCAGAAGGAGAGGTCAAGACGAGATGCTGCGATGTCACTCTGAGGGGGAAGTGGACCAAGGGAGTTAGATGCCCAAGAAGCCACGAGAAAAGAAAACCAGCGCAAACTCGCGCCATCGCTGGGTCCGTCCCAGGTTGAGAGCCCTTCATGTCAACTTTCACTTACCTAACCGATATACCCCCACCACCACAGGGACTTCGTTCTCTCACCAAAATAACAATGCAAAGACAGATGGCGTCAACCAACTGTCTTGAAACATCAAGTCGGGTATAAGTCGGATATGCGGTGTCCATCATGTCATCCACCGGAGCCCGAGAGGCTCTGGAGGAGAGGGCACCGTTGTGGTTTTGACATTGACACCCAGCAGATCGCGGGGAGGAAGATTCAATGCATCCACGCCCCGGCGTTTCAATATCTCTTGCCATGCTTATCCCACTTCAGTGACAACACTCCTCTCGGGCAGGCAGAGGACGGAGAGGCAGAGGGGATTCCTAACCTACCAAGGACCTCCAACAAAAGTACAAAATAAAATAAAAAGTGCACATTGGCATCCCACCCTTGGACCCCTTTTCCAACCACCCAAAGGGCCAATGTTGCTCCCGTACGTGGTTGCGCCGCGGGCGGCTGGCTGCATGGGTGTCTGCTCAGCCTCCTCTTCGTCGTCGTCGCCCGCGGGAAGTTACGTGGTCAAGCTGAGCCGTCTCGAGATCTAACGAATGGTTGGGTTTGGCTTGCTCCAAAGGGTACCCGGTGGGAGGGAAGGAAGGGTGGGTGGAATTTACATGACGACGAGTAGCGGAGGGAGAAAAGGAAGCTGATGCCAACACAGGAAACACACGCCCTATCGTCCGTGTTTGTGGGTGATGAGTGGCAGTGCGGATTGCGTTCCAGCAGCTGCGGTATCACGTCAGCGGCCGTTTTCCTGTGCCCTTTTGCTCGTTCATGCCCCCTTTTTTTCTTTTCGTGGAGGAGTGGTGGTGGTGGTGTTGATAACCCCAGATAGAATCTGCCGTTCGGTGTCCAATCCATCCCCTCGTCCTCACCCCCCCTGTCCGCCCTGCCCGGGGAAAGATGTGGGGTGAAGACGGGCTAACACCAAAAAAGATGGAAATCTGGGGGGGCAGTGCCGGGGAAAAGGCGTCAGATAAGCCACCGATAACGTTCCTTGTCCTTCCCACCAACGTTGATATCGCATGGACGTCGTCCTGTCATTCTTCTTCCTCCGCTGGCTACCTGCCGGGGAGGCCGATGCGACCTGCTCGAGTGAGACTGGTCGAGGTAGGTGTGTGGGCGGGCGTGCGTGGTGTTTGGCTCACTCATCCTCCGGGCACGCCTCACGACACGGGCAGCGCAGCAGCAGGGAAAAACAAAAACAGATCGGATGGACGGCATATCCACTCGGAAACAACAACGAGCCCTGATGAGGATCGCTTAGTATGGTGTCGTCCTCCCCGCCCCCCTCCCTCTCGCGCCTTTGCACGGTTTCAAGGCGCGAAGAGGGCCGCTGAGTGGACGCCCCGGAGGCGGGGTGAAGGGGGGTTGTTGTTGAGGAATGGGGGCCAAACCGGCGAGAAAGCCTTTTCTTCTCGTCGAGGCGACAGGACGGGGCGGGTTGAGGACCCGACTCTGCAGACAACCACACCACCTCATACGATGGATGACTTGCGCAAAAGACAGTGGTGCGTCTCACACCGCAACTTGGGAGCAGAAAAAGTGTTTCGGGACGGCGGATGGTTGGGGCGACGACGGGCGAATTGGAACCGGCAGTTGGGGGGGGTGATGCAATCGGCGCGTTCTCAGATCCCCGATCTCCAGGTTCCCACGGGCGATCCGCGGCCAATGCCTTGGTGCGAAGCCCTGGGGCTGTCAGTTCGGAGGGGAGGGAGGCTTGCTGATTTGGCGGCGGCAAGCAGAATCTCGTGCAGCTCATCCCCAAGATACTGCATACGGCAAGGCTCCCGGATGGGAAAACCCAGCCTGCCGCTGCCTCGACGAGTCGACAGGTTACATGGAAGAACGGGCTCTTGAGAGGTGCGCATCTCGAAAAAAGATACGAAGGGCATGCTGCTGGCTGCCGTGCCCCCCTCCCCCTTTGTTGGTGAGAGTCGGCCGGGTCTTGAGTCTTGTTGGGAGCTGAGACTCGTTGACATCATGCCCACTCACTGACGACGGTCCAAGGATCTCGGGCGAAACAGGGACGACCGGTCAAGCTTCTGCGCTGTGTCGGCTGCTTCGGTTCGCCATGGGACGAAGAGGATTTCCAGGAACCGGCGCACCGCGTGTTGTAGGACCCTGCAAAATCCTTCACGCCAGCAATCATGGCACAACACAAATCGAGATGGTCCCCCGGAATGTCGCCCTGAGCCCCCGTCGCTTCATCGCATGCCCAGGCCGGGGGGAGCCCCACACCAACCTCGATTGTGCCCTTGTGCCCCAAAGATAGCCGAGGAGCTCCCCACACGATCGAGGGGCAGCCGAGTTTGGCGATAACAAAGGGTCCGGCCGGGGGCTGTCGTGGGAGGGCGACGACGCACTTCGCGGGGAGTCGGGAACACGTGGTGCGCGTGCCGCACGACAGAGGCACCGCAGACACGAATCTAACCCGACCAGGCCCAGCTGATGACCTTGTCCATGGGCCTTGGGAGAGCGGCCGAGTGGGGGCTTGGACACCGGCGATGATGGCCATGTTCAGCTACGAGGTTGGGGTTGAACGGCAAGCTTGGCTCTCACCAGCAGCAGCCCCCAAAAGCCTGCGCGGTGCAACACTCCGTACCGGGGAGAGTGCGCTGTGGTCAGTGGTCAAGTCCGGTCAGGGTGCAGGCGAGGTGCCGTCGATATTGCGTCCATGGAATCACATTGCACATCTCCTGTTTCAATGTCATGGTTTCCCGCCGGCGCTTCCATGATCGCCCCGGCCCTGATCCACGCAGAGGCGATCCGACGTGGATGCGTGTATGCGAAGCGACGGCGGCCCTTCATTCTCGAGCAGCTGGTAAAGTGCGGGCCGGGCGGTATGTCGTGGTGCTGGGGCCTTCGGGGCCAGATACTTGTCCAGGACGGCAGGCTGTTGCTATTCTGGGGACCCACTCGAGGCACCAGCAATCTATCAGTGTCATACCGCGCTGGTCGGGTGTCTTGGGAGACATTGGCAGATTTTTTTTCCACCGAGGAAGAGCACAGGAAAATACGATTTTACGCCTTGCGCGCTTGCCGAATTTAAGTCCCTGGTGTGCGTGCCCGGACCTGCCTGGGCTGCTGGGCTGCTGGGAGGCCAAGCTGGACTTGCCCCTTCCGGACGGCACGGCGACCCCCACGCCCCATGGGGTTTTGACGTTGGCGTTCTTTCCCAAGCCAAGCCACATCGGACAGGGGTGTAACCCCACAATCGCCTCAGATTGAGTCAGGTCGCGACCTCGCTCCCAAACACCAACTGGAACTCGGAAGGCGCAATCGGCGGGAAGAGCAACGCCCACCGGGAAGGGACGCTCGAGCAGAGCAATTTTGGGAAAGGCATGGAGAAAACATGCCGGATTTTCGTTTGTCGTGGACAAATCGATCGCTCTCTCAGCAGCAACATCCCACTTGGACACCTCGCACCTAACACCCGTCGTCAACCCCTCCAGCAATTCGTCCGCTTGACGAACATCTCTTCTACTCGTGTCTGGTTCGTGCTACCAGCAACCACCTGGAGAACCATGGCTCGGAACGCATCCTTCTTCTCCCTTGAACGATCAGCCTGCAGCAGAGAATCTTGGAGCCGTTCAAGCCGTTCAAGCCGCCGGACACGGGCCGCCCGGTGAGCGCCACCGAGACCAAAGCACCCCCTCTCCCTCCCCAAAAAAAGAGGCCATCCCAGGACTCTGCCGGTCAATGCTTGTCGGCGCTGACAGAGACAGGTGGCAGATGGGTGTCGATCGAGATGGACCGGGCGTCCAAGACGGCTTGCGGCCCGTCTGGACAGCTTGGTGGCAGCCAACACGACGGCGTCCGTGGAACTGCTCAGCTGGTAACGCTCCCCCGACCACGTCCTTGACAACAACACAGACACACACGCTCCTACACCAGCTGTCCGAACATCGTCAGTGCGTTCGCCTGTCCCGTTGTCTCTTTTCCCTGGCTGCCAATGCCAATCTTGCCGGACTTTGCCCCGGACCCGCGTCCGCCGCCTGGATGGGTGTGGTCTTTGACCTTTGTCGCCCCCGGCCATGACTCTTTCTCGACTTGGAGTCTGCCTCTTCCTCCGTTCAAGTTTCAACCCTGGATTCTGCCAACAACAAATGAACAACACTCCACCGCCCCCCACCCGGATGCCGCCGTCAAGCGAGTGCGCGGCCTCTGTGCCTGGGACCTGAGAGCCCACAGCCGAGAGAAGCTCCCAAGGAAGCGCAGCAGAGGTGGTGTCGACGTCCTCTCCTCCCGCGTGCGGGATTGATTACCTGCTGTTGTTGGATACGGCCCCTCCTGACGACGCATCATTCTTGCGTCTGAACTCGGCCCTGTTGCTGTCGCCTTCCCGACATCCACATCCGAGATACAACACGGCCTTGGAACAGGAAACCATCCACGCAAGCTCCCGACACTGCCATCTACTGCGTATACATAGGAACGGGATACCAGACCTTCATCCTATCGGTATCCGCCTCGACGAATTGGATGTCGCCCGCCATCCACCACGGATGTGGGGGGGCCTCCTTATCAAAGATGCAATGCCAATCTGATATTAATTATTGATTGGCATTGCACCGGGAACGAGTTGCTCCCACTATATTCCCTTGCGACCCATCGTGGCTGGCGAGCCCCAACGGCGGGCCTCTGCATGTCATAATGCAGCTTTGTTATACCCACCTAGCCCTCGTTTCCGCACACCTCATGGCCGTTGGAGGCGCACACCATTGTGTGCTGGGAGAGGCGGTGTGGCTTGGAATGTTCACCAAGACTTGGGAGGGCTGTGTGTCTTTTCCCGCCCTCGCGGAGTGCCCGGGGCCTCTCTCTGCTGCCTTGTCGGTTGCACTCGCCGCGACAGGGCGCGAGAATCTGCCGCCTGGTGAGCCATATCCGCAAGACCTGGAAACATCGGCTATATGTCGTGCTCGCAATAGTACCAGCTTCTGGGCAACAATGTGTCAGGATGGGCGAGCCGGGCGGCCCTATCTATCAAGTAGATATCATGGCCATTGAGCCTAGGCCTCAACGATGTTTTGCAATTCCGAGAAGCCACTGCGGGGCGGCTAGCGATGCGATCGGGCTTCCGATCGTCTTCCGCTCCATTGAGCCGGGATCCACGCCGGTTGAGCCCATCAAGCACGTTGTTTGGAGCTCGAGATCGGGTACCGATCAACCCACGGTCTCGAAGCGCGGCGGTCGGTTGGTGCTGGCCCCTGACCGGTCTGGGTTTCGTCAAGACAAGACAATCAGCTATATTGCTCGGTTCGCGGGTAAATTGCAGCAACCGACGAGCCGGAACGCATGTCACTCACCGGTATAGTGCTCCCCAGAAAAGCCTCTCTTCGCTATCTTATCTAGGTACGAATGTCGAATTTCAAGACCCTCCGGCTACCATCACTGTCGATCGTACGGTAGCTTCAGTGACGTCAGCTTCGAGGTCCGCTGCTCTCGTTGCTCTCGACCTCCCTAGTGTCTAAACGGGTCGAGCACTCGACAGAGAGTACAAGTTACAGAGAGCCAGGGCCAGCATCTGACACAGAGAGCCGGACTGGACGTGTTTCTACAAGGTCTCGGGCCGAACGTGGTCTCGTTGACGGAACAGCAAGCCAAGAATCGTCATCGCCGCCGAGCTGTTCTAGACCTGGACGCACCGCGTGCCGAGACCATTGCTGCAGACAGTCAGGTTTGAGAGTGTAGGATCCGGCGATTGCACCCTTCCTGTCTTGCATCCAACCCCCTGGCTGCCCTGGGCCCCCGAGGAAACCTGCAACGGCGGCATGATGCATGGAGGACACAGTTCATGAGGAAAGCTACCCCGCGCCTAAATGGTGGCCACCATGCCATTGCTACCATTCCATTGCCGCGTTGGCTGAGAATTCGCCATTGTTGCGCACCGCAATTGACTTGCTCGAACCTGCTCGACTCGCTTGTTGAGTAACAGCTGCTCAGGGGGTTGACAAGGTTCGATCCCCTCACGCAATGAGCCTCAATCAACAAGGACGAGCTGCTGCTCGCCCAGGAGTTTCCGGAATGAAGTTATATTGACCGTCTCCAGTTGTTTCTCCCCATCACCTTCCTTGTGGAATTGCCTGCATGGCAGCCGTCTGTCAATTTCTCCGACTTCATATCGACATCAGCCGCTGATGCAGCCAGGACCGAGTTTGGAGCTTTGCTCCTGGGGCCATCACCGTAACAACCCGCCCGCATCCGTATTAGCGGTTCTTCCGATGTCATACAAGGTATCGTCGCCCCTTGCCCGTCAATCTGGCCGATAGTGCCCTCGACGTCGAGCCGGGCAGACCCCAAAGATGGTGAGACCCCAATACCGAGCCACGCACGGCTGCCATCTATCTCGCCAGGAGCAAGAGAAAGAGAGAGACGTCGGAAATACACGTCCCCCCCCTCCGCCTGGCCTCTTGGGTTCAAAGCCCATAGAGGCGCGCGTCCGTTGCATAGGCGAGCGCGGCTGGCAACCCCTTTTCGCTCGCCCGCATACACCGACACTGGGTCGGTGAGCGGCTCTTTTCTCGTCGACCAGGCCGGTTCTCCTCACCTCGACGCTGTCGATGTTACGTGCTTCTGGCGTGCGTTGAGCAGCTCGGTTGCCGTCTGGAAAAAATGGCTACCTATGCGTCTCCCTGTGCGGCCTTGACAACGGGCTTCCACCCAGCGATCGGATTGGACTATGTTCAGAAACGATGCTGCAAGCCCGTGGCAACGACACATGCAACCGACGTACGTTCCTCCATCTCTCTGTCCGTCCCGATCGTTCCGTGGATCCCCCGCCCGAGCGGACCAGGCTGCTCGTCCAAGCGGTGCGAGTCTCATCGTCGTCGTGATACACACCGTTCATGTACCGGCCATCCCCCGACAGTGGTGGTGGTGGTGGTGGTGGTGTGCGGTGTAATGCGGGCCCGTCCCGCCTCCCCCCCTTTTCTTCGACGCCCCAATCGCAATGTCCGGATCTAGCCCCCGCTCGAACTGCCGGCGGCGGTGCGCCTTCGCAGAGCAGCCTAGGCTCTGTGAGAAGGCACGGGGGATTGTTGGATGTTATTCTCCGCCCGGTCCCGTCTTGTTATTGTGTGAAGAAGGGTATCAAGAGCGAGGGAGGGAGGGAGGGCTTCTTCCACGCACGCACGCAACCACGCTGGTTTCTCTCCCGCCCCAATCAGTGGCCCTCCACTTTTCCGTCGTTGTCAGCGGGTTGCAGGTGCGGGATGGGGATGAGGTGGGGGAGGGGTGAGTGTAGAGGGAGGGTTTGGGTGGGGGGTTGTTGGGTTCACGCCGTGGGTGAGATGGGGATGTCTGCATTTTCTACGTACATGCTTTTGGCTGCTTGCTTGCTGGATGCTGATACTCAGATCTCAGATGGACACTGACCTACCCACGTAAATCGAGGGAAGCATAGGTCCCCCTTTCCCCTTTTCGCAGGGCTATCGCCGTACCGCACCGCACGCACGCATATGCTGTCAGCAAAGAGATCTGACCCCCGCATACGTGAAGAGTCCGAGGGGGGCCAAAACTCAAATCCTATATCTCACTGTCCACAGATGGGAGAGGTCACGATGATTGCTGACCACCTTACCGCTGCCACGGTACGTACGATGAGACTGCGCGCGCGGGGTTGGTATCAAGACTGCTAAAATCCTTCACCTCGACTGCCTGCCTGCCCCGGGGAGTAAGTCAAGGGCCGACCGATCAGATCTGACATTTTGCATTCTCCTCATTCGAATCCCCCGTCCCCCACCTACCGCTGTAACGCACACGCCATATGAACATAGCTGCTGCCGGTGGTGGTGGCGGCAGCCAGCGGTGGTGGTAGTACCGGCCAGCCAGCCACCCGTCCGGAGGGCGTCGTTCCCGGTCCGGCCAAGTAAACTTGCACTCTGGCAAGTCTGCGATGCTCTGTCCCGCCTGGTGTCTGTTCTATTCTTTCCCGCCTGGCCGCTTTGATGATGGAGGGCAGGCAAGCGGGATGATGAACCGCGCTTTGTTGCACGCCGAGGTTGCGGCGAGGTTGGAGGGCGTTGGGTTGATGTCGGACTGGTCTGGGTTCAGGGTTCGGTGAGGGGTGTCGTGTTGGTTGGGTTGGTTGTATACGCCTACCTACATGTATATTTGTGTGCCTGGTATTGCTTCCTTCTTGGTAGCATCCATGTGAGGTAGGTTGGTTTAGGGTTGGACGGCGGGGCGGGTGAGTGGTACTAAATATTTCGCGTGTGTGGCAGTTTTGATGGTGCTACTATATCTCCAGGGGCAGGTGGCGATACGATGCAGGTTCGGTGTAGAACGTTTGACTAAAGGGGCGGAGTGAGCTTTCCGGGGCAGGCGGGTGCGTAGATGGTCCATGTGGTTTTTTGTAGTGATATTGTGATTGCTTTGTGATTTCCATATCGGTTTGTTGTTGCTGTCGTTGCTTTAGTGGAGGAGAGACATAGATGCCATGGCAAACCTCGAACAGAAGTTTGGATGATGAGACGGACACTGCTGTTGGATGCGGGGTTTCTTCACTCTCGTGTCAATGGCGGCATTGGGCGTACCAAGCATGGCTGTAGACACTCCCCCCATCTCTCCCAACCCAAGGGTTCTCTCGTCGTAAACACAGGAGCGAGGAAACAAACTCGCCTTCCCGTCTACACCGGTCAACAGAAAGACGGAAAATGGCAGTAGCTTGGTCAAGTAGACGGTACATTACCTCGGATGTACCGTTTACATCGCCCATCTCCCACCCCCGTCCATCCATTTCAACGTTTCACAACCTCAACTCCCACCTCCAACCGGTCCAGCCGATGGCCCGGAAGCAGCGGAGGACGGGCGGCTCCAAAGCGGGTATGCAATCACCAGCTCCGCGGCGACCGATCGAGATTGATGGCTGCTTCCCGTCGTCGATTCTGCCGACCCGGAGTAAATCTCCGCCGCCAACGAGGGTGTCAAGTTCATCTTGGCGATGAGTAAGTCGATGCTCTCGGAGATGGTGGGGAGGGAGGTTCATGGCCAGGAAGGAGTACGTATTGAGGAGATAGGCGCAACTTGGGGAATATGTCGGGTTTTAATGCTTCATCGAAGTTGCCAAATGCCACGTACCAAGGTTGGCGTGTTGGGATGAGGAGTGTGAAACTGGTGTTCGTTGCTGGGGTTGCTGCCAGTGGCTGACAGTGACCCGGACGACGACGACCATTTTTTCGAAATGCTGGACCGGATTTGCCCCCTGTTCGACTGAGTTTGTCCAGCAGAAGGCGTGGGGTAGAGGATTGTTTGGGACTCTGCCCCCTGAGAATGTAAACAATGAGAATGTAAACAAGCTGGGGGCGGACACACCCCACCACGCGCGATAGCCACGATATCGGTTGGCACAAGTCGATAATTATGGCCACGGCGGTTCTCGCCCGAGCTGCCCATGCTAAAACTCATGCACAGTAATCTTTTAGTGGCACTTGGATGGTCGAGAAGATTCATGACTCGAAGTCGATGTTGTTGGGCCCTGGTGTTGCTCGGCATCAAACAGGTCAATGTGTCCGAGACAGTAACTAGTGGTGAGAAGAACATTGCTGGGATTGCCACCGAGTTGGCGCGGGCTTGGGCACGCCAATGAAGAAGTGCCAACGGAGACGAGAAAAAAAGCGAAAAACGGGGGGAATCGAAGGATTCCCTTGCGGAGAGGGCAAGTTCAGGGGTAAGGCTGTCAACATCATGGATATAAAAGCGCTGCAATACAACTGTCACCTCCCCCTAAGCCACCAGTTCCGCTGACCTCAAAACAGCAACACACACAATCACCCCTCATACTGCGGGGGATTCGGGTCCGCCGGGGCCTTGGTGGCCCTCAGGAAACTGAGAACCTCGTATATGGCCTTGGCGATGTCGAGCCCCTTCTTCTTCCACTCGGACTCGGACCACAGCCCCTTGAGCAAGTTGTCTGTGATGACGGTGGCCATGAAGCGGATGTGGTGGTCGTCGGCGGTCCAGCCCTCCTTGTCGGGGTGGAAGATGAGGTATTTTGCGTTGCGCGAGTTGATGGCGTCCTTTGCCTTTTGAGCCATCTTGTCCTTGTCGGCCTCGCGGGCATAGACGTTGAGGTTGAGAAAGTCACGGCCGAATTCCTGCCAGGCGCCGCGGACGAAGACACTGCCGAGCCATCTGTGCCAGTGTCAGTTGTCTGGTGAAGGAGAGGGGGAATTTGTGGCGGTGGTGCCTACTCTTGGAACTGGTCGGCGCTTTTGAAGGGGAGAAGCTCGAGGATGAGGCGCTCATGCTGCTGAGCGAGACGTGAAGACCCTGCCAGGGGAATTCCGTGCTGCTGCTGCTGTGGAGGCTGGCCCATTGTCGACGATACGGGGACAGGGAGAAATGGCCCGTCTTGAGAGTCGTCGTATACGTCGTGTTGATCGCTTCGGCAATCGTCGAGAAATGGCCGAGAGCTTGAAGCGGCGGGCGTCTCCTCTCTGGACTCGGCGCAACCCATCAGAGGTAGAAACGAGGATCGGAAGGTGTGACAGAGAGCTTATTTGACCTGGCAAGTCTTGTCAAGGTTGGGGACAGGATCGAGGGGCAATGTCCCTTTTGACGATTTCAGTCTCAGGGAGGCCTCGAAAGGCGAGTATCGACATCAGTGGCCTTCATTGTGATGATGGCGTGGCGGGGCGACATGATCAGGTTGGGAGGAGTTGCGAGAGCCAATGACTTGTACAGAAACTCGGTGGTGTGGTGTGCCTCGATTGCGTGTCGGCCTCGGTGGCCTCCCTCGAGCCGTCATGAATGCGAGGAAACCGACGAGGCAGCACACGCCGGTTGGTCAGAAAAAGGCCACTGCACAAAGACACTGCGTAGGTGCATGGCCATCGATTCTTGACTCCTAAAAGGGGTATATTACGCTGGCGGCATCGATACAGCCATACAGACCTTTGAACTTGCACCTCGGGAGAAATGGACGGTGGTTTTCGAATTGGTGAAGATGCCCGGTCAAGTCTGAACTTTGAGGAAAGCAAGGTGAGCAAGGTGAGCACGGTATCAAGACGCACGGACAATGTTTGCTGTGGGGCAGCAGTGGCTGTCGCGGACGGCCATGATTCGCCAATTCTTCAATCCCATGTCGAAGCTCATGAGCTCGGCCTTCAATCCTTCATCTTGACCATGAGCTCATGCCAATCCATCCAAACCTCAATTGGGCGTGTCCTTTTCATGAGATCTCACATGAAATCTTACACCCCATCCGCCCTCCCTTGAAAATCCTCATCATTCTCAGGAGACTCCTTTAGGGCCGACTGTCGCGTCTTTCCCTTGGCAGAGTTGAGTTTTCGGCCTGCCGGGTGCAACGCGAGAGCTTCATCGAGTTCATCAGCATATGTGCCTGTCTCAGCTCGAATGAGAATTGAATAGTAAGTCGTCACAATATACTATCCCTTTCCGCTCAATACGCTCTTATGGACGCGTCTTGTTCAATTGGACGCGAGGCCATGTGCTTCCTCTCTGCCCGACAAGATTTGGATGAGTGGCGGCATGACCTGCCCCTTTCACTCATAACAGATATCGCAAGGCCGTTGACGAATTCTGACACCATGTGGGATAGATGTCTAATACGATGGACGAGCCAACTTCCAACGGTGCCAATGGCACCAACGGCGAGCCAGAGGCAGCCCAGCCAGCAACTCGTGAGCCCGAGATGGCCGTTGCTGCCGAGGTTTCCACCTTTTCCTGGCTGTAAGTCATCCCACACCCAATGCATTTGTATCTTGACCACCACTGACGCCGCGTCTCCAGCGATCCACACCCCATGTTTGCCATCATCCTCGTCGGCCCCGAAGAAATCCCCTTTGGCATTCAAAAAGACTACCTCATGGCCAAGTCGACGTTTTACCAAACATATTTCGCCGGGAATGAAAGCGAGGGGATCGAAGATATTGTCAAGCTCCCCGACACCCCCATCGAGGTCTTTGCCTGCGCCCAAAACTTCCTGTTCACCGGCAAGGTCTTTCCGAGCCTAGACAGCATTCCCGGCTACGACGTGCTCATTGGTGTCTGGAAACTTGGCCACGAGCTCGGCATCGAGGGGCTCTGCGATGGCTCGCTCGAGGCCATGTCCGAGTGCCGCCGCATCACCCAACACATCCCCGCGACACCCCTATTGGTGCAAGTCTGGCAGGACACCCCCGAGGGCTCGTCGATTCGCAAGCTGCTGCTGTCTTGGGCCGCCGAATACATGCGATCCAGCGACTCGCGGACCGAATTCGCACGCTCCCTGCCCCAAGAAGTGTTGAGTGAGCTCGTCGTGGCCATGAGCGAGCTCGAAACGACGCCCCTCGTTCAAATAACCCCTGGCCAGTCTGTAGTCCCCCAGCGACGACCTCTGGAAGATCAAGAGGAGGAGACAGCTGCCATTCAGCCGCCAGCTAAGAAGCAACGGCAGTCCGACGCCCTCGCGTCAAGCGCGCCCCCTCCTGCCTCCAAGCCCCCTGCCAAGAAGATCGCAACAGGACGACAATCTCTCTCTCTAGGCCGGGCCCCCCAAAAGCGGCGCTCTAACATCGCATACCCACCCGACCACCAATTCACCACGACCCAGAAGCTCAACTTTTGCTCCGACCTCTTGTCCCGAATGCTTTCCGGGCCAGGTATATTCTCCCCCCCCCCCCACCCCTCCCAAACCACAGTCAACACTCCAGCTAACCCTCCCCCCAGGCTTCTGGACCCGCCTCGTCGGCCCCTTCAAAGAACCCGTCAACCCCGCTTCGGACGGCGTGCCCGACTACCTCCAAAAGGTGACCAAGCCCATGGACCTGGGCACCATGAAGGCCAAGATGGACGCCCACGGGTACGCTGACGACGCCGAGTTCCTGGCCGACATGAACCAGGTCTTTACCAACTGCTATACGTACTGGAGCAAGCAGGACCCCATGTGGGCGGCGTGCGAGCGGTTGCAGCGCACATTTGAGGAAAAGTACGCGCAGATGAACAAGTGGATCGCCAAGATGGACGGCGATGAGGGCCAGTAGTGTGGCTTGAGGAGGGTCAGGAGGTGTCGGCGTTTTGCTGGCTTGGGGTGAGAATGATGTTGAAGGTTGGTGTTGTTGGTTTGGTTTGTTGGGGTGGTGTATGAGGTTTGTGCGCAGGGTGTAGTATTATTTTCCTTTACTTCCTTTCTCTTGCTGTTCTTGGTTGTTGATATAGGATCGGGTTTGTGTACGATGGACAGTGTGATACACCAGGAGAACCAGCGAGGCTGCCCCACCAAAGTGTCAGGGTAGAATGTGGTCATGATAGCCTGAGCTGTTCCATCATATGTGGGCGCGGAAAGGGGGGCAATTGGTAGAATGAACGACCATGAGCCCATGGTATAATACAAGCAGCTAGCTCCAGCATCATCATGAGAAAATACATCAAATGGAGCCCAAAACCTCGCGAATTCCTTCTCCTTCCACAGACCTATGTGTACATCGTCCCGTCCTTTTGGCCCCTGCCCATGGTGTCGCATATACCCTCCCGACCATCACCTCATGACCACTTGAACCCAAACATCCTGAACCCCGTTTTCCCGTCTTTCCCGACATGCTTGGCATCTGCGTTTTCGAGATAGACGCGGTTATGCCCCTTGACCTCGAGGAACAGGTACTTGTACTCGAAATCGCTCTTATCCACCGGTTTGACCAAGTGCATGTGCACCTCTCCAGCAGCCAGTGGCCCTTGAACCTACGTCCCATCCATCAGCAACCACCCCAACCCAAAAAGAAAGAGAGAAACACTCACATGAAACTTGATGACCAAATGCTCGTCCCCCGTTGCATCCTTGTACGAACTCGACCTGCCTCCCATTAGCACCACCCCACCCCCACCATCCCCCCCAAAAGAAGAACCTACGCAATCGGCCTCGCCCGCCTCCACTTTCCCCCCGTCTCCTCCCCAAACGCCTTGATGTCCCCCCCGCTCCACTCTCGCGCCCCCAGCAGCCGCCGGCACCCGGGGTCCCCCCGCACCCGGTCCACCCCGCGGTTGAACCACGCGTTCTTGCTGTCCACGCTCACCAGCTCCGTCCACAGCACGTACGCCACGCCGCCCGTGAGCGCGAGCCCGACGGCTACGAGGCCGAGGTTGAAGGTCTGCTGGGCGGCGCGGCCGGTTTTTTCGGGGACTGAGAGGGAGGACCAGGGGATGCGGCCGTCGTCGTTGAAGGGGGTGACGGCGCGGCGGAGAGGGGTGGAGGGGGGTTTTGGCGGGGGGGTGGTGGTGGTGGAGGTGTGGCGGGTGGTGGGGGTTGGGAGGGTTGTTGTTGGTGTTGTTGTTGCTCGTGGAAGGGAAAGGGTGGCCCTCCTCGAGGCGACGAGTCGGTTCATCATGGCGGTTCGGAGGGGGTGGACATGGTGGTGTTCGTGGTGGTGGTGGTGGGGAGGGGAGCTTGCGGCAGGGGAGCTTGATGGCGGGCAAACTTTCTCTGCCGGGCCGGCAATTCGGCCGTGGCGCTGGGCCTGGGCTGAGTCCGCCGGATAGCGCTAAGCCACAATGGGTCTAGCGCACCCTGGTTGAAGCCAGGATGGCAATCCGAAAAAGGCGGCCCACTTTCTCCTGAATGGGGGGCCACCACGACATGTTTCAATGACCACGACCACGACCAGACCGTCGACATTCTCTCCCGCCCTCGCGCTGTTCGCCTCCTCCGATACCAGCAGACAATATCGCCCAAAATTACCGTCACCATGAGCGGCCTCGCGACCAAGCAGCAGTCGCTCAAGATCTTTGAGAAGCTCAAGACGAAGCCCGCCAACAAGGTCAGCGCCTCCCTTCCCCCCTCCACCGCTCTCCTCGATGACCCCCCGAGACGGCTACTGACACCGGATGCACCTCGTAGGTTTGCTTCGACTGCGGCCAAAAGAACCCGACATGGACATCGGTCCCGCTCGGCATCTACCTGTGCCTTGACTGCTCGGCCCACCACCGCAACCTCGGCGTCCACATTTCCTTTGTGCGCTCGACCAACCTCGACCGTACGCGACCCTCCCTGGGCAGTTGATGGGAGACCACGCGCGCGCTAACACTCCGCCGCAGAATGGCAATGGGACCAGCTTCGCGTCATGAAGGTCGGCGGCAATGAGTCGGCGACCAAGTTCTTTCAGCAAAACGGCGGCTCGGCCGCCCTCAACAGCAAGGACCCCAAGACCAAGTACTCGTCGGCCGCCGCCACCAAGTACAAGGAGGAGCTCAAGAAGAGGGCCGCTAGGGACGCCAAGGAGTACCCCAACGAGGTCATCGTCACCGATGGCGCCGACGCCGGCGACGGCTCCAACACCCCCGCCGGCGAGCCCGACGACGACTTCTTCTCCTCGTGGGACAAGCCCGCCATCAAGAAGCCCACGCCTCCCATCTCGCGCACCTCTACGCCCCCCGTCCTCGGCCGCACCGGCTCACCCTTCCTCAACGCCCAGACCAACGGCAAGGACATTGCGCGCGCGTCCTCCCCCCTCGCCAAGACCGAAGACACCGAGACCAAGCCGGCCGCCAGCCGCATCACGACATCCGCCGCGCTCAGGAAAACCACCGCGGCCAGCGGCCCGCGCAAGGCCAACGTGCTGGGCGCCAAGAAGACGCAGAAGCTGGGGGTCAAGAAGGTGACGGCCGACTTTATCGACTTTGACGAGGCCGAGAAGAAGGCCAAGGAGGAGGCCGAGCGCATCGAGAAGCTGGGCTACGACCCCGACGCCGAGGATGACACAACCACCAAGGCCAGCGCGTCCAAGACGGAGGCCAGCAACATCCACGCCCCTGTTGCCACCACGTCGGCGCCACGGGGCGGCTACGGGTCGTCGTCGCACAACAGGGAAAAGTCGGCGTCGGAGATGGAGCGCCTCGGCATGGGCGTCAAGCGACTGGGGTTCGGTCAGGTCGGCGGCGCCAAGGCCGCAGCCCCCGCCGCGCGGAACGCCGGTGGATTCGGGTCTGTGGGTCCCATCAAGGCCGCGCCCGAGAGTACGTCCCCCCTCTTGTTCCTCCCCAAACCTAGCAATGCTAACTCTTTCCAGCCAACGAGGACCGCTTCGCGCGCAACAAGTTTGGCGGGCAAAAGGCCATCTCGTCGGACGAAGTCTTTGGCAAGGGCATCTTTGACCCGTCGCAGCAGGCCGAGGCCAAGTCGCGGCTGGTGGGGTTCGAGGGCGCGCAGGCCATCTCGTCCAACGCGTACTTTGGCCGGCCCGAGGAGGACGACGGCGTCGAGGACTACGGCGACATTGAGTCGGCGGCCAAGGACTTTGTGCGCAAGTTTGGCATCACGGCGGCCGACGACATTGACTCGCTGACGCGCATGGCGGGGCAGGCTTCGGGGAAGCTGCAGGATGCGGTGAGGGCTTATCTTGGGAATTAGGGGGGGTGGTGAGAGGAAAGGGGGGATTTGGGTGCAGATGTCATGGAAAGGGGGGGTGATGGATATGGAGGGCCTGGTGTTAAAGCCGTCAAGTGGAGAATGGGCGACTGACTGGCTTCATCTGGGGGGGATGGGTGGTCGACAAGAAAAGGAAATACGGGAATGACAGACCAGGTTTTAATGAAGAGAATGAAACCATGCGGTATGTTTTTGTTTGTTTGTCGAAGGCTGGCTGTTGGTCTGAAAGAAGGAGGAAGAAAGCCTGGGAAATGGCTGGGATGGAGGTTGGTGCCCTTGCTGCGGTTGTTAGGTATTCTTTCTGTCAAAATGGTATGGAGTATAGAATACAACTACCAGCTCTGAAACCTACCCCGAGAGTGTTCTCATAGCCGACTCTTTGGCTTTCGGAGGACGAAACAGGTCTGGTGGATGACAGTGGGCAGCCCATCTAGCCATGCCTGTTTTTGGTAGAGTTCCGCAATATGGCAATGGGAGAGACTGTCGGCCTGTTCGTCTGTCTGGGGCACAGGGCTGTGTAAGATGTAGCATGACAGAGAGTATTCATCAATTATTGTTTACGTTATGTATTCCTGTCTATTCTTGTATTCAAGGCTGCAGTGCAGTAAACCGAGTCAACGTCCACCGCAGATCAACCCCCTATCATCCAGTCCCATCATCCCCACACTCAACAACCAACCCCCCTTTCCCCCCCACGCCCCTCCCCCTCCTCCTAGCCCTCACATTCCTCTCCAACGCCCTCCCGACCCCGACCAGCCTCTCCCACGCCTCCCTCTCCTCCCCCTCCACCCCCACCCCCACCACATACCCCGGCCCGAGCCTCACCCTCTCCACCTTCCCCCAGTCCCCCACCCAATCCACACACTCCCCTCCCACCCCCGCAGTCATCCACAGCGCGGCCGCCCACTCCCCGCACCCGGTGAGGTCGAGGAACTCGAGGGAGTACAGCGCTTTGCTGAGCCGGCGGAGGAGGAGGACGGCTTCGGAGTAATCCCCGTCCAAGGAGTCTACTTCGTTAGCAATGCCCTGCGGGCCGGGAGGGGAGGGGGGTACGTACGGCTATAAGGCCCCGTCCCAGAGTACGCCACCTCCCGTCCATGCGGCCCCACGACGGCAGCCAGCTCCGCGCCGGGGGTCAGGCACGGGCGCGGCCAGAACGCGAGGGAGAGGTGCGTGAGGTGGGGGGCGCGGGAGACGAAGGCGAGGAGGTGCCGCCAGGAGGCGGCGGGGCAGGGGCGCGAGGGGGGGATTTCCAGGGAGAGGTGGGTTAGGGCGGGGACGAGGGTGGTAGGGAGGGAGAGGGTGGTGGTGGGGGGGTCGTCGTCTTCCCAGGAGTCTTGGGGTGGGGAGGGGGAGGAGGAGGGGGGGAAGAGGAACCTGGAGAGGGAGGGGAGGGTGAAGGGGGGGTGGGATAGGGCGTTGGTGAGGTCGAGGTGGGTGAGGGTGTCGTTTGCGAGGTTTGGGGGGAGGGGGGCGTGGGTTGGGGGGGCGGAGTCGGGGTCGTCTACCGGGGGGAGGAGCAGGACGCGGAGGTCGTCGAGAGACACGCCGTCCGGGCGGAGGAGGGAGAGGTAGGCGACCAGGGACATGCGCACGTGCGTGGGCAGCTCGTAGAGGAAGTAGTGGTTGTACTCGCGCTGGAACTCCCAGTCGAGGGCAAACTGCTTGAGGACCACGTCCATCAAGCTGCCCGGCTCCGGGAGGCGCTGGCCGGGTAAGGGGCGGTGGTCGCGGCTCCGGAGCTCGTCATACTGCTGCATCTTGCGGAGCGAGGCGGAGCGGGAGGCGGCCGACAGCCAGCTGCGCGGGGCCGGCGGGCCGGCGGTGCGACGGTCATGGCGACGGGGGCGGAGAGGCGGGGCCTCCGGAAGCTGCAAGATGCTGCGGATGGCGGGCGGCAGGGTTGGAGGGAGGTCGGCAGGGCGCTGGAGGGCGGCGCCGGGGGCGCGGGTGCGGCGCAAGTCGGCCAAGAGCTCGTTGACGCCGCGGGACTCGGAGGGGTCGTCTGCCGGGCGTCGTCAGCAAGGCGGGACACGGCAGGGGGGGAGGAGGCTCGCGGGCCCAACCGTCCACAAGGGGGTGCATGGGATGGGCGCATGGTGATACAGGGACAGACCAAACACAGGAGACGGGAGGGCGCCGGGGAGTGGCGAGAGATGGATGCAGATGCAGATGCAGAGACAGAAAACATACTGTTGTGGTTGTTGTTGCTGGAGCCAATGCTGAGCGACGACGGCGCCGTGGACTGGGGCTTGGAGTATCTGGTCTGGTGTCGTTTCTTTGGCATTTGTGAGTGTGGTGGTGGTGGTGGTATGGGTGGTGGTTACTGCCGATGACGCCGCGGTGGTGCGAGTTCCAGGACAGTGGGTGTCGCGACGGCCGCAAGAGATGGGGCGAGGGGGGGGGTCGAGACGGAAACTCGCAGATGGAGATGCAGATTCGAAAACAGGCGTGTTGGTTGCACGTCAATGTTGCCACTGCGGCCAGTGTTGCAATGATTTTACTGTTGTTTGCCTGAAGAGTACAGCTCTCATGGGTCCAGTCCTCGACTGAATCTTGTCAATGGACGGTGGGTGGCGATGGATGTTGAGTGCTGTGGACGGTGAGAAACGGCCGACACCTAAATTCCAGGCGATGGGACTGGAGGTTTAGCGGCCTGAATGCCCATATCCATTGTCCACCATGGAGTCATGTCGCAAGAGTCATTCATCATCCAAAGCTGACAAACGCAGCAGACTTTAGTACGCGTGGAAGGATTGAATAAGTAGGAGTCACTTATTGGAGGATTGGGGAGTCATACGACGACCTTCCTGTCATCGCCAAAGTCCGAGGTCGCCAGGCCGCTGGGGAGTGGGGGAGCAAGACGGCAGCCTGAGCAATTCGCATCAGTGGGGGACAGCCCCCAACGGCTGCCGCAAGGGCGCTAAACCAAACGGAGATAGGCCTCCCTCCCCTGACACTCACCACGACCCCCTGTCCGTCGGCCGCACCCCTCCCAAACGTTATTTTCACCTCACCAACACTCACCCCTGGCACAAACTCGTTGCAAAGTCAACAGTCCCCTGGCAGGATAACAGCCCCTCCTCCCTTTTCACCCACCGACAGCAGCATTTCTCAACAGCCAAAAGAACCCTGCCACTCCTCGTCAACCATCAACGCTCAACCCGAAGACTCGCAGGGCTGGAGACAAGGGGGTGTGTGGCATGGCCTTCCGAAGAATGATGCCGCTCCTTTTCGTGGAGGAGCGGCGAGATTGGATGCAGCAGCATCGCCCGCGATGGCTTACATGATGACCGGGCAACCCCGATACCACCGCGACGAAGTGCATGATGCCATCATCCTGGCCCCCTCCCTACCTTGTCTTCCTCGACCCGACAGCTGGCACCAGCGAGTTGGACGGACCTCATCACTGAGTGGCCGCCCGCTGGAAACAAGACGATGCTTGGCTCTGCCCGGAGCCCGGCGAGCTGGGACGCCGACCTCACCGACACGACGACGACACGAGAAATCCTTCATGTCCATCTGCGAACCACTGCCCGACCCTCCCTCCGCCTGCTCACTGCGCGAGCATGACCGACCCACCTGCCACTATCAACGAGACGGTAAGCAGCTCCCGAAACAAAACAATCGTCATCCTGGGCGCCCCCTCTCCGCCAACCCACCTCATCAGCCGGACCCGTCATCCCAGGATCCGACGCACCGAGACCACCCCCCCTTGAAAACCACCGAAGCGCCTTGCTGGACGACCGCGTTATGACCTGGGTATCACAAGGCGTTTGCTTTGTGTCGCGCGTCCGTGGCTGCGAGCCTGTCATCCGCCATCTCTGCCTCTGTGGTGGAGTGTGGTGTGTACCTAGGTATTATCGAAAGAGCACTTCGAAGCTCTTGGGCGCGCGCTATCGTCGGAATCTCCAACCCCCCTCCCCTCCCCCCCCTTCATATCGTATGCACCGAGAATAGCGCGCCCATTCGGCCCCGACGCCGCCGCTGCTATTCTCGGTGTCTTGGATGATAAACAACACTTGCCACGCCTTGTTGATCGCCGGCGAATCGGGTGTGTTGTCTTCGGTCTAATAGCGCCCAGGACTTCGCCCATTTCTCGTCCGCTGACCTGCTCCTGGGGCCAGTCGAGCCAAGCCAAACGTCGCCGTCTGGGATAGCGCTGTTGGACCGGATCGGCTCCGTCGCTCCGGGCCCTGTGCGCCCTGCTACAAGCTCCTCCCCATCCATCCCCAGCCCACCTGCCATGGTGACATGGCACAGCAAGATGGCTTGCAGGCAGAGTGACCGAAAAAAAAAGGGCATCTTTGCCCCTACTTTGGCGTTGCCAGCCTCGGTTTCTTGCAACCCTCGCGATGCCCCATCCTCTCTCTCCGGGCACCCCCGGGCGAGCGTGGCGATGGCTTCCCGCTCCTGTCTGATGGTGGGGAAGCGGACAGGACCTGTGTATCTCTGTCCGACCCGAGACCACGCGGTGCAAGATGAACCGGTCAGAGGGGGGAAACGCCCGGCGTCTTTTCTGGAGCGACCGCCGAGCCGATTCGACGCGCCCTCGCCCCATCCTGGTCCCTGCCTCTGCCTTGTGTCGCCCTTCTCTCCTCCCTCTCTGCCCGGTGAGACCGTCCTATTTCTTGACAACAGGCCCCGCCGCCGCGCTCAAATGAGACAAGCAGCACGTCGCTGGCCGCATGTCAACAACGAGGGCCAGCCGGCGAGGCCTCGTGCCACGGGACTAGGAGCAGCCAGGGAAATGCCACCATGGCCAAGCTGTCCTCCCCCCGCTTATGGAACATGCTGGAGGACGGGCCGAGATCTGATGCGCGCAATGACATGCTTGTAGGACAACTCGTGCGGACCTGGGTTCTAGACAGGCAGCAGCAGCGGCAGGCCGCCAGCAACTTCCACCCCTTCCTTCGCCTCCCTTTTTCCGCGACCGGCCCCGCACGCCTCTGGTCCCCGACGAAACGGGCGCCACGTACTCAGCCAACCCCCTCGGTCATCACCGGGGTGAGCTTCCGGGTCCGATCAGCTGCTGTTCGCGACTGACAAGACAATCCGCCTGCCCCGCCACCCGATCTCCTCCCTCTCCCCCCGCCCCGACGAGATCGATCGAGACGCTTCGAAATGGCGACAGCAGCAGCAGCGTTTCCGGGCACGGCAGGCGGGTGGCGTGCGGCGTGCGGCGCTCGGCGGGTGCGGTGCCATCGTCATACGGTTTGGGACCGCCGGCAGGAGGCGACGCTGCCCCTGACTGCCGTGGACGTCGAGTTGTCAGAGGGCATCCTGGAGGGAAGAAGGGGAGACTAGCTTGTCAGGTCAGGGCCTGAATTGGGGCAACCGTAGGACCGGACAGATTCGGACGTCCACGTCGAAGCACAAACCTAAATCGGGGCGGGGATGGGAGGTAGACGGGGCGAGTTGAAGCTTGAGCAACCCCAGCCGGAACTAAAGTTCAATGAAATCCCATCCCTCTCCACATGAGGCTGCGTGATTGTTGACGATGGCGACGCTGGCCACCGCTATCCACCACCGCCGCTGTGCGGCCTGACGCGCAAGCCCGTGTTGATGCCGTGACCGCTCCCGAGCGTCTGGTTTCCATAGAAACATGCCAGGCCGATTGCATCCGCGCGCCTGTCACATGCTAGAGCCAGCTGCCTATGCGGCCGCGATGCTGCTGCTCCTGTGGGCGCGCGCGAGACCCTCCGCCCGTGTCTCTTCCCCCCTCCCAGAGACAGAAAATCAGCACAATGTCGAAGGCGGGACGAGGCTTCGGAGCAAGGCGGCCGTCCGGCGCCTGCAGCGGGTATCGAATATCTCATGCTCGTCGGCTTCGCGCACGCCCAGCATTGGGCTTCGGGTGTCGTGTGCTTATGTCGATGGGGAAGAGAATGGTAATGGTTGTCTGTCTGCGCCTCTGCAGCAGCTCTGGAATGTGTATGCGAGCCCGTCGCCCTCCAACCGGCTGGCTTGTGTAACACTCTCCACGCGGGTCTGATTGGCGAGCCGCCATGGCGAAGTTGTTTCCCCTTCAGGGGAGGAGTGTCGCCCCGACACGAGACAGGCTCTGACACGGCATGCTGGCCACGGCTCCAATCTACATGTATCGCCGTGAATTTCATCAACTCGCGACCGCCCCGAGGACAGAACCACACAGCTCTCTCCGACCCCAGGGCCAGATGGCGCCTGACTGGGGAGTCAGAGCTAGATAGAAGTGGTAATTTCCAGACGGCGAGGCCAGACGCCATAGACGAATGACAAGTCTGTCGGACGGCAGATCCATCACACCGACGATAGCGGGAACTCTGTGACACCCACCTCAGCGGCACTGTGGTGAGCTTGGGCTCCGACGCTTCAAGGGAGGAGATAACACTGAATGTCGGTCGATGACGGCCCAACCACGAGGGAAGTCAGGTCCTTGGAGCTTCTGCTGAATGACGAGAGGCTGGCAGCAAAGAGATGGACATGTTGGCTGGCGTGATGGATGCTTGGAGAGGAACTTCAGGCTCCATGGCCTGCCCATCCACTCGGGGGCTCAATGGGAGCGGGAGCGACGCGCTGTCGGACAAGAGGCTCGCCGTCTCAGGCCCGTCAGATCCAAGAGCCTCCATATACCATTTCGTCTCTGAAATTTGACGGTAGAGTTCGTCATCGACCGACTTGGGCACAGAAGATTCTGTCACCGGGTACAAATCTCGGTCATGTCGATCGGCCCCTCTAATCGTCGGGGCTGCTGCTATTGTCGCAACGACATGATCTGTTGATGATGGTGTGTCGAGCTTGAGGGGCTTCCAGATCTCATGTCGTGCTCGGTTCTAGAACCACGGCTCCAAGCCACTCGCCAAGTGACATCCACTCACCAGCCAGCATTCCGTTGCTTCTCCGAAGACTTGATTCCGTCCCGGCTTTTCGTCTCGGGGGTCTGGCAGCTGGAGTGGGCCATAAAGCGCCCTCTTGCGGTTGCCTAGATGCACTGGATGAGGGCCGGGTACTGGTCGTGTCTTGGAGGTACCGCTCCGTACCGATGTACCGCCAGAGCTGTTGGCCAATGGCTTGTATGTGATGCCAGACGGACGAGAGCCCTGCATGAGCTGCTTGAAGGATCGGAGCCTTGGTAGGGGGCCGAGAGGCGGGGAAGGGTCGATTCCTCCAGGGAGCCGGCTCCGTTGTGCTTGGAGGTTGATGGCTCACAGCGACCATCGGTCCCATGATGGCTGGCAGACAGGATGGGTGCGCAATGCGTCCGAGGCAAGGAAGCAAGATCGTTTGGGCAGAGGCAGACAAAGCAGACCGGCGAGCAACTTCGGCTTACTTGTTTTTCTGGGCTGCAGCGGCGGAGACGGCGGCAGAGCGAGATGGTGGGAATGTCCTTGGTGTGTATGGGCAACGAGGCATGCGCTGAGGGCTCGGCAAGAGAAGACTCACTCTGCGACAGCCAACTGAGGCGCACGCCCGAGGCAAAGGGCTCATCGAGGGCCGGTTGTCGACGGGCACTCTCCCAGCCGCGTGGCGGCCTCTGCGCCGTCGTCTGCATCGCACCCCAGCCTACATGGCCACCACTCTTCACACCCACATTCTGGCGTGCAGAGTGTCTGACTGTCCACCAATGATCGCCAGCAACAATCCAGCCCGTGAAGAGGCGGCCATGCCCTGACCTGGGCGGGGGAGGGTCGTCACGGATGGATTGTGTTAAAGGGACAGTCGTCCTGGCCGATCTCCGGTGTGTCGACGGGACGTCGAAAAGGCTGGTGGCCGTGCTGATTGGAGGTGCTGATTGGACACTTTCTGGCAGCGTGCCGGCGATGGCATCTCGGTGAGGAGGAGACCAGTAGCAGGCCAGTGGTGTGCAGCGAAAGACGTCCATGGTGCAGAGTGAGCGAGAGGAATGGCAGACGGGGGAAGAACAATGAGATCTGAGGATGGAAATGCCTGCTTCCGACGGGAGTCATCTCTGACGAAGTGTGGCAGAAAGATGGAGCAACTCTCTCGATGATTTCTTCCTCCCAGTCCCAAGTCCCGTTTGCTGCCCGGACTGGAAGCTCCAGGCAGGACCATCTGCAGGCTCGACCACCGCGACGAGCTGACTTTCATGGCCAGCTCCCAAATTCATTGGTCTGATTTGGTGGATGTGGCGACGACGAGTCCACAAGTGCCCGGTCACAGACGGGCATCTGCAACGCATCTCCTTCCATCTCTGCCTCTTCCCACCAGCTCAGCAAACAGGCAGCGTCGGGCCAGAGGGGAAGGAGTCTCCAGACAAACAGGCCATCAGGACGGTCTGGGCTGAGCCCGATGCCCCAGTCCTGGCAAGACCGAGAGAACCAGAGAGAAGAGAGGGAAAGAGCCGGCCGTGTCCGCGATGGGGGATGGGCCGGTGTGGGGGTTTGGTCCATGTCGTTGGCAGATGGCCCTTGACCGAGGAAGAGAGTTGATGTCGTTCCTGCCTTTGTGTGGTCGGCGATTGCCCCTCGAGGTTGCGCTAGCCTTCACCGGCCGGCGGCAGCTGCGCGGAAGCGAGCTTGGCACTCCGGCATCCTCCACTCCCTCCACATCGCCGACGACCCTCTCCGACTCTCCAACATTGGTCGAAGGCGCGGATTGGGGGAGGGGCATTTTTTGACCACCGAGAACTGGTTTCTCGTCGCATTCCTTTCCCAGTCCCTGTGGTCCTCCCGGACTCGACTCCGGTCCGCGTCCCGCTTAATCCCACTCGGGCGTGGACGACGGCCTGACGGGTCCGTTCCGACCACCAAGCAGCACCGACCATCACGACACCGGCCCAGAGGCAACCTGGGCAGGACAGCATTCCAAGGCCCCCCAATTGATCCAATCCAGGCCCGTCGCCATCTATTCCCGCAGTCACACCAGTCGGGTCCCAAACAACAAATCGCTGAGAAATACCCAAAATCTCGAACTTGGCTGATCAGATCATCGCCCGACATGCCCAATCGAAAACTCCCCTTACCCTCCCACCAAGTTCCAGGCTCCCAAGGTTCATCCACTCTCAGCGAGTACCACTGCGGCGCCACACGACGTTGCAGAGGAGGCAGATTGTGTCGGGCAAGGAGAGATCCCATGTGTCGCAGTAGGTTCCCCCCATCCGCTCGTCCCGTCGTCCCTTGGTGCGGCCAAGTTGACTGGATTCCTAGAGATGCTGTTGCTCTTTCGGTGTCCCGGCGCGTGTCGCGTGGCTGCCGGGCGCCCAACGAGGTACACGGCGCTTCCTTTCGTCGGCAGCACACCCGAGCTGCGAGCTGGGAGCTGCTGGACGACCCCGACTTGAACGCCTCCCCGCGGATGCGTTCATGCACCTGCTCGTCCTGACAGACCGCTGAAGGGTGAAACAAATCTTATCGGCCCCAGATGGCCTCATGGGCCGCCCGCCAGCGTCGCTCAGAAAAGAAAAGGACCCTTGATTTCGTCGAAAGCTGGGGGTAGGATGATGTGTCACATGGCACAAGATCTGGAGATCTCAAAAATGTCTGTGTGGGAGAGAAGATGGGGTGCGCAGTGCAAGCCCCGCCGCCGCCTCTTGTGTCCCGATCGCCTCCTCTAGCCGACACAAGGCCTGCCCGGTCTCCCTCTCTCGCTCCTCTCGGAGGACGACGGGCTTGCAGCCTGCCGGCACCAGCAGATTTCAGACAGCATGGGAGACAGTGCGTGGCTCCTGTTCCTGGCCCGCCTCCCATCGCCGGATCCTCACGCGTCTGGTATTCGCGTGCCACACTGCCACTGGTGTGCCGCCGCCGTCCAACAGCTCTGCGCAACTGATGAAATAAAACAAGCAGTGACGGCCCGGTCCGACATCCCATCACCAAACGTCCACCACCTACCCGCCGGTTTCGTCTCGCTCTCTGGATCGCTTGTCCCGCCCAAACCTTATCCTCCTCCTCCTGCTTTCCGACCCCTCCCTCCCTGACTTGATTGTCGGACAAGCCAAGAACGTCGACGTGGTCGGAGGGGGGGTCCAGGCGGGAATGCCGCGCAGGAAAACGAGGGTGTCTTCCGGGCCTGGGGAGCAAAGTACGCAGCCAAAGTCACCCCATTGCCGCGGGACCTACCATGTGCGCATCCGCCTGCGGTATTGACAGTGCCTCGGGTATCTCTTGATCTGACGATACATGGCGGGAGCGGCCAATCATCGCGGCGGTTTGCCACAACGCCTCGCCCTTGGGGGGCAACGGCCGAAAGAAACAGAGATCTGAAACAATAGGACGAGCTGCCTTCTTCCTCGATGGCGACGGCCCCGTCACGGCAAGAGCTAGCGCCGGATTGGTGGCAGCCTGCTGCACCTCGTCGAAGGAGACGGGAACCTGCACAAACGACCTTCCTACAAACTGCCCATTCAATTCCACGAGATGGCCAAGCACACATCGCGCCCATATTGGGCATGCATCAAAGGAACACGAGGCCATCCTAAGCCTTGCTTATTTGGGGGCGCCGACGCGTAGGTATTTTTGTCCAGCTCGCCCACGGACGGGTCCGTCCTCGTCGGAGTGATGATGGCGCCTTGGAAGCCCCGGCGCAAGGCAGGGCAGGACAGCACAGCACAGCACAGCACAGCACAGGACGAGAGGGAGGCTCGGGTAACGGCAAGTTCCATTGGGCCACGAGGTTGTCGACACTCTCCCGGAAACCCTCATTTGCTCGGCGAGACGGCGGGCTATCTCGCGAGCTCGCCGGCGCAGTCTCGTCGGGAGACGCTGCAAGGTTTGGGGCGCCGGGCCAGCCCCTGAGCCACCTTGCTTGCTCCATCGATGGTGTGCGTCATCATCCTGGTAACGGGCGTATCCATCTCGTTGCCGCCCAACGGCTCTGCTCTGGGGGAGCGTCTTGTCGATCTGCCTTCTCACGCCCGAACCCGGTTGGCGGCCAGAGGAGGGGGGCGGGGGGCTCTGGCCGGTGGGTCTTGGTGCTGTTGTTTTCGAGAAGGCCGAGCTGCCCTTCACGTGTCGTATGAAGGGGCTCGCCACCCTCGAGTGAGACGAGGCAACTCAGATGGCCCTGTTTCTGCATGGATTCTGTTCGGCCGTTGCCGAACCCGTCACGCCCACAGGGCCGACTTTCACAGCAAGCTGCGGAGCTGCGGTGTATGTCTAGCCTCGCGCGCTGGCATGCTTCTGTTGCCTTGCGCAGCGAGGCCCGGCTTCTCCCGCCCGACGATGCGTCTTGCTCAGTCGCGTGCGGGCGTGGACAGTAATCTGACCCCCCCCCCCTTCCCTCCCCGTCTCGCTCCGACACACAACGATCGCTCACCCACCTCGCAGTCAAGTTCAGATCAGCTGCAGGCACGCATGCAGCCTCCACTTTGCCAGTCGAATTCACGGCTCATCAGAGGCAGAGAATCCTCGGACCCGTAGCGGAGACGGCCTTCGCATCGCCCAGGCCGGCCATCCAGACAACTGCACGTATCCGTGTCTTCCTGGTCTATCTCTGGCCGGGCAGTTCCCTCTTCAATCAAAACATTGCTAGTGGCGCATCGTAGAAGACCGTGAGGCCAAGGGTACGTGCATGTCGGCTGCATGGAAGACGAGGTGCCCCAGAGATGCCAGCAGGGTATTGGTTCCGTCGCCCCTGGCCGCTCTTGATACCTCCAGGTCGGGTCTCGGGATGCGCACCACTGTCCACAGTTGGGCTTCCCTGGACGAGCCACGAAGCACCAGATCTGTTTGGCATGGACCCAACGAAACCGAACCCTTTCTGCTGAATCTACTTGTCGAGGCAGAAGAGCATCGGAGGTACAATGCCGGCGCAAGACCGGTCGCTTGCCAGTGCGGAGGGGGCCCGTGGCGAACGCCTGCTCGGTTTGCTTGGCTGACACTGCTCCTTGGGCCACAGGGAAATGCCGTCCTGCAACTCCTAGCGGCTTCCTGCTTTGCTTGCTCAGGCAGTGCGGTCCTTTCGGTCGGTCAGATCTGAGTAGCAGGCGGAGGGATAGCCGTTTCGCCCGCCCGCAAACACAGCTGGGACCACCCACGAGACCCCAACCCGCGAGGCCGGCGACAGCTACCTCTGCAGAGAGGGCCCGCTGTCGACGCAATCTAAGCCCATCAGCTCCCCTCGACAAGGCCATGAGCATCTTGTCTCGAGATTAAAAAAGACCGGGGACTGTCGAGTTCTCCTCCACCCCCATGTGGCCCATTGTCCTTGTCTCAAAGGTCTGCACAACCCAGTGTTTCCGAGCTGGCTTAAGAAGTCATATTACTCCCTTCCCCCGGCTCTTGCCCGTCACCACAATCCCATGGTCGTCTCTGTTTCTGCCCTCTTGCCCTTGCCAAAGACAGACCAGACACTTGGACGTCTTCCCCCTTCCTTGTCCCACCCTTCGGTCTGCTAGACATCGGACAAACCCCTCCCCCATCCTGCCTCTGTGCCATCATCCCCACGCCACAACGCCGTCGTTCCATCGAGTCGAGGGTATATAGACGGCTACCCATCAGAGATCCTGCACCCGCCAGCTCCCACGGCGTTCTTGTGTCGACCCCCGACGAGAAAGGCATCCCGGAAGAGGAAAGGGCCCGAGACTGCTGCGACTGCACCAAGACGCTTCCTCGGTCGACTCGACTCGACGGCCACGAGACAGATCGCGATCTCGATCTTGGTCCCGAAGAAAAAGCGACCAACCCCGAAGCGCCTCCCGGTCCCTTGGCCTATCGCGCTCTGCCCGACGGACGAGGGGAGAGATATTGTTGTGGTGAGTCCAGCCTGACGGGCATCGCCTACACCCTCCTCCTTGACGGATCATCCCGCATTTCCCCCGGTGGTCGTCGAGGCACGCCCTCCGTCTTCAAAACCCAGGACGGTGGTCCCGGCTCCGGCGGCCACTCCCCCATCCTTGCTGCAAAGAGCCCGATGGGCCGATCAATCAGAGCAGCCATCGGTCATGTAGGGCGAATACTGATTCCGACCCAGGCACACCCTCTTCCTTGCCGACTTGCATGCTGGTGCGTCCCCTTCCTCGGAGGCGCCGTTCGTGACTGGAGACTGCAAGAGCTGGCGGAGATGGCCATCGATCAGGGCGAAATGGAATGTCACAAAGGGCATCGTGAGAGGAGGCCAACAGAGAGGGGAGGCTCATGGCCGGCTTCTCCCGCCCCGGACGTCCTTCTCACGGTGCTCTTGGGATGCGACGACTTGATGGCCAGCAGGTTCCAGCCCGCCCAGATACGACGCCCATGGCTCGCCTCCTTGCAGCTCCAGTCCCTCGCATACACCTCTCCGCGAGGCGCATGGGGCTTTTCGGGGTCCATCGACAATACTGACGAGAATGTTCAGGGTACGGATACGCACGCAACGTTTGATCGTTGACCTCCATCTCGCCGCTGTGCATGGGTGTACTTGGCATGACAGGGGTCGAGCTCAAGGTCAGTCAAGCAGCCAATCCCACAAGGCCCTGCCGCAAGCCACCACGGAAGGGCTGGGCGCAGAAAAATGCATGAGGACCGGGCAGCAGCATCCCGGATGTTGGCTCGACGTCTTGCTGGTGCCGCGCCGGCGCCGCTTCAGCACCGCTGGCTCTGGGCCTCACCAGCCGGCGTTGAGCGCCAACGATCTGGAGCACCGTGGCAGGGAAGGGGAAGGGGAACGAAGCAGCTGAGCTGACCATGGCCCCGAGATGGGGAGTGCACTTTGTAGGCGCCGCATTCGCTCTTCCACTATCTCAACCGCAGCAACGCCTCGCTCGACGGTGTTGAGCCGCTTCGTATGAGCCAACAAATCCCCAACAAGGTACCTATATTTTTTTCCTTTCCTGTCTGCCCGTCAACGCCTCTGTTTTCAGTTGCACCTTCGACGTCGACTGCAGCCATCGCCCGTTGCGAATCGAGATGCGAACCGAAACGACGAGAAGGCTGGGGGCCACCCCAGCTGTGCCGGACTGCGGCGATGGGATCAATCTATGCGCAATCAATACCTATATACGCCCATGCCTACGCCCACCAACAAACAGGCACGGTGGATGGCGGGGCTTCTGCGACATGCGCGGGGCCCGGCAAGAGGGAGAGGAGCTGCGACAGCTCTGCACGCCTAGGTGAGTGACAGCCTCTGCCTCTGCAATGCCACAGTCTCTTCGAGATGCCCTTCCATTTTCCCTCTTGTTGCGGCGAACGGCTTCTCTGTCGACGACGAGGCTGGCGTCTCTTTTCATTCGTCACGACATGCGCGCCAAGCAGGGGCTGCCTGCGCCGTCGAGGCGGCCCGACCATTGAGCCAATGCCAATTGTCGGGACTTGTTTTCGTCATGCTTCTCCCAATGGCATCCGCTCTCGACAAGACAATGGGCAGAACTCGATGCCTCGCCTCGCCCCGCCTCGACACAAAAACACGCCTGTCTGCTTGCTCTGTTTGCCGCTGCGTAGCTGCATGTTTTCCTCTGTCCATGAGACAGAGGGCAGGTCGCCCGGGCAGGGGGGCATGGGATGATGCCGTCTCTGACCGCGGACCCGGACATGTATGTGTGCGACCTGAGGTCCCATCCCGGCTGCGACTGAGGGGCCACTGCAACCACACTGGTTGCGTGCCTCTTCGGTTCCGACTCGCCTGCCCTCGGCCAGCTCTGGACGGGCTTGCAGTCGGCTGTCGAGACTTCGGCCAGGCCCCGGGCGACCCATGTACCTCTGCACACAGCGACGGTACTCAGTTGTACCGGATGTCACTGCCTCTCGTCTCGTCGCTGGACGTGAACGAACGGGACCATGGCATTCCGGCGACAGCAGAGGCACTGTATCCAACACTTTCGGCGGCGGCGCCAGAGCAGCAGCAACAAGCAAACTTTTTGTCGTCGATACTTGGCCCCCCTGGTGCCCTTTGGCTGCCCGCCTGCCCAGCCCAGCATTGTCCTTTTCGTCCACCGCCCTTTTCCCGTCGTCGTTGCCATTCCCGTGCGGTTGCGACTCTGGCACTGTCAAGGATGATGGGTCGGGCTGCTCGAGATACTGACGCGCTATGCAACAGGCTTCCCTTCATCCCACCCGTCGCTGTCGTCGACCACCCACCCTCCGTCAGATTCCAGCGCCACACTCGTCACGGCGCCGGCTCGGGCGGGCTGTTGGTGCCCTTCAACCTTGACCCTTTTTCGACACATTGGCATCCTGGTCGACGCCGACGACTTCCTTTTTTTTTCTGTTGCCGCGGTTTCCCGTGGTTTTTTTTTGCCCATCAATCACACGAGAAGAGTTCGAGAATGGCAGGTCTAACAGGTGACATTGATAGGAATTCGGGGGCTCTCCGTCCACTTGTGCCGGACTGGACTACCTAGACGCCGCTGACATGAGGAGGTACGTTGCTCTTTCGCTACTCCTACCCCCCCAAGCATCCCCTGACCTGCCCCAACAACGGCCTGCCCCTATTGGCTCTGGGCGCTCTCGACAGAGGCCTCGGACTCTAAATACCTACCGCGGTCCCCTACCCTTTTCAACTTATACCATTATTTCCTGTACCATGCCCTTTTCCAAAAACCCATCCGACTTGGACCCTTTCTCCCCCCCGACGAGCCCCGAGTTGCTGTGGGCAGCAGCCGTCTTCCAAGCACCTCCAATTCTCTCTGCCCCCTCTCCCCCTGACTCATTGGCACCATCTGCTGCCCGGCTTTCCGTCCTGTCCCGGCCGCGGCCACAATTTCCCTCACGCCCGCGGGAGAACAAGCGACAGCAGGCCAAGCACAGGCGCTGTCGCTGCCTTTGTTGGCCCTCGCTGCCGCCGCCGCCCCTCCCTTCTTCTACTTCGCATTCCCCAACCCCTTTCGTGCGCCGCTTCGGGGAGAAGACATGGGTACTTGCTTCGGCGCCGCATGTGCTACATGGGACCGATAGCCTGTTGTCAGCACAGCGTTGCCCGTTGCCAGTTGCCACTTGTGTCGCGCAGTTGCGTTCCCGATCCTGTCTTTGGCGGCCGTGTGCCACTCCAGTGTTGGCAGTACGACAGCCAACGTCCCGTCCTACCCGTTGAACCAGGCGTTTTGCATGGGACATAGGGCGCACCAAGGTACACTACAGCAGCTTGCGGGTGCCGGGATCTGATAGACAACGCTGGCCGCCCGAACCCCGATGCTTCCCTTGGAACCGTGGTCACCAAGAGCATGGCGCCCCATGGCGGAACCCGCGCGCTGACCCGTCCCTCTTCTTTAGTTATACCCAAGATTCCGCCGGCTCCTTGTCCGCCTTGGAGGCGACGTCGGTCCAGCCCTCTTCGTTCCTGAACCTGATCCCCCCAGCTGTTCAGCACTACCCCCAGGAGGGCAGCCACTTTTACTCGACGGCCCCGACGCTGTTCTCTGGCATCGACGTCCGGTCGCGACTGGGCTCCAAGTACGTAGCACCTCTGTCGCCCCCCACTCCCCTCGCCTCGTCATGACCCGCATGGTCTCGTCCAGAGCTCACAGCCTTTGCAGTAACCCGTCTGGCCCGGGCATGGCACAGGCCCCACGCACCACCACCTTGCCGCACCCAGGATCCCAGCTCACCACGCGAGATATCTACTCGTCGGCTACGCCATCCTATCGGAGGCATCCAGAGCACCAGCACCATCTGCCACGCTCACCCTCGTTCCCAGCCATCCGCCGCCACCCCCTCTCCTCCCCCACCCCGAGCCCCATCGCCTACAACCCTCTCAGGATGGACGCCGGCTACGGGAACAAGTCGCAGCAAAACATTCCGCCCCTGAACGCGCTAGTACCACTCGGCCACCTGTCGTACAATGACCAGGCACAGACGCCCATCAAGGTGGAGATCAACGGGGTCATCGACAAGGGTTTCTTCCTCGCCGACGGCGAGTGGACCTGCTATCGGCGAAACTACTTTTCCTGCGTCTGCTCCTACTCTATCTCGCCCCCAGGGCACCCCAATACCACGATGCAGTTCCTGAGGGCCGGCGAGCAGCAGGCATATCCGGTGTACGGGTTTGCCATGTGTATCTCGGCCGTCGTCGCCGACAACGACAACCTCGCCATCGAGCTCGTCCAGCACACGCCGAAGCGCGACAAGGGGCCCATCGCCAAACCGGAAAAGGTCCGGCTGTCGCCCAAGCCGCCACAGACCAGCCACCACCCCATCAACAACCTCTACGCCGGCTCGGGCGGGGATCTCGGGTCTTCGCGAGGCTACGACCAGGGGTTCGGGCAGACGCAGAGCAACCTCAGCAACGAGCACACGTTTGAGCGGATCCAGTTCAAGCAGGCCACGGCCAACAACGGCAAGAGAAGAGCCGCACAGCAGTACTACCACCTCATCGTCGAACTCTGGGCCGACACGGGCACCCAAGGCGCCGATCCCTACGTCCGGGTGGCATACCGGAAATCGGACAAGATGATTGTCCGCGGCCGGTCCCCCGGCCACTACCAGTCGGAGCGGAGAGCCAGCACCAGCAGCGGGCCCGGGGGGTCAGGCGGCGGCAGCATCTCGGGCGCGGGGTACTCGTCGGGCATGGTGGGGTCGGGGGACTACTCGTCGAATCCGTCCATGATGACGGGGGGATACGCACCGACGTACGACCCGCGCTCATACGGCGGCACCCGCCACCACCACGACATGTCGATGGAACCCATCATCTCGCCCGATGAGTGCAAAGCCATCACGGAACCAAAGGGGTACCAGTACTACGCAGCCACCATTTACGAGGGCGGCGAGCCGGACGCGCGCGGCCACCACCAGGTTGAGATGTTTCCGCGCGGCGGCGGCGACCACGACAATAGCAGCAGCACCAGCAGCGGGACCATATCGAGCGGCTTTGATCCGGCCAAGGTCAAGCCAGAGGTGGAGCTCCCGAGCATGTTTTACCCGGGTCCGTCGTACTATGGGAACAACCGCTGCGGCCGGTTCGAGGGCAAGGCGAGCTCGGCGGGGTACTACCCGTCGTCGGTGCCGCCGTCGTCGACGATGAATATGACGTAGGCCGATGCCAACGTTGACAAGGACAACGTGTCCTCGATACCCCGTCTGCTGCACTTCGCTTCCCTTTGCATTTCCTCGTCGCCGTCGTCCATGGAATCCGGCGTCCATGTCTGTCCGTCTGTGTGCATTGGGCCGGACCTCGCATTCGTCACGCATCATCCTTTCTTGTTGTTTAGGTATTGGGTTTGGGCTTGGGTTCTGGGTAAGGCAAGGCAGGGCAGGGCGATAACAAGATGGGGAAAAGCGGGTATTGGGTTCACTTCTTTTCATTTTCTTGTTGGAATTTTTGGGAACAGGGAGCAAGGCAGAGAAAGCATTTACGGGATATAACTTGGGCACTTGGGGTTTCTCTCCTTCTTTTCTTTCATTTCGGACGTCTGGAATGGTAGGGTATGGCAAGGTAACTCGACTCGATATCCCTTAGAGCTTCTTTTGCGGACCGGTTTTGGCCATTCTTTTCTCTTTCGTTCTCGTCCTTCCTCTCTGCCCCGGCGTCAAGTCCTCTCCTCTCGTGTGCTTGCCACACTAGGTACACTACTGTTTGTTTGTTCCTTGATATCAAGAAGGACCAGCAAACCTAGGCGCGAGGACCAACGGGGACCAACAAGGCTGAAGAGGGAGGAGGGTTTGTTTCTTGGGAATTTGGATGGGATTGGATTGGGCGAGGGCAAGGCTTTCCAGGTTGGTGAGATTGGCGGTCGCGGGAAACACGCCCGCAAGAGCAAACACGGACATGGATGGACATGGACTGGACTGGGGCACGATGCCATGCTTAATGAGACTTTTCTGGACGATGATGATGTTTGGCATTTGCTTTTTGCTTTTGGTTGGACTTGGGGCTTGTCTTGACATGTATGCGATGGACTCGGACGGCGTAGGCAGGCAGACGCCAGGGCTGGCTTGGGGGCATTGGGCTTGTTGGTTTTCCAGTTTCAGGAGGTATGAGAACAAGAGGGCCCTGGAAAAACGGCGAGATGGCGACACGCAGAAAGGAAGGGGGCTCGGCACGACGACACGGCCGGAGACCCTACCTAGACCTCGACATCACTTTCCTTGAGTGTTGGGAGTCGGGACACAGCAACAGAGCACGGCGAAGCATGGGATTCGCGAGCGAGGATACCCGGGGCATCATTTGTTTGTTTTTTTGCATGCTTGATCGTTTTTGGCAGTTCCTTTCTTCCTTGGGTAATTCTTCAAACCCCCGAGCAGCTTTTCTGATCATGATAAGATTTTGGAAGGTTCTCGGGGAATCGATGCCAAGATATGAAAACGCCTCGTCCGTGTTTGTTTGATGGTGGTCACCCCCTGCTTCTGTGCAGACAGTGGGGTTTTTGTCCGACCTCGTACAACATCCAACGGCGCGCGTGTGTAAGTGTGAGTGGTGGCGGAAGGACCCGTCCATCCCAGTCTTGATGGCACCACTGCGGGATGGAAAAATAAAAGAAGGTCAGGGGAGTTGGAGTCACTTGTGGTGACATGGGATGGGCTGGTGATGGTGATGGTGAAGGTGATGAGATGCAAGGAGAGAGGAGCTGCCGTTGCAGCGTTGCGTTTACTCCCACGACGAGGTCGAGATGGAACCAACAGCCTCCCCTTTGGCAGACAATCAGGGAATGGCGTAATTGGGACGGAAGAAAATGGAACGAGAATAGACACGGTATGCAGAATGCCCCGTCACGGTACAAACAGCACGGCATTCATGCTGTTTTCCCGCTTCTGCCACACGGGAGATCGGCCACTTCGTATCTTGAATCGCACGCCGGTCTCGTTGTCCATGGGCCATGATCTGATGGAAGGAGCCGGCGATTGATTGCGGGCGTTTTTTGGTCGGCATCTGGGAGGGTGCGTGGGAGCGGGTATTCGCACTCTGCAGATGTCGTGTCTTGTCTTGGAGACGCGACTCTCCAGTATGGCATCACAGGAGGCACTCTCTGGACACAGCAGCAGCGGCAGCTATGACTTGCATGAACCCTAGGAATGGACGGCCGAGGCAGGAAGAGGCACACCGGGCACACCCTCTCGAAGCAAGAGAGCAAGTGATGGACCAACGACCAACATCTGTTCTCTGCCCGAGGGACCTTGATGCCCTGACCGACCCCCTCTTCCCCACTCGGACGCAGGTGGGCTGCACCCTGTCCCGACATTCGGTTGCATGCTCGACAGAGCCGGTCAGACACAAGCGAAACGGCACGGCACGGCAGCTCGCCGGACAGACTCGTCGCTGTCCACGGTTGATGGATCTGGCATTTCTCCCCGACACCGACACGACACCGACACCGGACGACGAGCAGTGAGGACCAGTCCTCCGTCGGTGACTCCTCGAGTCCATCCTCGACCAAGGCCCTGCCAAGAGGGACCCAGGCGCTCCAACAGAAGCCATCGGATCGAGTGAAGAGATGGAAGGGAACTCGAGAGAGGCACAAAACGGCGGGGCGGTCAGTTGGTCTCGCCCGTGCCCCGGTCACCGATCCAACACATCCCCCTCCCCCGGCCCTGTTAGCCTCTCGTGGCCCTGTCGACAACCACCCCCGCCCGCCGAAGGATGAAGCGCGCGGAACTGGGCTTCTTTTTGTCACAGCGCTTGCAGGCCCTAGAATGTCCCGGGACAGCGGTTGACGACGGGCCCGGCCTCGTCTCCGGAGTTGGCTCCGCCGAGGCCGGTCGCTCCATCTTCCATCTCGGCATTAAGATGGGGAGGGGAATTCCCGGATAACAGGACTCTCGTCTGCTGCTAATGTGCAGTGCTTCTTTGCTTCCGGTGAGCAGCGAATGTGCAGTCTCGATGAATGTCTGCTTGCCTGTTTGCCCTGCATCCCGACATGCTTGCTCCCGACGCAATGTCCGGGGAGACGGACAAGGAGGCGGACGAGGAGGCGGACGAGGGACCAACGAGTCCGAGTCGGACGCTCCTGGACACACCGGACCTCGTGCAAGCACGCAGGCGCAAGCATCAAGCGTCCATCGGCAGCAGGCTCCCGATTCCATTTGTTGGTGCCGGCAGCATCACCGCCCGGGGTGATGGTGGTGTAGCTGCTGCCTGCGGGGGTCTCGGAAAAGCTTGTCTTCTTTCACAGACTGCCGCCGGCGATCTGCTGCCCGGAGTCAGGCAGCGCTGAAACGACGCCGGAATCTTCCTCGTGCGGCAAGCAAGCCTTCGGATTCCGGTGGACACGCTTTGGGGGGATGTGTGCGGTGCTGTCCAAATAAGGTTTTAGGGGCCCAAGAGATCGTCTCAGAGGCCTGGACATCCCACTCGTCAGCGCTGACATCAACGCCTACACCACCACCACCACCTCCCACCCACCTTGGTGTCGTGACACAAGATGGACGACGACGACAAGGGGTCCGCCCGGCTCCGGGAGATCTCCCTCTCTCAGAATCGCAAACTTGGACAAACTGTCATGACAAAAACAAAAAGGTGAAACAGCTTCCCGGACGACAAACCTCTCGCATCGGGTCTCGATCGGCCCATCGTCCACCGCCCGCGTCTCTGTTTGCGCGCGTCGAGCGGTGCCCAGACGTCTTTCTTTGCCGTCTCCGTCTCCATCGGGCCATCTGCGCATCTCCAATCGCAAGTCTGCCCCCGAATGATCGAACAAGGCTTCCATGGGGGTCGTCGTCGTGATGCAAGGAGCTAGCATTGCGTGGGGCCGGCGTTCCGCTGCGTCAGGCCTCTGCAGCACACTCTCCATGATGGACACCTACCCGACAGGGACAGCACTGTTCGAACAGAGAAAAGACATGCCGCTCCCTCAACCACGCCGCACGCCAGCAGCACCGCAATGCGACAAGCGAAAAGCGAGTCTCACCGGCCGATACCCTCAGTGGTTAATTGGCCCAGCCCCTAGCCGATTGAATCACGAATTCATCTCTCCGGGGGGGGGGGGGCAAGTGTCGTCGTCGGCCAGTCCAGGGCTCAATTTGAAGCCATCGTCGTCGCCGTCTCCATGTGGGGCCGAGGCACACGGTACGCTCTGGCTGGGTTGGGTACACAGAGCCGATGAAAGGTACCCGTCGTTACACAGCACAACCGGTGTCGTCCAGCCCGGCATATCTGCCTCCCACACACACGATCGCACACGATGGAGTCTCTGATCGACTGGCGATGAAGCGACGCAGGGGCTTTTTGTACTCTGTCTTCAAGACAATCACAATCGCTGACAGCTCTCTACTTGCCTTCGGAGAGGAGACATTCTCTCTGTTCCGCGCTCGCTGCGCTGGTATTCCGTCTATTTTCTTCTCGTCAACACCGAGCATCCGCCCCGGCTCTTCGCTCCCGCCTGCTTCACTTTCCCGGCAACGCTGCCAGACTCCAGTCTTCCTCACAAGGTTTGACGCCCGAGACATCACCACCAATGCCGACGTCCAGTCACGAGGCTTGCCGACCTACTACGGGTCGGGTAGGAGACGGCGTGAGGGCGGTAACCCTCCCCGTGCTTGCCTGCCGGCCCACGGCCCCGTGCCGGGGATGGATTTGGAATCGGATGTCGTCCAGCCTGCTGCTACTTACGCAGTAGACCACGTAATTCCACGGGTAGCCCCGTCGGATCGAGGGTCTCGGTCAAGTTGTGTTTTTCTTTTTTTCTCGGGCGCGGGCGCAGAGCCGGTTGACCGGTCGGTCGGCTTCCGACTGACGTGCTGCCCGGGCGTGGGGGTTATGTCAGGAAAGTTCATGACTTGCACTTCCATGGGAGAAAAGTATCAGGGAAGGAATGGATGGGTGATGAAAGGCGGACCAGTCAGCCAATATTGGTCTTCTCGCGCAAGCAAGGCCCTGGTGAGTCTCGCTGTCTGTCTGTCTCCCCCCGGCTCATCGCCGACAATGATCAATGGCGTCACATTTCCCACTGTGTCCTCCTCCCCTCCCCCCCGCCGGCGCCCACGCCACCCGAGCTTATCCATTACGTCCACTCCCGGCATGTCGCGTTCCTGCGTGGAGCAGTGCCGACCTGCGGAGAGGTAGGACAGCACAGGGCTGAGCTGAGCCAAGTCTGGCCGATGTGACGGATCAACCGGACGTCAACCTCGACACCTCACCGCTCTTCCGCAACCTGGGCCGGGAAGCCATCTTGAACAAGTTTGACGCCAGAATGCCCGGTAACTGTGCACTAGGACGCACCGTGACGACCGAAGCCGGTTCCGCGACGGCCGAGACTGGTCTGGACAACCCTGACTAAAGACCTCCTCCTCCCTTTTTGAACACCAGGTCAATGGCCTGCTGTAGTCTCCCGTGGTCTAGAACCGCCGTAGTTTCTCAAAACATGCCACCACGCCACGCCGGGGGGGATGCCGACATCTACTTGAGAGTAGGTGCATAGGTCGGTAGACGGTCCATGTTTATATCCCGGAAGCACCGGCCGTCGAATCTTTCACTTACACACTTGATCCCCAGCAGACACCCAGCTCGCTCGATCAACAACCCGGTGAATTGAATGGCGTCCCTGGCCTGACCGGGAGGACTGGGCGGAAAGAGGAAGGAGCTTGGTCTTTGGCTGTTCCCGGCAACATACCCCCATTCCCCTGGGATCCCGTCTTCTACCACTATTTGCTCGCTCTCGCGTGACGTGTCGTTGTATCGGTTCCATCTTCTAGTTGAATGCGGCGATCTGAGATGTCAATCAAGACGACCCGCGAATTCTGTGGACCTATGGTGTTGTGAGGGTTTCCGAGAGGCTGGGGGGATCAAAATGGAAGATGGATTTTGGACGGGATTTGAGAGAAGGATCGGTGCCACACACCCTACATCTTTAACTGAGTGGTGCATCCCATCTGGCATCACAGCACAAAAGAGCCATCGTGCTGGAAATGACTAGCTATTCGACAAAGAAGCACTGGGCCGTATGATACACATTTCATCGAGGGAAAGATCGCTGCCTCCCTCCCCACGCAAATACGCCGAAGACATTCTCCTGCTCTATATAAACGGGAAAAGAAATCAGCCCAAGGGGTATCTCACCCAAAACCAGACCTCTCACCGGACCCAACCTCCTCCCCTCCCATCGATGAATACCTAGATATCCTCAGGCCTCGCATTAAATATAAACGCAGGCTCAATCGGCCGCTTCGGCACGTCGTCATGCATCATGTCTGACTCCTCATACATCGAGTCCCTGCCGGAATAGTAATCCTCATAGGGCGCAGCACCCGGCCTCGCCTCGGAGCCGTCCATGTCCTCCTCGTCAATACTCCTCTTCTTCCCTCGGCCATCCAAGGGCTCCAATGCATCCATGGCCGCGTCGAGCCCCGGATGCATCGCCACATCCAGCTTCGCCCGCAGCAGGTCCTCGAGCGTCTGCAGCGCGCGGCGGTACGGGTCCGTGAGATTAGCGCAGAACCGCTGCGTCAGCATGAACGGCACCACGTCGGCGACGCCCAGCCCGTACATGGCCATGATATAGCTACCGACCATGAGCACCGAGCGGTCGCTGCCCGTCTCGCAGACCACCAACACCCGGCCGCGAAACACAGGCCAGGGTTGGGATTCGGCCAGGTCGAGCAGGTGGCGGTTGACGTGCCGCACGAACTCGCCGTGCACGCGCAGCAGGCCAAAGCCGGGCTCAGTGTGGTCTACCAGCACCGACTTGGCGACGACGCCGCTTCGCTCGGCCGTGTCCAGGGCGCCCTGGAACGATGTGGGGAAGCGCGCGTCGCGCACGGCGATGACCATGGTGATGCCGGCATCCTCGAGGAAGCCGGGCTTGCGGACGACGCTGGCGGGGCCGAGGGAGAGGTAGTCGAGGATGGGATGGGCCTTGTGGCGGTCCTCGTATGACCAATGCGAGGGGTTTGGGTCGCCTTTCTGGGGCTTGTTGTTGTCGGTTATGAAGAGGTACTCGTCCTTGGTGAGGCCGTAGAGGGAGGCAATGCCCGAGGCGTCGGCGGTGTCTTTGAGCGAGACGACCACGGGCTCGGTGGCTCCGTGCAGGGTGGGCGGAGGCACCCAGATGGGCGGTGGGCTGGGCACCCGGCCGGTGGGCGCGGAGGTTTGCGCGAGGTTTTGGTAGACGTGATCCGAGAGGGACGGGGACTGAGGGGCGCTTAGGGGGTTGGTTGGGGCGTTCAAGTTGGTCATCTTGTCGAGATGGGCGGGGAGGCGGGGATGGTGTTGGGTGGTGAATGGGACACTGGGACTCTTGCCTGTGCCCTTTCTGACGGGTTTGGTGGAGTATCTCTTGCCTCACCAGGCGCGCGGCGGGTTGCGTTCAAGCTTGGAGCTTCGCTGGGCCTGGTGAAATCGATGCCGGGTGCCTTGACAGTTTCCCGAGACAAGTGTTGCCCCAGGACCCAATCCCTGGATGACAAGCCTAGACGGAACCCAGGTCAGATACATGCTGAAGCGAGAAGCGCCGGGAGTTGAGAAGAGGAAGGGGAAGCTTCGGCTGCGAGGCACACTCGAGAAGCGCAAACCTACAAGATGGAAGCTATTGCCAGACTGGAACTGACAGGTCAAGCGGCCGAGGTGCGAGGCGCGCGACGAGGCGGGATTTACACCTGAGAGTGGTCGTGCGTTATGGGGGGGAGAAATTGAAAAGGGCGGGGGGCCGACCGCCAATGACGCTTGACTTTTCGCGGGGGTTCTGGCTCTTGCCTGATTCTCCTGCACCTGAGATGCGGAAAGGAGGAGCAATGGCAGAGAATGGAAGGCGCGAAGGCGATACAAGTGAATGGCACGAATGGCGACAGTTGATCAACAGCTTCGTACTGAATGTACCCACTGGCAACGGCCAACAAGGCTGATGTTGATGCCAAGAAAGTCGTCTGAAATTCAGACGCACCCCAGAAAATCGGCTTGAGCCGCACTGGAAGCGGGGTCCAGCCCCTGTGCATCGACTCTGGAGCGCAGATCAGCCCCCGACCCGATTGCGGCCGCGAATTACGATACCGTAACATACGTGCACTGGTATCGCCATGGAACCATGTTGATCGCCGGCTCCATTCCCACCATCTTCCCATCTTGTATCTATACCTAGGCCGCTATGCAATGTCAGACACCCGCATCTCATCGCTTCACTACGAGAACACGCTGGAAGTCATGCTGGATCCAAGAGCAAAAACCCCCCACCCTCTATGGACTCAGTGATCCCCCGCTGGCCCCCCCCCCCGTGCTGCCCATGCTTGCCTCCCTCGCCAGCGGCGACGGGTTGTCCGGCGTCACCGACCGCGACTCCACCCTCGGCCGCCCCTTGCCACCCGCCGGCGCCAGCTTCTTGCGCTTCTTGTCCGACGCGTTGGACGCCGTGCTGGCCTTGCGCACCACGCCGGACTCGTCCACCTCCAGCGTAGGCGTCGGCGCGGGCGTCGTGCTGCGCGACCCCGTCGACATGCTCGCCCTCCGCGTGCTGTTGCTCCTCGTGCGCTTGTGCTCGCCCATGACGGCCGAGTGCCGGGGGCGGTGCAACTTCTCGTCGACCCGCGCGACGGCGACGACGGGCTTCTTCTCGACGGCCCGGCGCCAGGGCAGCCACCAGAACCACCCGCCTTGCTCCCGGCGCACGCGCTTGTCCCGCTCGGCCAGCTTCACGCGCAGCAGCGCCCGTCGCTCGTTCTCCCGGTCCCAGTATTCGGTCCTGTACAGCTCCCAGTTCTCCCGAAAGGTCGGCGAGAACGGCTTGGCCAGCAGCAGCAGCTTGACGTAGTCCCCACCCGCAGCCAGATCCTCGTCGTGTCCGCCCTTTTCCTCATCCAGCCCCGTCGTCACAGCAGGAAGCACGGGATGGTTCTGCGTCGTGATGCCCAGCTCGCGGTCGACGTCGCGCAGCACCTGGGGGTCGACGTAGCGGTACGACGAGCCGGCCGACTTGGAGAACAGCCCGTAGGTGAGGAACCAGCCGGTGGTGGCCAGGGCCTCGCGCCACCAGGGGCGCTTCATGACGACGAGCTTGCAGTTGAAGCCGCGCAGGCCGCGGTTGGCGACGGCGAACCAGCGGCGCGGCCACCGCACGCCGCGCTCCCAGATGCCCGTGGCCCACACAAGCAGCGCCGTGATGACGCCGCCGAGGAGGCACAGGCGCTCGGTGGATTCGACCATCCAGTATACGCTGCCGCCGACGCCGCTGCCGTCCTCGCGTGGGGCGAGGAAGAGGGCGTAGCCGAAGCCGAGCATCCATAGAGACAGAAGGGAGAGGAAGAAGGTGTGGTGGCGCCGTCGCGCGCGGAGCTCGAGGTATTGGGCGCGCAGCGAGGCTTCGAGGATAAGTAGGTTGAGGTAGATCATCGAGGGGGAGCTCGGCGTGTGGCTGAGGGGGTCGCCGGCCTTGGATGCGGTGGCGGCCGAGGCGGGCATCGGCGCGATGGGCGTGGTGCCGCCGGCGGGCTTGGGCAGGTCGTGGCCTGGCAGGGCCATCGGGGCGCCCTTGACGATGGAGTCTAGGGGGTCGGCCATGGTGTTTGCGGGGCGGTCAGAGGGTTCTTCGGCAGTCGTGCGGTAGGAGTCGGGACGGCAGCGTCATCCGGAGGGAGCGGGTGGTGGGTTCCGCGGCCCCGGGCACACCGTTGGCTGACGGAGGGAGCTCGGCAGGGCGTCGGGATCGGGATCGGTCAGCCGGGCTGTGTCGCGTACGAGGAATAGGTGGCCCTGCTGCAAAGGGTGGGCGGGTGCGAGGTGGCGGACTTTACGGTATCCCCGTGAGGATGAAGCTGAGTGTTTGTCTTGGTTGCGACGACGAAGCTGCAAGTGGACGTGCTGAAGATGCCAAGCTTGGGTGGCTCGGGCCCCGTCTGCCCCTGGATTCTCCGCAGGCCGTCCGCTGGACAGTAAGCACGTGAAAATACACAGTCTGCACACCACATGCATCACGGAAAGCTTGATTGAATCAGGTTCGGGAATGCTGCGAAATAAGTCATGGACATCAACACAATCGTCCCACACGGACAGCCATGGATTGGGCTGTAAACAGCTCACCCAGCAGCTGATAGCTGCCTGACTGGCAGACCCTTGCTGGCATCCCTCGCCAGCAAAGAGGCGACGTCATCGGGGATTCGCGGCGACGAGTGCCTGAATTTGAATGGAATTGAAACGAAAGGCTCGGGAAGAATTGGAACGGACACGGAGCGACGTAAAATCCGTTATCTGCGAACTGCCAATCAGACGGCGGGCTCGTGCCCTGCAGCGCAGTGCATCGCCCCCCGGAGCCGATCGAATGAGCGAAAAGGGCCCCTTGGATCTTGCCGCAACTGCAAAATCGACCACCATGCACCCTCAGCATCCTACACCATCGATTCCTACTACAAGGGCGGTGTCCCACGCTTCCAGTCGCCCCGACCCGAGATGCTCAAGACACCGTCATCGTCCCTATTCCGCTCCCACAAGCTCCTGAAACGTGTGCCCTCCTCGTGCAGCGCCCATCAGCAGACAACGACGACGACGACGACGAGCACGACGACCCGAATCATGACAACCGACGCCACCCTCCCGACAACTCCCTCGTTTCCCGCCCGTCCGACCGGCCACCTCCAGAAACCCATGCTCGCCTCCCAACGCGCCGCCGACGCCGCCGCCGAGTCCCCCAACGCCGACGCCGCCACCAAGAAGCCCCAAGGCATGGCGTACTTCCCACTGGGCTACAAGGAGGCCGTGTCCCAGTGGTGGACGAGCGTGTCGTCGCGCCAGGCCGAGCGAGACGTCCTCTCCTTTGTACCGTTCCTCAAAGAGGCGAACACCGACGCCGCCCAGTCGCTCCACGAGCTCGCCAAAGCCGATCCCTTTGGCCAGCGGGTATGGCGCTCCTCCATGGTGCAGCTGTCTGGAAAAGACCGCGCCCTCAACGAGCTCTCGATCCAGCGCGTCGGCGAGCAGGCCGACAACACCCTCGTCATGCTCCACGGATATGGTGCCGGTCTCGGCTTCTTCTACAAGAACTTTGAGCCGCTGAGCCGCCCCAAGGGCTGGAAGCTCTACGCTCTCGACATGCTCGGCATGGGCAACTCGGCCCGGCCCCCGTTCAAGGTCACCGCGACCGACCCCAAGGAAAAGATCAAGCAGGCTGAGGCCTGGTTCGTTGACTCCCTCGAAGAGTGGCGCCTCGCCCGCAAGATTGAAAAGTTCACCCTCATGGGCCACTCCCTCGGCGGCTACCTCGCCGTCTCCTACGCCATCAAATACCCCGGACACCTCAACAAGCTGATCCTCGCCTCGCCGGTCGGCATCCCCGAGGACCCCTGGGCCGTCAACGACGCGCTCCCCGAACCCACCGCCTCCACCATGCAAAACGAATTCACCGAAGACCAAGAAAGCATCACCCGCGCCACGGCCCCCACGGCGCCGTCCCTCCCCGCCAAGAACTCCACCACCGGCGCCGCCACCCCTCCGAAACGCCCCCTCCCCAGCTGGCTCGTCTGGCTCTGGGACGCCAACGTCTCCCCCTTCAGCATCGTGCGCCTCGCCGGCCCACTCGGCCCGCGCTTCGTCTCGGGCTGGACCTCGCGCCGCTTCAACCACCTCCCGCCGGCCGAGAAGGACGTCCTCCACAACTACGCCTACTCGCTCTTCCGCCAGCGCGGCTCGGGCGAGTACGCGCTGCCGTACCTCCTCGCGCCGGGGGCGTACGCGCGCAGCCCGGTGATCAACCGGATCCAGGACGTCGGGCGGCAGGAGGGGGAGCATGGGTTCCCTGTGGTGTTCATGTATGGCGAGCATGATTGGATGGATGTCGCGGGGGGGTATGCGGCGGAGGAGAGGATCAAGAAGAGGATTGAGAAGGCGGTGGTGGAGGGGACGGAGGAGGATCGGAGGAGGGAGGGCGGGGGGGCCAAGGTGTTGGTTGTGAGGAGGGCGGGGCATCATTTGTATTTGGACAACCCCGGGGAGTTTAATGAGATGGTGACCAAGGAGATGGAGGAGACGGCCGAGGAGGGAAGGAGGAGGGCTAGGTTGGGATTGTGATTTATATCGGAGGGGTAGCATAGCTGGCGTTTGGGTTGCTTTTTGGCTTTTATAACCTGGGGCTGGGGGGGCATGATATCATGGCATGGATATGCCGTGGTGGACGTGCTAGACGGCTTGAAAAGGTACACGTTTTGGGTTTTGGGTTCTAGTGCGCATGCGCATGTTTGACGGGTACCTAGCCAGAGGTGGATGCATTTTGCCGATGGACGTATGATGACGGCGAAGACGACATGGTCTCCGAAAGACGGAGGGATCGCGAGCGGTATACCGTAGACAGTGCCATAGATAGAAGCTGACAATGCCTCTCTAACATTCATCGTCTCGATCATCACAACAAACTCAGGTGCTCACCACTGGGTTGGAGGGTCCCCTGGAGGAAGTCTCTGAGCACGGGAAGGCTCGATGTTTTTCAGGTTGTTTTGGGGCAGTCTTGGTGCTTCAGAAAAGGCCGTCATGGTCGACTGGCCCATGGGTATATCTGCTGGCGCTGCCAGTCCTCGGCCTGGATTTCTCAAATTCTTCCAGACACGACTCCATAAGTTTCGTCAAACCAACCTACCGCCATAAGTCTTCTCAAACGTCTCGTCCTCGCCCCAACAAACCCGATAAGCCGTCGTCGCATAGCCTTGCACCGTGTCCACCCACCACGGCGCCACCGGCCGAGCCACGTCCAACACAAACATCCAGCAGTCCACCACGTGGTCCACCATGAGCCCCCACTCCTTCACCACCGGAGGTCGTGCCTCCCCTTGAAGTTCCCCCCCTTCAATCACGTGCCCAAGCGACTTGAGAGACTCCATAGCCATCTTCATGCTCTCCTCCGGCCGCCCCAAGGCCTGGTATCTCGCTGCCAGTGTCACCTGCCAGCTCGAAACCCCCGGCCGCGGCGCCTCCCGCGGCGACCGCTTATACGTCGCCGCCAACTTGGCCAACGCCTTCTCTGCCTTCCTCACAGCTCCGATCCCAACGGTAGTTCTCTGCGCGCCCACCAGCTCCTTCACATCTCTCCACAGCGCCTTTCTCGTCTCCAGGACACTCCCCGGCGTATCTCTCGCCTCGCGGCACTCCCCGCACTTGCACACGAAGCCCCAGTTCTTGCGCAGCAGCCGCAGTCGCTCGAGGTACGCCGTGGGTTCTGTCGGCGGCGGGTCGTACCACCATGTGATTTCGGTGTCGGCGGGGAGGTTGCGGGTGGCGCGGACGATCATCATGTCGCCGATGAAGGAGCGGCGGGCGTTGGAGGTGCAGGCGTGGTTGATGTAGGAGGCGAGGGGCCAGATGCCGCATGAGTGAAAGACGGACTTGTCGTCGTCTGTGGGGGTGGGGGTGGAGGAGGTGCGGGGGTGGGAGGATAGGGTGGTGAGGGGACAGCCGAAGGTGTTGAGGGGGATGATGCGGCGGAGGAGGAAGCTTGAGGTGGGTTGTTAGTATGTGGTCATGAGGCGGGGCCGGTGGAACGTACGAATCGACGACAGGGAAACCGTCTACCGAGGTGGTTTCGACGGGGTTGTAGTCCCCGTGATGGAGGTCCGTGACGGCTTTGGAGAGGGATGGGTTTTGGTGAGTTTTGCGGACGAGACGGTCGATGAGTTCGGCGTGAGCGCCCATGGACATGTGGTCTGTGGCGGTGTCGATGAGGATTGTCACGTTGCGCGTGTTCTGCAGGTTGGACTCGTTGGCAAAGGCATGCGCAAAGGCCTTTTCGCACAGCAGAAGGTCGCCGGCAGAGACAGCTGTGGTCGTGAAGAGCCCGCGCCCCCCACCACTGAATCCTGACGGCCGGACAGCAACGGGGCCAACGAAGGTGGCGTGGTCGAGGTGGGGGGGCCGCAAATCGGCAGATTCGGCGTGCATGGCCTCGAAGTTGTATCGACCATGGGTTTCTTCGGCGAGTCGAGCGACAGCCCGACGGAAGAGGTCCTTGGCGGCTGTGTTGCTGGGGTGCTCGGAGCAAAGCACCTTGAGGACGTTGCAGCATTCGCGAAATCGGGCGAGACCGTAAAGAGCCTGTGCTTTGCGAAAGGGCGCCTTCTCCGAGGCGTTAGAAAAGAGGACAGCGACGTCAGCATCGACAAGAGCCTTGTCGAACGACCCGGCCTTGAGATGGGCCATGGAGCGATTCAGTACGAGGATTTGGCGCTCTTCATCAGTCGGCGAGCAACCAAGTCCCTCGGTGTATCTGGGCCAACCGGGTGAGCTCTGGGCTTGAACAGTGGAGGGGGTGGAAGTTACGCTTCAATGGCAGCCCGGTAGCTGGACTTGTTGAAGTGGGCGTTTCCCGCAACTTTCCACGCAGCAGCAGTCTTCTCGGGGGGACTCTTCCTCCATCGCGGTGGAATCCGCTCGTCCGTGGGGGACAGGAACTCGATGTCCGACACATGGTCGACCCGAAGCGCGTAGCCCCCCGTGGCCGTCTCCTTGAGGTAGGGCTCCTTGACAATGACAGTCTGCCCTTGGATCAATATCTTCTCATGGGGCTGGTCTGGGGACTCCTGGTGGTACAGCTGGAGCATGATCATCTCATCCGCTTCATCCTCGACCATGGCCATGACGGCCGTCATGCGGCTCTGCGGCGTGGCGCATCGCAGCAAAAGGTACTTTCCTCGGTGCTGCGTCTCGAGAACCAAGTCCCGTATCATAGCCTTGGTGAGTTGGCTGAAGGATGTGACGCACGGGGGGTACGACGGCGGGACGAACGAGGTGGCGATGTGGAAGTTGTTCGCCGGCCCGTCGTTCTTTTTTGACAGCCTCCAGAGAAACTGGGTGAGCATCATCTCGCGCGGGTGCCATTGAGGGGACTGGCCTTTGCGAAGAAGAGCGGCTTGGAGGTTCTTCTTTTGCTTCATCGACGCTTCGAGGAGCTCGGGGAGACCCGAGGGGTCGTGTGTGTCCATGGCCGGTTGTGGGCGAGGTCTTGGGTTGTGATGCTGTGATGTTGGGGGGGGGTGGAGAGATGGAGAGATGGAGAGAGCAGAACGGATGTGACCGAATGGGCTGGGGTGGGAAAATATATAGGTATGGGAGAACAAACGGAAGGGACAAACATCTTGAAGTGTCGCGCAGAGTAAGCAAGGGCGAGGAATGCATATTGGTGCGGTAGGCCTCATGGCATTAACTGCAGACACCCGCTGGTTGGGCGTAAACAGGCCTGGCCAATGAATTCACGGCCCTCGGGCCCATCATACGGCCAGGAATTGTTGGTATCTTGAGAATGCTCGGGTTGGTGTTTTCACGACTTGCAATGATGGGATATCAATCGATGCTGAGATGCATGTGCGTGGCCAGTCTTGGGAATGGGAATGACGGCATTGGTTTCTTCTTGGGACGTGACAATTTAGGGCAGACGGTTTACATGCAATGTTCGTTGTCTGGCAAATCGAAAACCCGGGCGACTGCCGGCAAATGACTTCAACTGCAACATCTACCTCCAGATAAATAAAAGTAAGGAAGGGCTTCAGCTCGCTCAACTATATCCCGTCAAGGTCGTGTTGTTGTTGCCGCTGCTGTCTCGAGGGGTGGTTGGTCTTGGCAATGTGACGGGGCTGGGTGGGTCCGCCCCTGAGCCGAGTAAACAAAGGCATTGGGCGGCAACACCAAGCCGGTAGTTCTTTGTGGTCGAGGATGTGGGAATTTCTGCATTGTGATAAATGGAATTGTAGACTTGTCCAGTGCTAGAAGGGCTGGATGGAGGCACTTTGACGTTCCGTTCTTCCACCCAGCGAAGACGTGCATCGGCGTTCCAGCACTGATTCCCATGGGAAGAAGCGTGGTGAATGATATATGCTCATGAATCTCGAGAACCGGACTCGCTCTGTGAGAGCACCAGTCACTGTGAGTCCGTCCATGAGAACGATACCTCGGGTTCAGACCTTTGATGTGCGTTTTGTCGTTCTTTGAGGCATTGTCTCCTCGGCGAGGACCCAGACGTCTCGGCGAAAACAAGCAACATTCGCGGCGACGGAAAATACATGAAACATTGTTAGATATGCTCGATGTCTGATGGACCTCTGATTGCCGTCACCGTCCCTTGGCGACAATGTTTTTCTTTCCTGGACACCAATGTTGTCGCCGCGTTAATGACCATGATGTACTCTGCTCAAAGATACCTGTCTTGTCCTTTTATCTGTTGCTGTGACGTCTGGACTGCAGACAAGACCCTTGTTATTTCATCCGTCGATATCTTGAGCCGCGGCCCGACGAAAGTTGACTTCTCTCTATCGACTCACGATGTTCCTAGCTGCCGTCACTTGCCTTCCTGTTACAAAACTGCAACCCTCGGCGCGAAACAATTGCTTCTCCTCGAAACCCAAACAACCCTCCACTCGACAACACCTCTCCTCTGAAGACCACCCAATCCTGTCATCATCTTGAAGATCTTCTCGGCATCCCCTTCAAACCGCCAACCGTTCCTCGCAAGCGTGCCCAACCGCACGCTCGTGAGGTTCCTCGGTTCCACGCCTGAGCTTGACGGCATCCTCGTAAGTTTCCTCGCCGTGAACATTGAGCACCCCGTCTCGCACCATTCTTGCTCGTCGAGGGTGGAGCCTCCTCTGTCACTGAGCTCTTCCCCCACCTCTGTTTTTTCCCCACGAGCCACGAGCCAAACCTTTTCCCGTTCAACCACTGCTCCTCCTCAACCGACACTTCTCCTCAACCACCACTTCTTCTCCACCACTGCCTTTCTCGTTGGAACGCAAACCATCCTGTTCCCTTGGAACTAAAGGTAAACATACATCTCGTCCAGCCACTACACAACCCAATCCGGGCCCTTTCGTCCCTGACTTGATCACTCCCCCTCGCACACTCGCTTATCCTCCTCACACTTCCTCTCCTCAACAACCGATTCTCCTCCTCCCACTTCTCCTCCCCAACTACAACTTCTCGTCGCAGCGCAAACCGCCCTCTTCCCTTGCGACCAAAGGAACAATTTCCCCTTGCGACAAAAGGCAAGGCCTTCCCTCCACGACTTGACCATCTTCCCCTTCACACAACCACTTCTTCCCTCCCACTTCGCACCACCATTTCTTCCCTCCCTCTTCGCGCAATTCCCACGCCAACCCAATCCAACACTTTTTCCCCGACTTGACCAACTACCCCTTCCCACTACCACTTCTTCCCTCCACATTCGCACAACTACTTCTACCCTTCTACACCACACAACCACTTCTCCCCTTCTCCTCCACACAACCACTCCCGCCCACCCCGACGTGAACCACAACCACAACCTTCCAACCAACACCATCGCCTCGTTCGCGCCCCGGAATCACATCTTTGCGCAGCCCGCGCGCAACCCGCGCTCACTTTTCTCGCAACCGATACTAACTTCTTCTCGCCCCCAGCGCTGATTTCTGCTCTGGCTTCTCGATAGCGCAGAAAAGCTTTCCTTTCCTATTTGTCAACTGCGCGAGCTCGTCCGTGTCGAGGACAGCCTCGGTTGCATTTGTCGCAACCCAAGCAAGGTATGCTCTCGTCCCATTATGCAGCGTCTTGGGAGGAAGGAGGACTGACCTTTGCGCGTCCACAGTTGACCACCATCAAGATGGCCTCCACCGGAGCCCAGATGAGTGAGCCCGACGAGGCAAAGAAGGATTCGCAGCCCGCGGATGACAACATCACACCTCAGCTCATCCCTGTCGTCAAGCTGTCCAACCCACGCGAAGACCCCCCCGATCTCGAAACCTATCTCCAGTTCCAGTTCGAGCAAGATCAACAATTCCGGTTGCAGCATGAGCAACAATTCCAATTGCAGCATGAGCAAGACCGCATGGAGTTGGACTCCCAGTTCTCGGCCATGGACGCCCCTCGCTTCATTCCCCTCGTCAATCTGACCGTCTGGGCCGACGACGACCAAGTCCTGGACCACGAGACGGGTGCCCAGTCGTCCCACATCAACCCTTCCCAGGGCTTCACCGTCAACGACTTGTTGCGCGATGATTACGACAACATCCAAGACGTTTCGCCCATGGAAGATGGATCCACGGCAGATGGCCTTCATCCAGACCAAGACAATGGCTCGCCCATGCCCCCCCGAGACGAGCACGCTCCCATGGTCGTGTCTTCGGATCCGAACTACATCCCATACCGGCCTCACGAGCGCCCTATGATCGTCTCGTCCGACATGATGAACTGGGCCCACAACCTCAGCCTTCCGGACATTATCGACATCCCGTCCACCCCGATTATGCATCAACAAGTTGTCCCAAACTTCATCCCTCGCTACCACGATCGCGAAATGATTCAGTGCCCCGACCTAAACCACCCCCGTCTCAACTTCACCTGGCCGAGCTCGAGAGGCTACCCCGAGCGTCCCGACAACTGGCCGTTGAATCATACCGCCTTTCCGAGCCGCCCGTTGGAGCCTGCGCCCGAGCTCGGTGGGCACGGCGACATCTACATGGGATACACCCCCCAAGAGGACCAGAGCCATGATCGCATCGGACTCCCATCCAAGTTGTTCATCCAAACAGATCCGACCGCCAGAAGGTTGTATGAGGAAGATATGCGCCTCAGGGCGACCGGCGGCGCGAGCATTCATCCGTCGAGGTTGCTGGCCAAGCCCGAGCCCGAGCCTGAGCCCGAGCCCGAGGAGCTGTCTTTTTATCTTCCGCCTGAGTTGCTCATGACGGCCAACGAGCTGTCGTTCTTCGGCTCGGATCAGGATTGGCTGCAGAAGTATCTATACCCGATACCGTTCGGGACGCTGTTCGGGATGCCGGCGGGGATGGCGACAGCCGCGCTTCCTCTTCCTTATGGCCAGGCCAATTGGAGTGTCCCACCCCAGGACGTTCCGATGCAAAGCATCGAGCAGCAGCAGTCCAGCCAGGTTCTGCAAAGCATCGAAGATCAGCAACCCAGCCAGTCTCAGCAGGCCAACCTGCCTGCGCAGCAACCGTCATCACCGTCGACGACCCTTCTCCCGGTTACCACTGCCCGAGTGCTCGGAACCAAGACCCGAACCCCCTGCAGCGCTGACTCTGAGTCCTCCGAGGAGGACGATGAGGCGATCACCGGCCGGGGTGACGATGGCGACGATGATGTGGACTGGAAGCCGAGAAAGAGCGGTGCGAGGAAGAAGAAGGCACCCGCCGCGGCCCGCCGTGCTGCCACTTCTGCAAGCGGCACTGCTCCTGTTGGTCCCACGACTTCTGCGCCTCTGGCCGCTCCTGCCGGAGCTCAACCTTCTGCCGGAGCTCAACCTTCTGCTGAACCTTCTGCTGGAGCTACCCGGAAGAAGTTGCCCAGACCCAGGAAGCCAGCGGCCCCAAAGAATCCCGCCGCCCCGAGGAAGCAAGGACCCAGAAAGAAGGCACAGAACAAGGCTGCCGCTGAGACACAAGACGATGCCGATGAGGACAATGACCTGGGCCCTTCTTCGTCCCAGACTGTTGCTGCAGGCGACGACCCGGCCGCTGCTGCACCGCAGCCGGCCAAACCGCCCCGAAAGAAGAGAGCCCCACCAAAGAAGAAGGCCGTCGCGAATGCCGCCGCGAGCGTCTCTTCAGCCAACAGTGAACTTTCAGTACCTGAGCCGCGCCCGAGGGGGCCAAAGGGTTGGAGGGGTTCATACAAGAGGAGACCTAAAAAGGATGCCGAAGAGGCTCTGGCAGAGGCACGCAAACGGGATGGGCTTCCGCCCCTGGCCGGGGATGCGTCACTCACAAATACTACCACGACAGGCTCAGGATCTGGGGCTCCTGACTTGATGGTGTTAACCTCCCATGCCCCCGGCCCTGGCCCGGGCCCGAACGCAGGCCCCAGGGCGCCTCAGCAAGGTCAGCAGCGCGTGCCGAGCGCCGGGCAGCTGGAGGCGGGACTGTTTCACCCGAACATGACTGTCCAAGAGCATCAAAGGCGAGTGCCGGAGTTTGCGGCGGCTGTTCAGCAGCATTCTCCGCCGGCATTGCATTTCCCTGGTGGGCGCCCGCATCACAATGCTCCCCGGCATGGTGGGCATCAACAGCATGGTGGGCAGGGCACGCATCACAATACTTTTCAGTACAGTGAGCAGGACGTGCGGTACAACAATCCTCAGCAGGGTGGGCAGAGGATGCATCACAACGATTACCAGCAGGGTGGGCAGATAATGCATCACCAGCCTCCCCAGCAGGGCGGTCAGGGCATGTATCGCAACCCCCCTCAGCAAGGCGGCCAGAGAATGCACCATGACGATTACCAACAAGGTGGGAAGACGATGCATTATCAGCCCCCCCAGCAGGGCGTCCAGGGCATGTATCGCAACCCTCCTCAGCAGGGTAGCCAGAGAATGCCTCACAATCCTCGGAATGTTGGCCAGAGAACTCTTTACGACCCTTTTCAGCAGGGCCCCCAGAGAGAGCCTTACATCCTTCCTCAACAGAACCCTCCCCAACAGGGCGGCCAGAGAATACAAATTCTTCAGCGTCCAGGCGTTGTCAACCAGCACATCAGCCCCCCGAGCACAAGCCGGACCAGGCAGACCGATCTCTCGCCTTCCCCCATGGGTCGATATCCCAACCTCAGCCCAGCTCACTTCCGGGCTCCTCTCCCCGAGGTCCTGGAGAGACAGCTTTACGACACCTGGAGACCCGAGTCTGAACCCAACAGCCTGCCCGGGTTCCCAACCCCCAGCGAGATGTCATACAGAAGGCAGGCGGAATATGAATCCTCGAACGATTTCTTGCGTTCTCGGCATGCCATAGAACGCGATGACGTCGACTTTGACGTAAATTTCCAGCTGATGCGGCGCCAGCGGGAGGGACATCAACCAGGCGACGTCGGGCTGCCCTTGACGGAAGAGCAGCTCCGAATGCACGACAAAAACAACCGGCACATCGAGGAGTTTGAGCAGCGCACCGGCAACTCGTACCCTCGCGTCAACAGCATCCAAGAGCAAGCAGCCAATGTCAACTGCCCCCCTGAGAGCTGGCTCCCTCCCCAGAGCCGTGCCGCCCTGCACGCCCGGATGCTTCCTCCCCCGGTGCCTGCCAGTCGCATGCGAGCCAGCACTGCTGCCGTCGAGGCTGAACAAGACGAGGACGAAGACGAAGAAGTCGTCCAAGCCGCCCCTACCAAGAAGAAGCGCAAGTCCAAGGCCCAGGTCAAAGCCGAAGCGGAAGAAATAGCCCGCAAAGAAGCCCTTGACGCAGAGGCCGCCGGATATCAGCCCAGTACCCAAGAGCAGGGCCTCCCTCCCGTGCAGACTCCGTACCTCGCCGCGCAAGCTGCGAGCGCCACCATCCCCGTCCTTGCCCTCCCGGAACCGGCCCAAGCACCAAAGAAGCAACCAGCCAAGCGGCAGCCCGCCAAGAAGCGCAACTCCGCCGCCGCTGACCTCGGCGACGAAAAGCAGAAGCAGGACACCACCACCTCCACCTCCACCCCCACCACCCCCACGACCTTCGCCCCCAGCGACACCTTCACCGCGTCCACGTTTTCCACCGCCGCCGCCGACGCCTCCACCATCGTCGTCGCCACCACCCTCCCCGGTCCCAGCCCAGCAGCAGCAGCAAGTCTCTTCTCGGGGCAGACCAGCCCGATCACGAGCCTCTTCCCCTTTGCTGGCGGTCCGTACGCGGCTGCTGAGGCGTCGCGGAGGGCGAGGGAGACGACGCCGACGCCTGCGCCTGCGCAGGGTGGTGGTGCGGGTGCTCAGCAGCTGCCTCCTGGGTGGAGGTATGATGAGACTTGGGGGGCGTTTCGGGAGAGGAGGGATGGGGAGGGGTGGGAGCAGTAAACCTGGGGGGATTCTTTTTTTCTTTTGTTCTTTTTCTTTTTCGGTCACGGTGTCTGGGGTCTTCGCCGCGGGACGCGCGTTGGGATCGCGGGACCGCGCGTTGGGATCGCGGTGGCGGGTGTTCGATCGCGGCTCCGAGTGTTCAGATCGCGGGACCGCGCGTTGGGTTTGCGGTTACGCGCGCGGAGATGACTTTTTCGGGCGCGGGGATGGCGTAGCAAAGCGTCGGCATTGAAAGTTCGGGGGTTGGCATTGAAAGTTCGGGGGTTGGCATCGAAGGTTCGGGGGCTGGCATCGAAGGTTCGGGCGTTGGGGATGACGGTTCGGGCGCGATCCCGGCGTGGCATGGCGTTGGCCTTTTTTCAGCGCGCGTTTGGATGGCGGCCTCGGGCGCGAAGATGACACTTTTGGGCGCAGGGATAGCATAGCATGGCGTTTGCATTCATATAGAGGGCACTGGGATGGCGGGTTCGGGCACGAGCACGGCATGGCATGTCGTTGGTCTTTTTGCATCGGGCATTCAGGTCGCGGATTCGGGCGCAGATCATGGCGGAGCATGGCTTTTGCATTTGGCAGCGAGCATTGGGATTGCGGTTTCGGGCGTCTAAGGAGGAGCGGGAGGTGTCTGGGGATGGGGGACGGGCGTTCGGGGTGACAGAGGAGGTGCGTTTTGTTTGAGATACCCATTTGTTTTTAATTGTATTTTCTTTAAAAGACCGAGGATGGATGTGTGATTTGGGAATGCAAGGGGCTTTTAGGACAAGAGGTCTGCATCCTTGCACGCGACAGTGATTTGGGAGGGTTGGTCTGGATTTAATGCGTGCGGGAATCTGTTGGTGGACAGTTTTTTGCTTGAGGCTTTAGGACATTTGACGCCTTGTAGCTTGCGCTGAAAATATGCTGCCAAAGGTCGATGTTGAACATGGTTATTGTCGTAAACATTTGGTCAGGGGCAGCACCGACGGTTTGCCATGACAACCGACCCTAACCCTGAGCAGTCAGCTTGGAGCTCTGGCCAGGTGCCAAGATTTCGTCTGTGGCGGTGGACTTCAGGACCCTGCTCCGCTGCTCACTCATTACAGGTGAGGCGCAGCAGCACCCCGTCGTCACCACCAACAACGACGGACCGAACCACACTGCCTTGGCCGACAACGCCGAAACCGCAACCCGACAATTCCAGCAATCCCACGATCCATATCCTCTTACCCGAACCTCCACATCAATTGGCCTCGGCTGCTCGAACTCCCCAGTCGCGAACCCTCCCGTCGGCCCCGACCGACACCCCCCCGACACCCAACACCCCCCCCCAGACAGTCACCATGGCTCCCCCACGGATCGAGGCGCAAGAGATCGAGACATACTGGAACATCTTCTCTACACGCACCAACGGCGGCAAGTTCCTCACGGGCGAGCAGGCCGCGCCAGTGCTCAAGAACAGCGGCTTGAGGGATGACCAGCTCGCGCGCGTATGGGACCTCGCCGACGTCGACGGCGATGGCAACCTGGACTTTGAGGAGTTTTGCGTCGCCATGCGCGTCATTTTCGATCTGTTGAACGGGGTATGTCCGCCACAATCCCCTCCTCTCCGACACGGCAGCTAACGTGCGACCGCCAGGAATGGGCCGACGTCCCAACAACCCTCCCCGACTGGCTCGTCCCCGAATCCAAAGCACATCTCGTCCAGGCCACCCGCGCAATCACGGGCAAGGCGGTACAATTTGAACAGGTCGAGGACGACGACGACTCGCCCGGACTCAAGGACGGCTTCGACTGGTACATGAGCCCCGCCGACAAGGCCAAGTACGAGTCCATCTACCAAGAGAATAGGGACATGCGCGGCGAGATCTCGTGTAGGACTCTCTCCCCCTTCCCAACCCCGCAGGCCCCCGCTAACACCCCCAGTCAACACCCTCGAAGACCTCTACGAATCCCTCGACGTGCCCGACACCGACATCCGCTCCGCCTGGAACCTCATCAACCCCTCGGCCGGCTCCTCCATCAACAAGGACGCCTGCCTCGCCTTCCTCCACATCCTCAACAACCGCCACGAGGGCTTCCGCATTCCGCGCACCGTCCCCGCCTCGCTGCGCGCCAGCTTCGAGCGCAACCAGATCGACTACCAAGTCGACAGCCACCGCCCCGGGGGCGCCGCCGCCGCCTCGCGCTGGGCGACCAAGGCCGATGAGGAGACGAGCACGGGGCGCAAGGCCAAGTTCGGCGACCAGTACCTCACGCGTCTGGGGCGCAGCGGGTTCAAGGCGGCGGGCACGGATTTCTCCGGCGCGCAGTCGGACGCCGAGTGGGAGGAGGTGCGGCTCAAGAAGCAGCTGGCCGAGCTGGACGAGAAGATGGCCAAGGTCGAGGAGGTGGCGGCGCGCAAGAGGGGCGGGAAGCGCGACTCCAAGCCCGCGCTCGTCAAGCGCGAGCTGGAGCAGCTGCTGGATTACAAGCGCAAGGAGCTGCGCGACCTCGAGGAGGGCGGGGGCAAGAGCCGCGCGGGGGCGAGTTTGAAGAGTGTTCAGGAGGATCTGCAGACGGTGAGGGAGCAGGTGGACGGGCTGGAGGCGCATTTGAGGTCGAGGCAGCAGTTGCTGGAGCAGTTGCGGAGGGAGGTCGAGGATGAGAAGGTGGGGAGTTAGGGGGCGACGAGCATTGAGGGAGGGTGTGATATTGACTGTAGCGAGATATGCTGTTTGGTATCGAGGAAGAATAATGCTGACCTTCTCTCAACCAGGGGTTGACCTTGGGGAAGATTCGGAAAGAGACGCTGCAAAGACTCAGGGCGACTACTACCCGGTGTCCCATCACAAACACCCTTTCCGGTGCATGAACTTCAGCCCGTGATGAGGATGGACTGAACCGTGCCTGGAGTTATGGCTGAATCCCAGAGTGAAGCCCTACCCCGATGGGTTGCATTGACGCTACAGTCCCATTTCACGACTTCGGTGCATTTTTATCCTCTACAAAATCCCCCATCACTCATCGTCCCAACGGCACCCAATATTCCATCCAACTTGTACAATCCATACCTCCAAGAACACACACACGCCCCTCCCCCCAAGCCACCAACCGCCTTACACCCTCCCCCGGCCCCATCGTCACGACAATCTTGTCGTCCCCTCAACCTATCTCTCAAATATTCCACATTTCACAAGCACATCCACCCTCATCATCGTCCCATCCGTCCCGCTCCCGGGGTATCATCCAAGAGATGCATTCATCGCAGCCATCATCGTCGTCATTCCGGATATTATCGTCATCGTCATCATCAGATGTCATCAAGGGTGTCTGCATCGTCTGCGGATATGCGGGCTCGTCTCGGACCGAAGCGGCGCGGTGTGGAAGGTTGATCCCCTAAGAGCCGGATGCACTTCAGTCTTTGTCCATGCTAAATTGAGACAGTATCACCTCGACCCACCGCGAACCCACCCTCCCGCCCTCCAACATGAACGCGCATCCAGTCATCGGCGGTGTTGGACAGTTCTTCGGCAAGAAGAAGAGTGCGTGGACGAAGATGCACACGCTTGGCACTTCACCACCGGCGCCAGCCCCCAGCAGGCCGACACCTCGTCGTGTGGAGTTTTTGCTCTTGTCACGGCTGTTTACGTCCTCTCCGCCCGCACCATGCCCGCCGCGCCCTACAACGTCAAGATGTGGAGGCTCGTGCTGGCGTACCTCGTCGCCCCGGAATCGGCCAACGGCGAGGCCATCTGGCCGTATTCGCCCGCCAATGATAGGCAGCGCGCGTCGGTCGAGGGCGTTGGTCATCTCTGCGGCTTCCATCGCCTTGTCCGCTTCCAGGATGTCCTCGGGACACGGTGGATGAGAAGGGATCCACTGATCTGAGCGAGCTGTCGAATTCGACAGATTCGGGGTTCGAGTGGGGTGATTTCGACCTCGGCTATGGGATTGTACTCGGGGTTGGAGTGGGCTTGGCTATGGGATTGTACTCGCGGGGTTCCGGACGCGCGGGGGATGGCATCAGGCTCATAGGAGGGTCGGGGAGGGTCGGGAGGTGCGGTGAGGTTTCTTCAGAAGATCGGGGTCATCAGTACCCTTTGGACGCGCTTCTTGCCTGGCGTCTTGAGCAACAAGACAATCACGCACCTCAACTCTGGAGGTCAGACACAGGTAAATCCTCTTCGCTCTCCGGCATGTAGGTATTGTTCTCGCTCGGCGGATGGAGGGAGCACGTCGTTCAGTTGCTGCTGAGCCTGTTGTGGCCTGCGCTAGGGGCGCCCTGGGAGTATAATGTCGAGGGTGTTCCGGGGGAGAATGTGTGGGTTTTCTTGATGTCCGTATGAAAACATCAGATCAAGTGTTTCTTGTCGACGCCCGAGTCTTGCATGGTCTTCTCTCCCCTTTTCCTAGGCATTTCCACCTAGCGCCAAGAGCTGAACCCGCAGTCTGCGTCACGTATCATAGAATCTTTCCATCCTAGTGGAAATAGTAGTGTGTGTTACAGACATTGGAATATATTCAATACCCATCAAAGGAGAGTACCGTTGTCGTCCCTCGCATAGAACATTTCTCTTTTCCCAATCTCCCCATCTAGCTTTGGTATCCTACTCGTCGGCGACGCCGTCATCTTCGAACATTGGCTTCTACCATCTCACAGACCATTATGGAAGCCGATGTGCTGACAGACATGGGAAACTCTTAGGCGGAAGTTAAAAGACAGCTGCTGTGCAAAATTGGAATACAGAGGGTACCGACTAATAGAAAAGGAGAAGAGAAGTCGCTTCTGGTTGGACCTATTCTCTCAAAGGCCACACCGAGCACTCGCCTGCGTCGATCGTATACCAAAGCACCCTGGCCGCCGTCTTCAGTGGTCCCATGTCCGGCGGGTCCCCCATGCGACCTTTTGGCGGAGGTGAGGATGAACCCGACAAGGACATAAGGGGAGCTTGTCCTCGAGCCCATGAAACTCCTCACCGCACTCCTCCTGCATGACTTTGGGGAGCCGCCGGGGCTGGATCTCATCAGGTGGTTAAAGAGCGGTTGACGTCGACGTAGCTTGGGAACCCGTCCAAGGACGTCGTGCAGATGGTCCTTGACGTTGCCGAGGAACCAGCAGCAGGCATTATGTATCTCGATCCACGGGAAGTAGTACAGTTGAATCCTCTCCCCCCGCGAGAGCAGTAAAGATTCATGCTCCGACATCCCGTTTGTCGACACATCATCCAACACAAGGTCATGAAATTCAATGCCGCCCAGCCCTTCCCCCTTCTTCCCTTCCCTTCACCCTCCCAAAAAATGTACACAAAAAGCTCACCGGCCAGCTCCGAGGAGGTGGGTGGCTACGTAAACCCCCAGACGGGTTTTACTTTCGATGGTTCGAACTCGGGGGGTACCATGGTGATCAATCATGGGCCCTGGAGCGTTGGCGGGAGGATGGCGCCCATGACCGCTTAACCACGGCGGCCACTGGGGATCTTGGCAATGGAAAAGGGGGGTGTAAACAGAGCCTATATAGTACCTAGGGCTGGTGATACAAACTTTATTAAATCCAAACCTAACAAACAAACCCCACCCCAACAGCAGAGAAAAAGTTGACAAAAAGCTCACCGCCCACCCATTAGGAGGTGGACAGCTACGAAAACCTCCGGAGGGGGGGGTTTTCACATTGGTTCGAACTCGGGGGGTGCCATCACCGTTGATACGATCACGGTGGATGGGCCCTGGAGGGGTAGGTGGCGCCCATGACCGCTCAACCACGGCGGCCACTGGGGATCTTGGCGATGGAAGGGGGTGTGTAAACAAGGCCTACATAGGGTGGGGCTGGTGACGGTGGCCTCGGGTTGCGGGGGCGGGCTTGAGATGACATCAAGTTGTTCGCGATGCATCGACGCCAGGCGTCTGGTGACAGGTGAACCAACTTATTCTCGCGCCGTCTTCCTGCATACCAGGGAGGAAGAAGCTGTGTGTATTTCTCATTACTCTATCTACCGCCATCATCATAGAATTCTTTTCTTTTCACACCCCCATCACCCCCGCAAAGGAAAGCAACTGCAGAAGGAAGAGCGGCGATGTTCCCTTCAATGTAGTTCATAGGTCGTCATAAAATCATCCAGTCATAAGAAACCCAGACCCAAGAGAAAAGAAAAATGGAAAAGAAGTGTGTCTGCAAAGACCCCATAATCATCTCTTAAAACACCACGCTCTCCCAGCGCTAGTAACAACATGTCAAAGAAATACCTCCCAAGACTGCGCCCACCCTGTCGCAAAATAAGTAGTGTATATACAACCCCCAAGCCCCATTCCATCTAAGCCTCCAAATCCATCTCCTTCCCCTCCATCATACTCCTCCCCTCGGCCTTGAAGTCCTCAAGCGTCTTGGCGATGCCCTCCACCTTGACCCTCACCGCCTCCTCCCTCGTCGAAATCTCCGTCTCAAACGCCTCTACCAGCTTCCTCTTGTTCTTCCTCGCCTCCCGCATCCGATTCACCACGTCCCCGAACCGCGCCAGGAACCAGTCGCCCGCCTCGTCCCACTCGCGCATCGGCATGCGCGTGAAAAATGTGTGCTGGTCGAGCCCGCCCTGCTTCTGGTAGAACTCGAGCCGGTCCTCGAGCGAGGCGGCCTCGGGGTTGAGGAGGAGGGGCGCCGAGGGCTGCCGTGGGGGCTGCTGGAGAGCGGCCTGTTGTGGGTCATAATCAAAATCCTGCTGGAGGAGGTCGGCGTACGACATGCGATGCAGATCGGCGTCGTTGTAGTCCGGGCTGAGGCGCCGCTTTTTGCTGTCTTTGGAGGGGCCGGTCGGGGGTTTGAAGCGACGGTGGCCGGTGCGGGTGAGCGAGTTGTTGTCTAGGGGTCTCATCGGAGGGGCGTTCGCTGGGGGGAAACCGGCATACGCAGGGGGGGCAGGCAGAGGTTGTCGGGGCGGTTGACGGGGCGTGCGTTGGGCGGCTTCGGTGACGCTCTTGGGGCTCGAGTTGGTGCTGCTCGCGGCGGGGCCGACGACGGCGGCGCGCGTGTTGTTGAATGTAGGTTCCTCGAGGGAGACGGGCTCGACGTGCTCAAAGACGGTGGAGCGTTTGTGGTGAAGCTCGCGGGGCTGTTCGCGGGCAAGTTCCCTTTGTTCCTGCAGCTCAAGCTCCCTTGCCATTTCCCGCTCCCGCCGCTGCCGCTCTTGCACTCGCTCGTCCATACGAATCTTTTCAATGGCGTGGATGGGTTCGATGGGTCGCTCTGGGGACATTGGTCGCATCTGGGGCAGGCGTCGTTCGGGGGACATGTCGAGGCTGTTTGACTCTGACGAAAAGCCATTGGGGGAGAAGGAGCCCCTCGGGAGCTCGCGGGTATCCTTTGGCGGCGCCCTGGTGTATCTCATGGGCTTAAGCTTGGTGGGTGTGGTCTCGAAGGGCACGTACTCCTGTTGTTCGTGGACGTGCTCCTCTTTGGCAGTGGGGGGGTCGTGCAGGACGCCGCTCGACACGGTGGCGAGCCTGTTTTGCGAGGCAGGCTGCGAGACGACCTTGAGGAGGCCGCCGTCGCCGAACATGAAGGGGGCGAGGTTCTCCTCGTGGCTCTGGTTCTGGTGTTGGTGCTGATGCTGCGGGGCCTTGATCCGTTTGGTGGGAGACACGCGCACCGTCCGCTGATGGCCGGCGTCGCTGTGCTGGCGGGGATGGGCGGCGGCGGGGGTGGCCGAATGGGCGCGGAACCGGTCCGAGGCCGGCCTGCCCTCGCTGTCGCCAAACATGGAGGCGACTGTCGATTCTTCCCAGGCGTTGGCGGTGCGGGCGGTGTCCCTGGGGCCCGTTTCCGAGGCCGAGGTGCGTGTGCGATGCATGGGGTGGAGGTGAAGCTGGTTTGCGGGGGGAGAGGGGAGACTAGTCGAGGCGGCGCCGGGGGCATTGGCAGAGGATGGGTAGGTGCTGGAGAAGCGACCGGCCTTGGGGGCGGGGAGGGCGCGTACGGCGAGGGCTGCAGGCACGAGACTGTCCCGCTCCTGACGCGCAGTCACGATTTCTGGTGGGGGTTGGAGTTCGCGTGTTGACGGCTGCCCCAGGGGCAGGCCCACTGTGGATGGCCTGGGATTGGGGCTGCTCAGCGGGTAAGGCGGGTTGCTGCTGGCGACAGGCACGGGCATCGATACAGGGCCGTCGGCCTGGCGAGTAAACAGGCCAATCCCGCCGAGCTTCTTTCTTGCCGTCGGCATCATGCTCAATCGCATCGACAGGAACAGCTCTCCGGCGCGGCGGCCTGGGTGGGACGGTGGCGCGCAATTGGGTGTGTTGCTGTGTTGTTCTGGATCGACAGGTTGTGCTCTTGGCAGCTGTTGGAGAGAAACACCTTTTGTTTTACGGGAGCCTCCGGCAGGCGCGTCGGACAGGCGATGGAGGGCAGCGATGGGTGGAAGCAGCATCAGGACAAGTGACAGGCAGTTGGGGGACAAGGAAGACGACGGGGGACAGGCAATTGAATTGTTGGGTTGGGCTGAGGGAATGGAATGGGATTGCTGTCGACGGTCAGTGGACGGCGCCCGGGCGAGCCGCGCCCGGGTTATAATCTGTTCGCGCTGATACTGGCAGAGACACCCCCGACCGTTGGGCTCGCAACCTCGATTCGACAGCCAGTTGGGTTGGGACGCCTCCCGCGATGCGATGCAGAACTCAATGGGGTGCAGAGAAGACGTCGTCCGTCCCCATTCATCAATTCAGGTGTGGAGTGTGGAGTGTGGAGGCAGCAAGGGCAACGGCGTCGTGGTTCCAATCGAGCCATACCCCCATCCGCCATCCATCGCGCGACTTTGCGCTCCCACACGTTGTCAGGTGAGATGCAGGGTCTCCCCACGAAGGACGGTGTGCATGGAGAAAATTGCTGACCAGAAAGACAGACCACGACCTGACGGAAATGGGAATTCAAGAAAACAAAGTCCAAAGTCGCGGCCAAGGAAACTGAGAACAAGAATTGTCACAAAGAAACCCGCCATAAACCGAACACTTTCCTGGCCTGCCGGGTCTTGCTCACCATCAGGTCATCATCGTCAAAACAACCACCCACGCACAACGAGCGCAACATGGAGGATGGGGGTCCCAGGAGCCACCGGCGTCGGCCTCGGGGGGGTTACACCACCAGTCTGTCGTCTGCAGCCCGCAGACGGCTGCAGCGACTCCACAGCCGTCCATCCATCTCCATCCAGACCGCCGCCGTTGGCCAATGTCCCCGGGCCTCGCTCTGACAGGCCGCCCCGTCTGACCCCCGGCCCGGCTTTCGTCTCCGGCATTGGTTGGCAACACCACGCCGTCGAGCCGCTCTGGCCAGTCCTGCATGCGCCCCGTGTCTACCCAACTCCCCCACACCCGAATGCGCCCGACGACAGATCCGCTTCGTCGCCGTTGCAGCCTGCCAGCGACGGGATTCAGCCATGATGGGGACCGAAGGAGGCCAATCATCGACTAAGCGCAAAGGCGAAAGGCCAGATGATGCTTGCGACGATCGACGGCGGCCTTGAAGAGGTCGACGGGGTGGGGACAGGACAACCTGTCGGTCTACCCTGCGACTGGACTGCACGACCGTGGTCCAGACTTTGCGATGGCGACCTCATTGGTGTTTAGCCATGCGACGAGGGACCGTAGTCTGTTGCTCCCACGCCGTCGGCATGCCCCAGTTTTCAACCCCTGGGGTGGGATGGCGGCGTTTGTGACTCAATATGTGTTGTCTCGTCAAGCTTTTTCTGGGGACGAGATGAGGGGAGTCATGGTGAGGAGTCATGGCCCTACGAAAAACCAGGGGTAGATATTCGTATTGTCGGTGAACAGCAGTGGCACCATCTCGCATCTTTTCATTTCTCTCCAACTTGATACCGCAAATTTGCGAGAACCCAGGACCATAGTCAACGCAAGTTTGGATATGCTGGTCACCGACTCGACTTTGGCGGGCCACCGAGTATATAGAGTCTCCAATGACTCTAGTGGTGGACTAGCACTGATCTCAAGATACTAGACATGTTAGATCAACATGTAACCGTCATCCAAATTTAGGCTTGTCTTCTCACATGGATAACCCGGAAGTCGTGCCGATCCGGCAACCGTCCATCATCGGCATCCCGGCCAGCACCGGCTTGGCCGCCCCAACCCTCCGTTTTCGCCCCCGTTCCCGATAAGATAAGCCCCGCGACCCCTCCAGAAATTCTACCTCCGCCATCGCAACCAGTCCGATTTCTAATCCATCACCACATCTCCGCGCAGCAACCGACCAACGTACAAAACTCAAGTCCACAACACACCATACACCACCGCTCGCCAAACCGCAATCGCAACCCAACTACACTGATCACCACACCTCCCCCCTCCCTCGCGCACCGCGCGCCCCATCCCAACAATGGCTCCCGCCCTCACCACCCCCTCCCCCTCCGCAGACGTCGCCTCCGTCCTCGCCCACCCCCTCTCCCAAAAACCCGCCCTCGTCGCCCCCGAACCCGAACACTGCCCCGGCCCGGAATCCGAATCCGCCGGCCTCGCCTCCTCCTGCGCCGGCTGCCCGAACCAAACCATCTGCGCAACAGCCCCCAAGGGCCCAGACCCCGACATCCCGCTCATCACATCCCGCCTCTCCGGCATCCGCCACAAAGTCCTCATCCTCTCCGGCAAAGGCGGCGTCGGCAAGTCCACCTTCACCGCTCTCCTCGCGCACGCGTTCGCCACGGACCCAGCGACGACGGTGGGGGTCATGGACACGGACATCTGCGGGCCGTCGATACCGAAGATGTTGGGGGTGGAGACCGAGACGATACATGTCAGTGCCGGGGGGTGGTCCCCCGCGTGGGCGATGGATAATCTCGCGGTGATGAGCATCCAGTTCATGCTTCCGGGGCGGGACGAGGCGATTATCTGGCGCGGGGCGAAGAAGAACGGGTTGATCAAGCAGTTTCTGAAGGATGTGGAGTGGGGGGATTTGGATGTTTTGCTGGTGGATACGCCGCCGGGCACGGGGGATGAGCATTTGAGCGTGAATGCGTTCCTGAAGGAGAGTGGGATTGATGGTGCGGTCATGGTGACGACGCCGCAGGAGGTGGCGCTGTTGGATGTCAGGAAGGAGATTGACTTTTGTAGGAAGGCCGGGATTAGGGTTTTGGGGCTGGTGGAGAATATGGGGGCGTTTGTGTGTCCCAAGTGTGACCATTCGAGCGAGATCTTTAGGGCGACGACGGGAGGGGGAGGGCGTTGGCGGAGGAGATGGGGATTCCGTTTTTGGGGTCGGTGCCGTTGGATCCGAGGATTGGGATGGCGTGTGATTATGGGGAGAGCTTCTTTGATTCGTTTCCGGATAGTCCGGCGTGTACGGCGCTCAAGGGGGTGGTGAAGGGGTTGGCGGTGCAGATGGGGTTGGAGAGGATTGGGGGAGTGATGGGGGGGTGGGGGGGAGGTATCTTGTAATAGTAATGAGTGTCAAGGTATATCAAGCCTCAAGAAGAGATTCAGCACACGCTGACAAGATTCAGATGACTACGTGATCTACCGCTCTAAGAAACCATTGAACATCTGCCTCCCTCTTCATCCACACCGAGCCCTGGTCCCATCCATCCGTACTCCATCCCTCCAGTCGACAACCGCCAGAGCCGAGAGAAAACTCAAGCACTCCCCAGCTTTTCTGGAATCTCCAACAGCTCCTCGGCCGACTCAATATCAAGAACCCGCGACGCCTCGCTCGTGTTACGCATCAGCTCCTTGGCCCCGACGTAGAGCATGCGCATCGCCGCGTTGCACGTCGTGGGCATGTAGTAGATCATGACGTAGGGCACCGAGAGGCGGCCAGAGGGCTGGGGCGGTGTCAGTTGGATAGTACCTATCATCGAGGCTGTTCGTGGAGGAGATGAAGAGGATGCGGGGAGGTGAAGGAGTCAACATCGCGATGAGGGGCGGGTACAATCACAACAAGAAGCCCCCCCTCTAGCCACACCCGCAGGAGAAAGAACATACCAAAGTCATCGGATAACTCAACAGCACAAACCGCGGCGAGTTGTCCGGCAGGTCCTCGGCGACATCCTCGAGCGACTTGTACGTCACCTGGTCCTCGTCCTGGCGGATCTCGTGCGTCTTTTTGTCGATTTCGTCTGGAGGGTCGAGTTAATACAAGCCCACCCACCCCAATGGTGCGTAGGCTCAGTTCCTGGGATGTTTGGAGATAAACCTACAGATGATGGCGTGCGGCCCACTGGCGCGGGACGTCCCGAGGCGGAACTTGCGCAGGGCGTCCTTGGTGTCTTGGGAGAAGGAGTATAGCCTTGATTCGGAGGCCTGTGGGGGGTGGTCAGTACCGGGAGGTGGCATATGGCTTGCAGACGGGGAGGTATCCTCGAGGACTGAGCTCAGGGGTGGGGGGTGGAATGGGGGGGAGTCGCACCATGGTGAGCGAGCTGGGGGTGGATTGGTCGAGGAGGGGGTTGGGTTGAGGCCTTTCAACGTCTTCGAACTTCGTGAGACTGATGTCCCTGCCGTGTCCCGACAAGATGGCCAGACCAGGATGAGGTTGTTTACAGAGTTCTGTTCTGGCAAGGAGTGTCGTGGTCCCCAAGTCAGCGGAATGATGCCCCGCATTGATGGACCTCTCCCGTCCGACTCCATAGCAGCTCCCGTCAGCTGCCCCGCCACGCGTCGTCACCGGACCGCCCTTCACCTTGCCCTGGACATTGGAAGTCGGCCTCGGCCCTGCAGCCTTTCGGAGCGAAAAGTGACGTCCCCGAACGGGATTGACCGCCTGAACTCCTCCGGAGCCGCATCCCCCTTGTTTGCACATCTCAAAGAGAAGAAGAGAAGAGAGACAAGTTCTGCCAATTTGCTCCAGAATCTTCTCCTGGGAACTACTGTACTCCCCCAAGCTTGACGGTCCGAGTTGGATACCTCGTCAGCCCGGATACAAATCATGTTCTCACGGCTCTCCCAGCTCTCCCGCCACCTGTCCCGTCCGCTGCCGAATCTTGCACACTCTTCCGCCGCGCCTCTGCGCCGACCGTCATCAGGAGCAGCGACCATGACGTCAGCTGGGGACCGCAGCTCGCGGACGATTCACACGGCGGCGTGTCTGGTTATTGGGGATGAGGTTTTGGGGGGGAAGGCAGGTCCAGCTTCCGTTTGTGTGGGATGGAGGGGATTGGAGCTGACACTGAGCGTGTAGACAAAAGATGTTGGTTTGCCGGACCAGTGCTGTTTTGGTAGGGAGAGACTGATGCGACCAGACAAACTCCAATTACATGGCCAAGTGGTGTTTTAGCTTGGGGATAGTACGTGCTCTGTCCCTTGAGTGTCTGAGCGGCGACTGACACACCCCAGAATCTCAAGAGGATCGAAGTCATTGAAGACGACGAATCGCAAATCATCGAAGCCGTTCGCCGGATGAGTGACAGCTACGACTTTGTCGTCACCAGGTACACCCCCCTTCACCCACCACCACATCACACACCAGTACTAACAACCTTCCCAGCGGCGGAATAGGCCCAACGTAAGCCCCCTACCCGACCACAGCAAACATAACTCACAAGTACCTAACCCGCCCCAGCCACGACGACATAACCTACCAATCCATCGCCAAGGCCTTCTCCCTCCCCCTCGAGCTGCACCAAGGCGCTTTCGACCTCATGAAGAAGATCTCCAAGCCCCACGCGCACCAGCCAAACTTCAGCTGGGACGTCGACTCGCCCGCCCTGCGCGCCCGGCTGCGCATGGTGCAGCTGCCGTTCGACGCGGCCAAAGACCCCGCCAAGCAGGCCCTCTTTCCGTGCGAGGAGCTGTGGGTGCCTGTGGCTGTTGTCAATGATAATGTTCACATCCTGCCTGGGGTGCCGCGGTTGTGTAGGTCACCACCCCCCCTGACGGGTTCGTGGTGCTGACGGTGACTAGTCGAGGCGCTGCTCGAGGGGGTGAAGCCGTATATCGTCGGCCGGCTGGTGGATCCCGAAGGTAAGGGGACGATACGGGTGATGATCTCGACGCCGCTGCCGGAGAGTGAGGTCGCCGGGTACCTTACCAAGCTGGCTGAGAGGGCGGAGCCAAGGGGGGTTAAGGTTGGGAGCTATCCGCGGTGGGGGAAGAAGAATAACACGGTGACGCTTGTGGGGAGGTGAGTTTGTGTCCTTGTCGTCTGACGTCTGCCCGTGCTGACATGTGTTTGCAGGGACAAGGAATTCCTCGAGGAAATCACACCCGAGGTTATCGAGAATGTCCAGGGCCAGGTCATCAAGCCTGGGTGTGAGGATGAGGTGGAATAGTCTGGCTGAGCATCAAAGACGAAGATTCTCCGTCTTGCCCCCCACACCCCACCATGCAGACGACTGTTCTGTCGACGGGGACGTGAGGAAAGGGCTGATTCCGCGCCAATGGACCCCGTGTATCAATGCCCGGCCGGAGCACAGCACGGCGCTATTGCCGCGCTATTCTGTGGCTGCATGTCGGTCCGTCGGCGGGTTATCGCGATGTGGTGGCCCGGCAGGGAAACATGAGAAATCAACTTGTTACGCTCTGCCACGATTGTCTGGAGCCGCTTTTCATGATCGACTGATTCGATGTCCGACGGCGATCTTTTCTCGCCTGGAATTTCCCACCATCATTTAGGATGCATCGTAGGCAGAGAGTACCACCCACATGTTGAATCCTCAAAAACGACCACAACTCCGTGATTGTGCGAAGAGCAGCAACATCGCGGCTGCCCGCGTGGAAGCTGGAAAGATGTGCATTCTAGGGCGTTTCCAGAAGATTACTGTGGCGCGAGGGCAATTTCCAGAGGTTCCTTCGTAGGGCTGGAGGAATCACAGGTCAGAAATCACCATGTCTGTCGAATCTCGGTTGTTGGGTCAGTTCAGCAGGATCCTGACGACGGGCGAGGTTTTCCGATGCGACGATGTCGGTTGATGGTGGTTTGCGGGCACAAGAGCGGTCAGAGGCCGGAGAGATGCCACCGATTGTCCTGAGAGGAGGTTGGGTTGGTGGTGGTTGAAGCCAGGGGTCCTGTTGCTGCTGGGTTCAAGTTCCGCCTGCTTCCGTCGGTGTGCTCACTGTGCATGAGGGTTTCTGCAGTCTGAAGATTCTGCCAATTAGCAGGAGGCAGGTTACACGGGATATCGTTTGTTGCTCAAAAGAGTTTGTTGAGGAATTTTGTCCGTGAGAGCTTCCAATTCGGGTCCAGGTGAGCGGCAGGTGAGCGAGGTGAGGCATAGTGCGGGCAGCACTGTGACTCAAGATTTCGGCCCGAGGGGAAACGCCCGTCCTTGGCATTTTTTCTCGATTTTGATTGACTTCAAACAATCTGGACTTGAACAAGAATCCAGAGCACTGTGTGCAACTCCATCATCCTCCCAGCCATCGCGATCGCCAGCAGATGGAGGGAAAATACCTCCCCGCCACCACAGTGTGTTGACATCCTGACATCCCACCTTTCCCTCCACCAAACCCAACCTCCAGGGCCCAGAACCCAACCCCCAGGCCCCAGACCCCTGGAAAGTTTGGAACCGCCCGCCGCCCGCTCATCCATGGCATGCACGCCATCCCCATCGCGGGAGGACCGCGAACCCCGCCTCGGGGGCCCTGCCTTGGATGTTATCGGGCCCGATAAGAGTTTGTGCAAACGACAAACCAACAAACGCCGCAACACCAACCTCTTTTCTCTCTGCTGGTTGCCACAGACTGTGGATGACACCGCCAAGCCATCTCCCCGCGAGAATGTATTTGGGCTGGAGGCTGAACGTGACACTCGAGGTTACGCCGGCGTTGATTGATTCGGCGGCCCCGCGGCGGGACCGGCATCGTCGAGGGGTCACTTGACTGCTGCCCACTGGAACTGGAGGTGCCCGTTCCAGCAACTCGAGTGGATGGCCGGGAAGAGCGGGGCTGTTTCGCGGGTCCCGGGGCTGGGAGATGCTGGGTTCTCTCGATGTCCGTTGGACATGTCCACAAACGGGCTAATTCTCGGCTTGGGGATATTCCACCTGGGCCGCCCGGGGACAAGATTTCGGGTGATGTTGAAGTCATCTTGCTCAGTTGGGAAGGTTGGACCTGCTCTGTGCTTGAGAGATCTCTTGTTGCCCCTCATCTGGCTCCATCTCGAGTTCGACTTGTACACCCCGCCGGCTTACCTCAGTGAGAGGGGTGGATGGCGTGTGTGGGTGGGTGCCAGTTTCGCCACGGACGGCTGTTACATGCGACGCATCTCCATGTGAATGCGAACGGGATGGAGGGGTTGAGCACGAGCACGCTCTGATTTTCCTGTGTCGGCCTGGGAAGAGGTTCCATTGGACCCCTCGTGAGAAAAAAAAGGTCTGTGGGAATATGGCACATGTGCAACGGGATATCTGTGCGGGTGCTCCGCACAGCAATCGTCGAGGGCAAGAGAAGGTTAATTCGAGGGTAGCGAGTATGCGATACCTGAGATTGTGGCATGGTGTGGCCGGAGTATCTCGGGGTCAACTAGTAGGTCGCCGCCGACCTGGGACAAGAATTTTGTCGTGATGACGAATCACATAGCTGTTGGCTCCATCATCGATGGCTGCTTAGGCGCCCGTCGACCGCATGCTACTGCGGCGGGTGCCGTCTCGCAGCGCGGGGATGGAGTCGTGTAAACGCTCGCTTTGCATGAACCGGCGCTACCAAAGAGAAAGTATCGCGAGCTCGCTCCTCCGATATTCTACGGGCGCGTCTCTCAACTCTGCCCCATCAACATCATCTCCCCCGTCTGCGCAACCAGAGACTCGGAGAAGCGCTGCCTGGAGCGTACAACCTGCACGGTTACGGCCGGTGTCGTAGTTTGCTGCTTGGGATCGCGAACATGGACAATGTCCGCTGCAAGCATGTTGCGGCGCGGGACCGAGGCCGGCATCGAGACTGGACTCGTCCTCTGTGGGTGGACACAGTGCGGCGGGTCGCACGGCGGCGCATATCGGTAGGGTCGCGACGACTGCATCGATGCCGTGGAAGCCCACGACGGCCCAGGCTGACTGCGGATTGCAGCTGATCTGCCGTGGGAGGGCATTGGTCCCGATCGGACGGAACGATTGGGCCCGCCAGAAGCCGTGTCGACGTCGACGCCGTCCACGTCTGGTCCGGGGGAGCGTCGTTGTCGCGTGTGGATGGTCCGTTGGTGTCGGCCCCGGCGGCCGCCGTTGCTCCATTGGGCTTCTCAGCCCTACCCACCTCAGCTGGCGTCTGGAGATGGCGAAACGACGGGATGCAAAAGATGTCGATGGGCAGAGCTGTGATACCGATCCCGACGTCCCCACTGGGCCATGCGCGGTCACCCGCCGCCCTGCATGCCAGAAACCAAGGCCCGAGTCGAGTGGTGCTGCATCAAACCGATCTCCGCCGCTGCGCGCCATCCACATCTCGGGTGTCCCAGACCAACGCAGCCAGCCTCGGGCGGGCACCCGGCGACGAGGGAACCCGTGATTCGGCAATGGGAGGCGGGCTGAGAGTTGTCGTTGGGCTCTTGTGGTTGTCGATCAGGACCAGTCTCGGCTGGCAGAGAGACGGGAGCAAGTTGTGGATGCCATCATCTCCATGGTCGCTGGGCTAATTAGACGTCGGCCCGGCCGGCAACCATCACGTCAGGATTTTTGAATTGTCGGGTGGTGGGCGGGTAGAGGTGATGGGTTCGGGGCGTCGGCGATCGAATTCCACTCGTCCATGAGAGACGAGTTGGTGGGAATCGGGCGTCACGTCTCTGCCTGTCAGAAAACGACGACGAGGAAAAGAGGAGACACGGCCGTCTGTGATGATGGATGTCTCTCTTCCAGGTCAGCACGATTTATACGTGATCTGAACCGTCACAGTGTGAGGAGCAACGACATTGGCTTCCCCAACTCAATCTGGCAACGGGACCATGGACCCAGGATCCGAAAAGAGCCAAGGTGTGCTCAGTGCTGGGGAGGAGACGCTCGGCGTTCAGGGGGTGGGGGGGAAGAGGTACATGCTGGGATTGGGTATTTCGCCAATCAGAAAGGGGGTGGGACTGGTCCAGGAAGGGGTAGGCACTCGGACCCCTTATGGGTTGCTTGCTTGCTTGCTTGCTCTCTCGCAGTCTTCGTCTCTCTCTGCTGGACCTGCACCTCTGGACTCACTTTTTGCTTGTCCCCTTCAGAGTTCTCTTTTCGCCTTCGTTGAGCCTGCACTCTTCACACCATCGAGCAGAATCAGCCTCTTTGTCCGTTCCGGTCTGTTTCGGCACAACACCGGCTCCATCTCCATCGCCGACTCTCCCTCGTCTCCCCCGCAAAATCTCCCACAAGCACTTCACGCACGCCCCCCAAAAAGAGGGCCCTTGGACCTTGCTGCTGCCCGTGCGAACCAGCGAAATTCCATATCGTCGATCCGGTCCCCACCAGGGAAAACCGTCCCGTGTCCGTCCTCCTCACCGCAAGCGATCTTTCTGTGTTTTGAAACTCAACCCTCGAAGCACCGGCCATCCAGCGCAATTCTGGGATCCCCGACCGACGACGACGCGCCCTCCGCCGCCGCCTCCGAGTCTTCGCTCCCGCTGTCCCCCCCCTGAGATACCCCCATCCCCATCCGACACGTCCACTGTTTTCGCCTGATCCACCCGACCTTGCCTCGGCCAGTCGAAGCGATGGCATCCAAGGTTTGTCGCCTCCCTCCGACCGCTGCGCCCGTCGGTGTCGCCCGATTGTCCGGTGTCGCTAATTGGTGTCGTCGTCGTAGTTCACCAGAGAATACAAGTTGGTGGTGGTCGGCGGAGGTGGTGTCGGCAAGTCGTGCCTCACGATCCAGCTCATCCAAGCCCACTTCGTCGACGAGTATGACCCGACAATTGAGGGTGCGCATCCCCGCATTTCCCCGTGCCGCGGCCCTGGCTAACCCGCGCGTCACGCAGACTCGTACCGGAAGCAGTGCGTCATTGACGACGAGGTCGCCCTCCTCGACGTACTCGACACGGCCGGCCAAGAAGAGTACTCTGCGATGCGCGAGCAGTACATGCGCACCGGCGAGGGCTTTCTGCTTGTCTACTCCATCACATCCCGCGAGAGCTTCGAGGAGATCACGACCTTCCAGCAGCAGATCCTGAGAGTCAAGGACAAGGACAGCTTCCCCATGGTGGTTGTCGGGAACAAGTGCGACCTGGAGCACGAGCGGAAAGTGCCATATAACGGTAGGTTTGCATTGCACAGCCAATCCCGACGCGCTGACCCCCAAATGCTGACGAATCGGAACAGAGGGCAAGGCGCTTGCCGATTCCTTTGGCTGCAAGTTCCTCGAGACGTCGGCCAAGACGACGGTAAATGTCGAAAAGGCATTTTACGACACGGTCCGCGAAATCCGCAAGTACAACCGTGAGATGCAGGGTTACTCCACCGGCAGCGGGGTGTCCAACGGAGGCCACCAGATGGGCAAGATGGAGGTGGGAGATGACGATGCCCAAGGCGGCTGCTGCAAGTGTGTTCTGATGTAAGGGGCTTGGAAGCAGAGGCCGCTTCAAGGCAAAGGCCGAGGTGCGGTGATGGACGGACCGAGGTGCGGACATGGGCAAAATCGGGAGGCAGACCGAGGTGCGGACACCGAAATCCGAGGTGCGGACATGGTCAAAACCGAGGTGCGGACACTGCCAAACAAGGGCATAGATATGACCAAACCCAGGTGCAGACGTTGCCAAACCTCGTGGGCACGACGGGACGAGCAGCCGTAGGGCTAGACGACAGCATGGCGAAGCGTACATTACGAAGATGCGAAAACATGTGCTGGGGGGTTGTCGAGAGGCACAGGACGGGTGGGCTGCCGCTGTCCTTACGGACGACGGGTTCTTTGCCGGTGGGACCTGTGCATATAGCGGCGGCGGCGCCGGTTACAAAGAGCAGCTGGGGACGGCAGCAAGCGTAATGACTGCCGGGTCCCCGTCGTTGTGAACCCGCATTGCGGTTTTCTTGTCGTGGGGAGTTCATTGAGCCCACCTGGGTTGCCACCTGGGTTGCTATATTGGGTCACTCTCGGAACTTGTAATTCCCTTTTCTAAGTTTTTTTTTCCCTTGAGCTTTTAGTTATTTGTTCATGTCTCACGGCAGTCTGGTTCCTAGCGTCAAAGAAAAATGATTCGTATGCTTGGGTGCCAGTGGGTGATGTAGGGTGATGCTGTGACTTGGAGACGGCGCAACGGGGAAGTCTTCAAGAGAATATGGAGGGTGTCTTTGCCCCTGTGATTAATGGGGATACCGTGCTGTGTTCCCCCCAGATGATATAAATGGTTTAACTTGCAGAGCCCAGCCCATGTGCCTTGGTCGAGGAAGGAGACGATGGCTTGGGTGGGGGGGAAGGTTCCAAGGAAGACGCTCCCCAAGAAGACTCAAGACAACCTTTGCCTTGATGGCGGATGGATGACTATGGTGCCTACTCCAGCCGGGTCCCTATCCTTGGGTCAAAGAGACGACAATGTGATTGAATAGCACGTATACATATCCCGTCGTCAGGACGAAACGAGACTTGCCAGCTTCTCGAGGCACAGTCCTGTTGTCCATCTTCTTGCCCGGATCCGTGAAGCCAAATTCATGGCTAATGTGGAAACAATCTGGAAGGGCGAACAGGTCAGTCACTGGGAAGACGCGGGACAACTTTGGCTCAGTGATGGAGGGCATATGATCGGGGTGCTTGAGCGGGAACCGGCAACAACTTCGATCACAGTCCGTCCAAAGACCCATCCACAGGCATCACGCTACCCCTTCCCCCCTCAAATTACCTCCTTCCACCTAACCCCCCTATCCCTCCCCACCACTAACCTCAACTGCCTCCCCTCCCTCCCCTCCAGCCCCCTCCACACCCCCTCCCTCACCCCCTCCACATACATCTCATACGCCGGAAAATACCCATCCACAAAGCGCCCCACCATCTCCTCGCTCATCCCCTCTCCCGTATCCTCCCTCAACCGCCTCTCCTGCTCCCGCCTCCAATCATACACAAACTCCAGCTCCTCGGCGTCCACATGCACAAACGCATCCAACACGTCCGTCAGCACGTCGTACCCCCGCAGACACTCATTCACGAAGAGCAGGTGCTCGAGCTTGTGGCGGTGCAGCGTGCGCGACGACGGGTCGCGCCAGAGCGCTTCGACTTGGGCCGGGGAGAGGGCGCGGAAGCCGACGAGCCAGCCTTCGATGAGGAGGCAGGCGGGCGGGGTGGGGAGGACGGGCCATTGCGAGGGGGGGAGGCGGTCGCCGAGGCCGGAGTGGAGGGGTTTGGAGTAGGTGGGGATTGGGATTGGGTCTAGGGAGGGGTTGAGGAGGGAGGCGAGGAAGGTGGTGAGGAGGGGGATGTCGTGCGTGCCTGTGGATGTTAGTGGGAGGGCCGGTTGGGGGAAGGGGGGGACGGACCGGGTTCGCCGCGGTATTGCACCAAGGCGTTGTCTGGGTGGGCGGCGGCTAGGGCGAGCTGGTCGGCGTGGGTGAGGTAGAAGTCGTCGATGCTGACGACGAGGGTGGAGAGGCCTTCGCGGTTCTGGAGGGTCTCGGCGAGGGCGCGGACGAGGGTGGTCTTGCCGACGCCTTGGAGGCCGTTGAGGCCGATGATGAAGGGGCGGGTTCCCGAGGGGTGGCGCTGGCGGTGGGCGGCGAGCTGGGAGAGGATGAAGGGGATGCAGATGGGGGACTTGTCGTCGATGATGCGGGTCTGGAGGGGGACGTCGGGGGTGCTGGGTGCTGCCATTTTGGGGGCGTTGGGGGTATGGCCGGTGTTTCTGTTGCAATGGTACCTGCTTTAGTCTCTGGGCGAGGGGTTGTTGTCTGATGTTGAGTTTATTCCCACGTGGCTGTCAGGAACACCGGTGCCAGGTGGATGCGAGGCTAAAGCAGGGGAAGAGATGTCGACGACGGCACGGGTTCAAGGGAACACAGGCAAGAGCCTTTGTTTTGTTGACGATAATCAAGTGTGGTCGTAGAAGTTTGTCTCCAAATCCCTTCTTCTCTCCCCCTTCCCCTCTCTTGACCCCCTCCGCCTCTTCCCCAGCTTCCCTTGACGGCAAACGCCGATGACGTTGGAGACGAACCCACCGCGACCCGACATTGGATGGGGGCGGCGTGGATCCAAGATGGGGTGCATTGCGGGGAGCAGGTCGCTCTCCGCAGTGTGTTGGCAGCGAATGGGCGGCTGAGACGGGACGCAACGTGGTTGCATGGCGAGTCTGGGGATGACGGGTGCGAGTTGGAGAAGCAGAAGCCAGAAAGCCGAGAAAGTTGGGCAGTTGAGGACTACGTTGGGTAGGGCTTGAACAAACAAGCTTCTTCATGGTGAATTGGAGATTCTGCATTCGACCATCATGGCACCTTGGATCCTGAAGACTCGTTCCACCTCTCCATCTCTTGCGAGTCGAAGGGATTTCGGAGCTGGTCGAGGTGAGACAGAGGGCTCGTGTGACGACAAACGTCACATGCCTGACGTCGACCTGGACCGGATGCGACAACCTTGACCTTTATTTTCTGTGTTGCCAATCAAGGCGGATTGAGAACGAGGAGTTGCTGAAATACTTTGTGACCCATTCGCCAGTCCCTCAACACTTCAGATGTAGGTTGTGGCCATGGAGTCTCTCGTCGCTGTTCGGGCTCGAGTTGCGTCATGGGAAAAGACATCCGCCAGAATCGCCGCCGGGGTGCCTGAACAACGCACAGCACAGGCGCGGGAAAAGGATTGCATGTGACGGCAGGTCGACCTCAGACGGAACCATCGGGCACAAGCTGTCCCTCACGCCCCGCTCTCGGCCAAATCGTGGCGAGTGGGGCACTGGAATGCTCGGCCAACGCCCACGGGGACTGGACCGCCTGTGCCTCGGCTTAAGCGTCGGCATCGCTCTCCCTCGCCCTCCCCGATCGTTGCACTCGACGACCCATTGCCGAGTCGTCACCGTGACCTTGACCCGGACCCTTTATTAAAACAAAGCCCCGTCCGCGCCGCTGCTGCGATTGCGTCCTTTTCCCATACCTCGCCTCTCCTTTTTTTCCGTCTTGAGCGTCGTCTTTATTTTCCCACTCCTACCACCACCCCAGATACCCCCATCATGGCCGAGCAATTGAGATACGACGGCCAGGTCGTCGTCGTCACCGGCGCCGGCGGTGGTCTCGGAAAGGTCTATGCCACCTTCTTTGCCTCTCGGGGCGCCAGCGTCGTGGTCAACGACCTCGGCGGATCCTTCAAGGGCGAGGGCGGCTCGACCAGCGTATGTCAACCCTACCCTCCCGGGCCATGCGCCGCGACGACGCTGACACTGACATGACACAGGCCGCCGATGTCGTCGTCAACGAGATCAAGGCCGCCGGCGGCAAGGCCGTCGCCAACTACAACAGCGTCGAGGACGGCGACAAGATCATCGAGACGGCCATCAAGACCTTTGGCCGCATCGACATCCTCATCAACAACGCCGGTATCCTCCGCGACATCAGCTTCAAGAACATGAAGGATGCCGACTGGGACCTCATCTTCAAGGTCCACGTCAAGGGCAGCTACAAGTGCGCCCGCGCCGCCTGGCCCCATTTCCGCAAGCAAAAGTACGGCCGCGTCATCAACACGGCCTCGGCCGCCGGCCTGTTCGGCAACTTTGGCCAGGCCAACTACTCGGCCGCCAAGCTCGCCATGGTCGGCTTCACCGAGACGCTCGCCAAGGAGGGCGCCAAGTACAACATCATCGCCAACGTCATCGCCCCCGTCGCCGCCAGCCGCATGACCGAGACCATCATGCCCCCGGATGTGCTCGCCCTCATGAAGCCCGAGTGGGTCGTGCCCCTCGTCGCCGTCCTGGTCCACAAGAACAACACGTCCGAGTCGGGCGCCATCTTCGAGGTCGGCGGTGGCCACTGCGCCAAGCTCCGCTGGGAGCGCTCCAGCGGCCAGCTCCTCAAGTGCGACGACAGCTACACCCCCGGCGCCGTCCTCAAGAAGTGGGACCAGGTCGTCGACTTCTCCAAGCCCCAGTACCCCAGCGGCCCCGCCGACTTCCTCACCCTCCTCGAGGAGTCGACCAAGCTGAGCCGCAACGATCCGGGCGAGAAGATCGATTTCACCGGCCGCGTCGCCCTTGTGACGGGCGGTGGTGCCGGTATCGGCCGCGCCTACTGCCTGGCCTTTGCCCGGCACGGTGCCGCGGTTGTGGTCAACGACCTCATGAACCCCGACGACGTGGTCAACGAGATCAAGAAGATGGGTGGCAAGGCTGTTGGCGCCAAGTTCTCGGCCGAGGACGGCGATGCCGTCGTCAAGGTGGCCATTGACACGTTTGGCCGCGTCGACATCGTCATCAACAACGCCGGCATCCTCCGAGACAAGGCCTTTACCAACATGGACGACAGCCTCTGGGACCCCGTCATGAATGTGCACGCCCGCGGCACCTACAAGGTGACCAAGGCCGCGTGGCCCTATTTCCTCAAGCAAAAGTACGGCCGCGTCGTCAACACGGCGTCGACCAGCGGCATCTACGGCAACTTTGGCCAGGCCAACTACTCTGCGGCGGTATGTTCCCCTCCCCGTCTTGTGAAAGATCCAGCTAACATTCTCAGAAATGCGCCATCCTCGGCCTCTCCCGCGCGCTCGCCCTCGAGGGCGCCAAGTACAACATCTTCGTCAACACCATTGCCCCTAATGCGGGCACTGCCATGACCAAGACGATCCTCCCCGAGGAGCTTGTCCAGGCCTTCAAGCCCGAGTACATTGCGCCCGTTGTCCTCGCCCTCTGCAGCGACAAGGTGCCCAAGAAGCCCTCGGGCGGTCTTTACGAGGTGGGCAGCGGCTGGGTCGGCGCCACGAGGTGGCAGCGCACCGGCGGCCACGCCTTCCCCGTCGACGTGCCCCTGACGCCCGAGGAGGTGGTCAAGCACTGGAAGGACATTGTCACGTTTGACAGCCGCGCGGACCACCCCGAGAAGACGCAGGACAGCATTGGCAAGATCATGGCCAACCTCGAGAACAAGAGCGCAAAGGAGGTATGAATCCCACCTATCTGATTGCCTCTTTTTCTCTCTGCTCAGTGATACCACACGATACGATACGATACGTTTGCAATGTACCATAGCGATCTAGCACATAGAAATTCAAAAAAGATCCCACCATTAACACACTTTGCCTCTCCCCCAGCCCACCACAAACGAGTACCTCTCCGCCATCGCCAAGCACCTCAACGTCCCCGGCAAGCCCACCCCCTTCTCCTACACGGACCGCGACGCCATTCTCTACAACCTCGGCGTCGGCGCCAAGCGCTCCGACCTGCGCTACGTCTACGAGGGCGCCGACGACTTCCAGCTCCTCCCCACCTTTGGCGTCATCCCCGCCTTCGACGCCGAGCCAGCCTACACCCTCGACGAGATCGTCCCCAACTTCAACCCCATGATGCTCCTGCACGGCGAGCAGTACCTCGAGATCAAGAAGTACCCCGTGCCGACGTCGGGGCGGCTCGTGTCGCGCGCCAAGCTGATTGAGGTTGTGGATAAGGGCGGCGCGGCGGTGGTGCGGAGCGGGGTGACGACGGTGGAGGAGGCGACGGGGGAGGAGGTGTTTTATAATGAGATGGTGGTGTTTTTGAGGGGGTGTGGTGGGTTTGGGGGGGAGAAGAAGGCCAAGGGGGGGAGGGGGGGCGCGGAGGTGGTGGCGATGCCGAAGAGGGCGGCGGATGTGGTGGTGGAGGAGGGGACCGGGGAGGGGCAGGCGGCGGTCTATCGGTTGAGTGGGGATTATAAGTATGTTCTTTCGCCCCGGGTGAGAGGTGGTGATGCTAACGGGGATAGCCCCCTTCACATCGACCCTGCCTTCGCCAAGATGGGCGGGTTCAAGCAGCCGATTCTGCATGGTTTGTGCTTTTTCGGAATCGCGGGCAAGGCGGTTTACGAGAAGTGAGTACCTCCCTTCCTCCCCGTTCCACCACGCACGGAATATACTGACACAGAGGAAACGCAGGTTCGGCAAGTTCAAGAACATCAAGGTCCGCTTCGCGGGCACGGTGACGCCTGGCGAGACGCTGGTCACGGAGATGTGGAAGGAGGGCGGCAGGGTGCTGTTCCAGACAAAGGTCAAGGAGACGGGGAAGCTGTGCATTGGCGGGGGGTCGGCTGAGTTGGTTTAGGAATGCTTCCTACGGTTGGTTGGTGAGGGGTGTTGGATATGATGTTTGTGTTGACGGGGGGGGGTTGTGTTATGATGGTGGGAACTTTACTGTAATGATATAATTTCATGGGAAGCAAGCAAGATTGTCAAGTTTACCTGTGGTTATTTTTGCCTGGTCTCGTCGTTGGGAAGTTGGGGGGTTGCCAGCGAGTGATGATGATATGCTCGATCTGATCTGGATGCCATGTGTCCAGGGACCGCATCTGCATGGGAAATTCTCCTCTGTCATCTGATCTGGTCTTACAGCAGCAGTGTCGTGGTTCTGTGTGGTTTACAGACGGCCACAGCAAGCACGCGCTTTTCACATGGTATCTTCCATGTCGTGTTGGGCGGTACGATGCGGGCAGGAGAGCTGTACGATGCGGGCAGGAGAGCTGTACGATGCGGGCAGTAGAGCGGTCCGAGGTACTTGAACTGCAGACGGTACTACAGAGACCTATGTGGGAACCTCGTCATCATTCCTCTCCTTCGTTGTCAAGACTACAATTACCATTCAACAATTCATATTACAGCACAGTTCATATTACAGCACAGTAGGTATCTTAATCCACCAACCCATGTCCCCCACATCATCTCTCCCTCTTACTCCCCCCCGAAACCGACCTCCCCCCCGGCGACGGCAACCCCCCTTCATCCTCCATATCCTCTGCCCTCTCATGGAACACACTCCTCCTCATAGACCCCGCCCCGGGACTCCCCGGACTCACCACCGGGGTCCCCGACGTCCCCCGCGCCCGCGCAGAGAGGTAATCCGCCCCTTCATCCTCCCTCCCCAGAGCCGTGCCCTGCGCCGTGACAAACACAGCGGTACTCGCCGTCGGCGGCGATACACCGCCCTCGTCAGGAGCAGCGACGACGGCGGAGTTCACCGTCGCGTCGCTGATGGTGCGGAGGTGCGCGCGCTCGCCTTCGCTGACCCCAGAGACGCCGGAGGGGATGTAGCCCCGCGGGGGCCTTGTGGAGGTGGCAGTGGCGGGGAGTTCGGAGCTGATGCTGTCGTTGCGGGTGTGCGGGGGGCGGGTGGAGACGGAGGCCGAGGAGGGGGTGATGGCCGAGGATTGGTCGGGGGAGATGGTGTTGTTGTTTTTGGTGGTGGTTGAGGGAGATGGGGAGGAGTATTGCAAGGGGTCGGTGGTGACGGCGGCGCCGAGTTTGGAGTAGCGTGTCAGGACGTCGACGTGGGATAAGCCGGTGTCGTGGAGTTCGACGCGGGGGGAGGTATCTGTTGAGGGGCAGGGTTAGTTCTTGTTGGACAAGAGCGTGGGGGAGGGGACATACCCATCAGTTCTACCGGGGCCCGGATTTCAGTGTTCATCATCTCGGCCATGGACGGCGGCGGGTGCGGAGGCGCGGCGCCGACGCTGCTCTCGAGATCACCGGGACTGGAGGTAGTGTCTTCGGACGTCACGGTGGGGGCCTTGGGGTCCGGGTTGGATTGCCCGCGCATCCACGAGAGGATGCGGTACTTGTTGGAGTCTTCGGTCATGCCGGCCTCGCTCATGCTGGCGCGGCGGCGGAACAGACGGCGGCGCCGCCAGAGGAGGGCGAGGACGACAATCATGGTGACGAACATGAGCCCGAGGACGACGCCGAGGACAGGCGCAAGGAAAGCGGGTGTGCCGCCGCTGGTCTTTTCGACGGGCGGAGGGACGCTGGGGTTGGTGTTGTTGGTGGAAGCCTCGAGTGCGTAGGGGTAAAAGGTCTTGATCTTGGCCGCGTCGTACTTTGTCCGAAAGACCGCGGCGAGATCGGTCGAGGCCCACGAGGGTCTCGGGGAGGAGGCCGTGGCGCCGCCCGTGGGAGAGCCGCCAATCTTGCTGACGACGGCGGCGGGGATGGCGTACTTGGCCCACTTGTCCGGGCTGTAGTTTGTCAACCAGGTCCCCGTCGTCATGTTGAAGACGCGGACGGTTTCGCGGAGACAGGTCAGCGCTTGACCGCCCCGTGCCGTGTAGCCGCCAATGACTATCATCTGGTCGGGGTACGGCATGAAGCACTTGTGGCCGGCGCGTCCCGTCACCTTGCTGTCGGTGATCTTGGTCCAGGTAAACGACGGCATGGACAGCACCCAGACATCATCATTGAAGCCCTCGGTGGGCTTTAGGCCAGGATAGCCTCCGTAGTAGTAGATGTTGAAGCTCGAGGAGTCCTGGGACGGGGCGACCACGGCGCAGCCTCTCGTCAGCTGTCCGGGACCGCCAGTCGTAGGTTGGCGATACCACTTGTCCTTGGCGACGTCGTAAATGTCAATGGTGGACATGAAGCCCGGACTGGTCTCTTTCTGCGACAAGGTCAATATGACGCCCGCCGATCAACGGGCCAGGGAACTAACACTAGCAGCCTCGTCGGCCGACTTCCCTAGATAACTGATAAAGTCGGGATGAACCACACCTCCCAGGGCAACGAGAATGCCCTGCTCGCCCACCGGTACCCACACGAGTTCGGGGTTCGCCCGTCCGGGAATGTCGGGTGGCAGAGTTGCGTTCTTCCACGTCTCGCGCAACTGGGTGTCCATGTCCAGAGTGATGAGCGTGTTGGACACATTGGTGGCCGTGAGCGTCGCGTTGAAGCCGGGCTCGAAGACGGGCCCCCAGCCCTGGGCGTGCATGCCCGAAAAGTACCACGCCTTGTTCTCCGACGGCGCCGCGGCAGCTCCGCCGTAGGCCAGGTAGCGAGTCAGCCCCTGGGGGAGGTCGTCGTTGACGAAGCCAGGCAAGAAGCCCTCCCGTTCAACCCCGTACTGGTATTTCTGGTAGGCGAGCACATTGTCGGCCGGAGGAGGGGAGAACTCTTCCGTCTGTCTCAGGAGACCGCCGTACAGAAACCACTCTTCGTTGTTTCCCAGCATGGCTCCGTCGAGGTAGTTGGGGGCGATGTTCTTGGCCGCCGATCCGCTGGACACCTTTGAGAGGGCGCCAAAGATGGACGTCATGTTCTGGGTTGTGGAGAAGGGTTTGCTGAAGTTGAGCGTATAGACGATGCCCAGGGGGTTATCTGGCGAGTGTCAATGCCGTTCGCCGATGGCAGCACCGAAGTACTCACTGTCCTTGACCGTTGCCGCAAAGGTGCCGTCGTCCATGCCGGGCAGCCACCATCTGCTGCCGCCGTCCATGTAGACGGTGTCCCGGACGACATGAGCTGGCACGAAAGTCAGGAGACCATTGAGGGCAGTGGGCGCGGAAGATCTCACCTCTCAGCTGCTGCCATTCGCAAAGTGTGGTGTTCACTTGGCCCTTGGCCCATGTTGCTTGGGCTTGGGCGCCGGAGGCATAGGCCGACACCAGGGCCGCGAGGCCGATGGCCGGACGGAACATGGCGGCGCGGGAGGGAACTGGCGCGATGCTTGGTTCGGGTTCAGGCTACCCTCGCGGTTGGATATTGCATGCGCCGGAGCCCTGCACTCGAACGGTTGCGGCCGCTGAGACGGCGCCCACGGGCACTTTGCGAGGGACTGGAAACCAACACCAAGAGTGGCCGTCAACAAAGGGGGCCGGCCTTGGGAACGAGTGACTGGGGCAAAAAGAGTTAGATGGGACAATGACCAGCCGGCATGACGGCGAGGAAGAAGAGGTTTGTCCGGGTGGCGCATCGAGAGTTTGCAACTCTGGACATGATGCTACCCTCCGAGGCTCCCCTCTCGCCTCCTCCTCCTCCAGGATCGAGTCCATCTTACCAACGTTCAAGTCTGGCCGCAGGCGACACAAGCCAATCGGCGACGGCAGGCAACCAGGACTGGCACCAATGGGTGGGCTCAGGTTGGGCAATGAACGAATGGCCCCAAGAGAGATGAAGCCGAGTGGGAAAATAGAGTAGATGCCCTCCCACGCGATGGGGCCGTGATCAATGCAACGGGTCAACGGCGGGCAATCCAAGCAGGCGGGCTTGCTGATCTTGCGGAGGAATGCAGGGCCATCGGGGCAGCGGGGGGGGCAAACAGCAGACCACCAGACGGGACGCAGGAGCGTGCAGACACAGTCAGGACTGTGGGTGGTGAGAGCGAGGGGACTCGGCGAGCGGACTCGGCGAGGGTGGTGGTAGGGCCGCAGGGTGTCATCGGGAGAGTCTTGGCTGAGGGGGGGTGTGGTGGTGGTGGTGGTGGTGGTGGTGGTGGTGGTGTCGAGTTGGGGACCTCGGGAGAGGGTCGCCAACACGAACGCGCCCACCGACGACGATGACGGCAAGAAACGAGGATGCCATCTGGCATCTGGCCGAGTGCTGGGCGCTGGGGTGCGGGAAACAAGGTGTGGCGAAGCCGGGGGGGTGCCCGGGGGCCGAGCCCGCAGCTGAATCCTGGGCACACCATGAGCCTGCCCCCATGAACCATGGGCGCCATGCTGTGGCCCTGTGGGACGGCGATTGGAGAGGGCCCGAGGGGGAGAGAGAGGGGTGGGGTGAGGTCGTGGTCGGTTGTGGTCCTCTCAGCCTTGTTGTGAATGTCTCTGACTTGACTCCTGTCCCCGTGTCTCATCTCACAGCCGCGATGAGATGTACCCAATTGAACGGGGCGGATGGTTCGTGTGGTCGTGGCCAGTGTCGACGCCGCAAGCTCGTGATGGTACAATTGCTGAACATGGACGTTGATTCTTTTTTTCTTCCTCTGGGCGAAGCCCGACTTGGAGGTGTGCTCAATGCTGACCGAAGCCAGGGGCGGAAATTTCCATGTGGAGGATCACAGCGTCGGGCAGTGAGAAGCGTGGCCGGCATTCGTATCATGTGCTGATTTGCTCGCCGGGCACGACAGCGGCGCTTGGTTTTTTTTCTTTGGTTTTTTTTCTTTGGTTTTCTTCAGTCGGGATCTGAATTGCAGGTCTGCGTTGTGTGCCCTAGGAAACCCGAAAACATGGCAAGACCTCTGCAACAGACACGGCAGGTGCCCTCACCTCCTGCTGTCCGTCTCTCTGCTCTTGCCGTTGCTCGTCGGGCTTGGCCATGGAAAGGGGAGCCCGAGGGCATCAGCACCCGGCTCCGCGCCAGGCAAGCGAAAAAAAGAAAATGAGGCTCCGGCCAGCGTCGCATCTCAGGAGTGCTACTCCGTCGTCGTCGTTATCGTCGTCGCCGACGTAAACACCGTCCCCAGCAAACCCCGCTGTCCCCGCAGAAGCAGCGCCTTGGGGATCCCATCCGGCGGGTCGTAAACGCACTGGAGATTGCCCCAGGGCCCATGATGCTTGTCCAAGATCCAGGGTCCAGCAGGTGGAGCCATGCCTCTCCTCCCATCCCACGATGCCCGACATCATCGCGATGTGTGGGAGAGGGGGCGGAAAGAGACAAAGGTCAGCGATAAAAAGAGAGGTTGGTGTTGATGGGCGCCATTGCCTGAAAGGCTCCAGAGTCCAGACTCAGCTCCCCCAACATGGAAGGTGCCGACACACGGCCCAATCACGGCCCGCCAGCACTGAGAGTGTTCCAGTCGACCAAATGCTGATGCCTTGGCCCAAGCGCCCCTGTCCCTGTTCTCTTCTCCCCGCCTCGGCGTCTCCTCGAGCTCTCTTCAACTGCCACGGCCGCTGCAAGACACGCGCCAACCACCATCGCCAACGGCCTCTTTGCATCACGCAGCCGCGCCAAGACCGACGGGCTGCATATGCGACCACCTCATTACGAGGCCTTTTTGTTACCCCCAGGCCCTCTCCCTCTGCCGTCTGGGCCATGGCCGTCGTGAGTGGCCCGAGGGCCTCAATTGCCGGCATCTCTCGTCGTCCAGGTGCCAGCCTGCCAGGTGGCTAGTGTCGTGCTGCTTTCTTGTTTTCCTAGCTCCGTCCGTCTCTTCACCAGCCTCGTCTTTGCGAGATGCCCCAATGCAACCTGCGGGCGGGGGGAGCATCCTGTCCGGCCCATTCACATCCACCATTTCTTTCTGCAAGGCACCATACCCACCACCTGCCTTGTTCCTCGACCACGTTGCCGTCGTGCCTCGAAGCTGGACATCGCACCTCGGCCAGATGGCCGACCCGAGGGAACCTTTGTTCGTGGGCCGGCCAGCACAACAAGGGCGACGAGGCGATCACAGAGGACAATGCCTGTCATCCCAACCCACAATGCCGTGGCACTTCGGGTCGCCCTGTCACCGGCCCGGGGCGGGGCCACACAACCGGCGGGGGTAAAAGCTCGCCATGGACCCATGTCCCTTGCGACCCTGCGAGGCTCTTTTGTGCCCTCGCCGGAGCACCTGCTTAAACCGGCTTCCACCGGCGAGCGGTGTGGCTCAACACATGCCTGGGGGCGGGGCTGAGGTCGACGACAGTCACGACACAGCAGCCCGGAGGCTTGAAGTCGACATCTCGAGGCGGGAACGGGTCGATAAAAATACACACTCACACTCACACCGCATGGACCGGCGAAGTGGGGGAGGGGAGGGGTCTTTGTGTGGTCACTGGTCGACCAGGCGATTCTCCCGCTGTCCGACCCTGAATCCCCGGTTGCGATGCTCAGCCCCGGCACGCCCCCCCGGCACCCCCCCCTCTTCTTTCACGCCCACTCGCGATGGACGTCTGCCCCTCATCGCCGTCTGGTGGCCGCGCCCAGACGCCCTCCCCCTCAGGAAGCGATACCACCCCCTTCTTTGTCATCGCCAACGCCCGAGCATCCGGCCTTATTACTCTCGCAGCTGCTGGCCAGGCACCAGGGGCGCGGCCGGTTGGAATCCTGCTGCATCTGGGGAATTGCGAGATCAAATATCCGCGCAACCGGGGACGGCGAGAACGGCGGGGACCGCGCGAGGACGAGGACAGGGACAAACGACAGGCCCCTTCTTTACGACTGCCCAACACCGCATTCCGAGCAGCACAGACAAGGAAAAGAACATGCCATATCCGGACATCTTGGATCTCTTTGCTGGGCCCGCTCACTGCCTCGCATCGCCATTGGCTTCCCACTGTCTGGACCGGCCATCACAGCGTCGGCATGCTGTGGGTTTGGTCACTGGCGGCCCTCTCCGCTGGCAAGGATGCCCTCATTGTCCAGACCCATCATCATGCAGGACACCCACCCCCGGGCCGTCCTCCAGAGTCGTGGCGGTTCTGTCCCACTGGACCATGGGCCATGGAACTGCGGGCAGTGCCTTGTCTCTTCCCCGGGAGTGTGTGCTGCTTTTCCGTATTATCCACCTCGTTGGTTGCTCCGCATCCCGAGTGTTTACATGGACTCTTCCCTGCTGTCTCCGGTGACAGAAGCTCTTTTTTCTCTTGTCATCTCGTTCGAGAAGCTCCAGGTCAGACAGACAGACCGGAAGAGATCCAGCTCACACCCTCCATCAACAACACAGACAGGCCGGTAGATCTCGACCAGGGGAGGTGCCCCGCCAGCGAGCCAGTGCCTGCTCCGCCAAGATATCAGCCCCATTGGTCATCTACGAGGCCACCCTGGGACGGGCTTCCACTCCCACACCCCCAAGCCGAGAGCCTTATATCCCGGCAGGTACCGCGCGTGCAGACTTTATGTCTGCAGCCTCCTGTCCCCCTTTCAAGCTCTCCCACGCTCGCTGCCGACCCCGACGCTCGTTCATCGGCTCAAGTCCGCTTTCACTCGCTTGGTCACCTCTCACGACTGTCATCAGTGGTAGTAGTAGCAAGGAACCATGAGGGGCACCATGCTTCTTCCGAGGCTCCTGGCTGGGACGCTGTCCCTGGCCGCCCTCGCTCATGCCGCCGTCGCCAACACCACTGCCGATACCGTGGCCGCCTCACCCCAAGGAGGAGATGCAGCCAAGTACCCGGTGTGTCCACCACAAGTGACGGTGACCAAGGGAGCCGTAACCATCACCAACACGTATACCCTGCCGGCCGTTACCTTTACAAAGCCGGCCGTGACCATCACCAACACTTATACACCGCCAAAAGTGACCGTCACCCAGCCAGCAGTCACCGTCACCAAGCCCGCCGTGACTGTCACTTTTACCCAACCAGCCGGAGTCAAGCCGACAGTGACGGTTACTGACACGGTCACCAAGCCTGGAGGCTCTGTCACCGTCACGACGACCAAGACCACTGACGGTGGTTACGGTGGAACGACGTAAGTAGTTTCGGGAGCCATGATCAACTTGCCATACTGACATCCGCAGCAAAACGGTGACCCAGACCCAAACCCAGACCAAGACTACTGGGTACGGGCCAGGCAAAACCGTGACCGAGACCGAGACAAAGACGGTCACCTCCAAGATCACCAACGTGGACACCAAGACGGCTACTGCTACAGCCACCCGGACCGCCACAGCCACGGCCACGGCGACCAAGACTGACATCAAGACCAACACCAAGACGGATTACGCCACCATCACCAGGGTGGACACGAGCACATACACCACTGTGAGTTTCCTCTTCTTTCTTGCCAAGGTTGACACTGCTAACCCCAACAGTCGTATCCTGTCACCAAGACAGTCAGTGTCTGCGCGAATCCCGAAAAGAGGACGGATGAGCACAATCAGCCACCGGCGCCTGTCTGCGTTATCAAGACAACCATTGAGTGGAAGACGACTACTGCTGTCTCTACGTTCAAGACGACCTTGAAGACTACGGAGACGGTTTGGTCCGTCAAGACCACGACGGCAACCTCGCTTTCGACCTTTACGACCAAGATCCCGTATACGGTCACAAGCGGCACCACTCTTTACAGCACTAAGACGTCGACCATCACCACTACGTGCGTGTCGACCCTGACCAATACCGCCACCAAGACAGCTACCGCCACCAAGACGGCGACGCAGACCAAGACAGCGACGCAGACCCAGTGGTCGGTCAAGACGACGACGGCAACCCAGCTGTCCACGTTTACGACCAAGATTCCTTACACAGTCACCAACAGCACCACGCTCTACAGCACCCAGACGTCCGTCGTGACAACTACTCTGTTGTCGACCCTGACAAACACCAAGACGGACACCACGACGGCTACGGACACCACGACGGCTACGGACACTACGACGGCCACCGACACTCTTACCCTGACCACCACTGCTACCAGCGTCGTCACGACTTCTGTTCCCACGACGTACACCCTCACGACCAGCTACCCCTTTACCGTGACCGACAGCACTACGCTCTACACGACGCAAACATCTGTTGTGACCACGTCAGTCCCTACGACCTACGAGACGACGTACACAACAAGGATCACCGAGACGACGGTTAACGTCACGACTTTGGTGACAACATCGACGTTTACGCCGCCGCCCATCACGACGTCCATTTCTGGATCGCTGACCACCATCACCTTGCCACCGGTCACGCTCACGGCTACGCAAACAAGCCTAATCACGACGACGCTTCCCGGTACCACGGTTCGGACAACGCTGCCGGGTCAAGTCACGACCCTCCCCGGTCAAGTCACAACGCTCCCCGGTCAGGTGACGACCCTTCCCGGTACTACGATCCTCAGCACCTTGACCACGGTCCTTCCTCCTGTCACGCAGACGGTTACGCGGGACGGCACGACTGTGACCAGCGTTCTCCCAGGCTCAACCATTACCCGGACGGCAACAACGCAGCTGCCACCCCTCACCATCACCCAGCCGCCCGTGACAATCACCCAGCCGCCCGTCACCAGAACCCTGGCGACCACTGTCATCAGCACCGTGACAGTCTGCCCGGCCCCGACCGTGGCTCCCGGCACCCCGCCGCTCGCCCCCAGCTCCAAGAGGACATGGGGCTGCGACCCTGGATTCGTCTGCAACGAGCCGAAGCCGGGTCCTTGCAACCTGTGGGCCGATTCCCCGGCGGACAACTTCCTCTGCAACCCCGCGTTCTGCGTTCCGTCGCCCTTCTTCCCCGTGGTTGACTGGCCCGAGAACAAGACGTCCTACTACCCGCCCACCCCCGGCTACTTCAACCTCAACCCTGAAGCCTTTGGCCTCAGCTTTGACATTTTCGAGCAAGAAGTGATCGTCACCAAGGTCAAGGGAAAGAAGACCACCATTACGACCGGCAACTGGGCCTCCCAAGCGACCCTCTCGCACTTCCCGCCCGCCTCAACCACCACCACCCCCCAATATACCACCACCCCCAAGCCCGACCCGCACCACAAGTACCCCGCCCGCTCCGGTCTCCTGCTCAAGCGCGACGACACCATCGTCCCCGCCCTCTGCTTCGACATTTGCAACAACGCCTACCTCGAAGCCCAAAGCGTCGGCAAGACCCCCGCGCTCTGCGTCGCCACCTCCCCCTTCCGCAACTACTACAACGGCTGCAACGCGTGCATCGCCGAATACGGTGCCGACGTCAAGCTCGTGACCAAGTCGTACCTCGAGCCCAAGTTTGCGCAGTTCCTCCAGTACTGCGACGCCTCGCCGCCGCAGAGCCAGGTCCAGCCGGACCCGACGACGACGCCCGCGCAGAGCCAGGTCTCGAGTGCCCCGGTCGTGGTGACGGATACCCAGGGTGCCGGGAATACGGATACCGTGCCGGTGGTGATTACCCCGACGGTGACGCCGGCGACGCCGGCTGCGACTACCCCGACGCCGGTGAATACCCCGTCGACTACCCCGACTACCCCCCCTGCCACCCCGGGAAGTAGCGCCGGGACAGGCACGGTTCCAGCTCCGTCGAGCTCGGTCGTGAGCTCGGTCGTGAGCTCGGTCGCGGCTGGTGGTGGTGGTGCGGGTGAGTCGAGTGCCACGACGCCTACGACTACGACCCGCGCTACTGCGAGCGTGAGCGCCACCGGTAGTGGTTCCGGTGGCGCAGGCTCGGGCTCGGGATCTACGACGACGACCGGTCCTGCTACTGCCGGGGCGATGAGTGGACCGACCGGGTCGATGGGGATGATTTTGGCGGCGGTGGTGGGTGTGTTGGTTGTGTTGGTCTGACGATTTTAAGGAGAGTGGGAGGGAAGAGAGAAGAGGAGGGGAGGAAGGGGGGTTCACTTCTATTGTTAATTTTTAATAGTCTTTTTTGCCCTTTTTGGATGCACCTTTTCTGGTTCAGGTTGCATGGCATAGCGGTTGGATTTCATGCGCGTTTTCTGGGCTAGATATGGATACGGATACTACCTAGTATAAATGTAGTTAGGGATTTAGTTGGGGAAGATTGGACGGGGAGAATGGAATGCAAGGGAGGAGAGAGACTCACGTACACTTTACTTTGCTTCTTCCGGTCCTGATGCTGCTGCTGCCGCAGGGAATGTGTTTTGGTACTGCTTGGTCGGTGTTCTTGGTTATTCTCGTTGATCGGCGGCAGGATGAGACGTTGGGAGGCAAGACCATCGGGGTGGTCCAGGTCGAGGTTAAAGTCGAGCTTGGTTCGGGGGAGGAAAGATGTCTAGGGATCTGCTTGGGGATACATAGAGCCGGGCAGGGAAAGGAGAGGCGGACGCAGAAATATATATTCATCGAGTGGAATATCCCTTGCTTCTTGCTGGGTCTGTGGCGCGGAAGATGGATGTCAACATTGATGTTGACTGCCTGTGCACGACACACAGAGGGGAATGAGGATGGAAGATGACTTCAAATCCAAGATCTCTCTCTGGGATTTCAAGTCAACAAACAAAAGAGGCAGAAAAGACAAAAAGGTATCGCAGCATCCAATCCTCGCGGATTGAGGGAATTTGATCGTACTCAGGCTCGATCTGAGGACCTTCAGTGTGTTAGACTGACGTGATAACCAACTACACCATACGACCGTTTTGCTGCGATGGAGACCAAGTGGAGCTATTGCATTCTTTGAGCCATGCAACCTTCACCCCGCCAAAATGTTGAGGTGGACCGGACCCCTGGGACATCACAGCTTCAAGCAACAGACAACAAGGCCAGAAAATCTTCAGAGTGCTCGTATTCTAGGTGGTATTCTAGGTAATCCTTCTCTCGCAAACCTCACGCATCAAAAAAAAACAATGGGGTATTTTCTCACTCTTTGCTCCTCCACCGCAGTCCCTCACCTCCTCATTACAGCGGACCCCTCCTGCTCCACCTCCTCCGCGACGACGACCCGGCCACGTCCGCCGACGGATCCATCTCGGACGCGCCCGCCCCATTTGCTCATGCGACGGTGCCGTCCAGATAGCCCGCCATCATGGGCAGCCCCATGTTGCGGCCCTTGGCGAGCCACACGCCGATCGACGGCAGGCGGAACGAGTTGAGGCGGCCGGCGCCGCGGCCGCGGCCGACCGACATGGCCAGGATGTCGACGGGCAGGCCCTTGACGGGGAGCGGGTCCTTGTCGGCGAGGGCGAGCTCGACGTTCTTGGCCACGCCCGCCGCCTGCTTCTGCGTGATCATGAAGCCGGCGCGCGGCTTGGACACGAGGTCGCCGGCCGCCCACACGTTGGTGGTGCCCTGCACGCGGAAGAAGTCGTCGACGTCGACGAGCTTCTTCTCCGTGAGGTACTTGGCCGGCACGTACTCGGAGTTGGGCACGAGGCCCATGGTGGGCAGGTAGAGGTCCGTCGTGATGACCTCGCCGCCCTTGAGGACGACGTCGGTCTTGGAGGGGTCCGTCGCGGAGGGGCGGGTGGATTCGACGCCGGCGCCGTACTTGACAGCGACGTTGAGCTTCTTGAGCTCGTTGGCGGCGGCCGGGGCCGTGATGTCACCGTTGACGAGCTTGTCGCTGGCGCTGATGAGGATGATCTCCTTGGTCTTGCCGTACTCGTAGCCGAGCTCGCCGGCGAGCTCGACGCCCGTGGGGCCCGAGCCGGCGACGACGATGTGGGTGGCGGCCTTGACCTTGTCCGTGGTGGCGTGGAGGAGGGCGACCGCCTCCTCGTAGCTGCCGTGGGCCTTCCAGGGGACGTCGTCGCTGGGGGTGCGGGAGCCCGTGGCGAGCACGAGCTGGTCGTAGGAGATGGCGCGCTCGCCGGCGGGGGTGGCGACGCGGACCGACTTGGCGTCAAAGTCGGCGCCCTCGGCGGAGCCGATGACCAGCTCGTAGCTCTCGGCGGGGTACTTCTTCAGGGCATCGGCGATGGGCTTGAAGAGGTCCTTGTCCGTGTACTGGCCGGGGATGACGGCGCGGACGGATCCCAGGTTCCAGTAGAAGTGCGAGTTCTGGGAGAGGAGGGTCAGCACGTGAGTTTCACGTGACCGGAGATGAGACAGCCAGGTGTCCGGTGCGAGGGAGGCGGACCGCGACCTGGACGATTCTGGGAGAGACTCGGGAGAGGGACTCACCTTGGTGACGAGGATGACCTTGAGGTTCTTGTCATTCTTCTTGAGGAGCGCGTGGGCGACGTGCAGGCCGGCGTAGGCGCCTCCGAGAACAACGACGGTCTTGGACATTTTGACGGGCGGCGGTAAGAGCCGAGTGGGTAGAGCCGAGTGGATGGGGGACAAGAGATGGAGATGTCAGAGCAAGAGGCAGAGACGAGAGATGATGGGCCTGTTTATTTGAGATGGGGGGTTTCGGTCGATGCAAGAGCAAGCAGCAAAAGAGAAAAAGGAGAAGAGGATCGGCAGGGACGAACAGAACAGCTCGACCGTGTCCTAGTCCGTCGGAAGTTTGGCGATTGCCGGGGCGACCTGAGGCCGAAGGCGAAGCAAGAGGCCAGAAGGGGGGCGGACAGGGTTGTAGCTTTGTAACCTGGGAGGGCGGCCAATCAGGGGAGGGGATCTGGGTGTTTATCGTTTGGTGGCTCGCAATGCAACGTGTGCGGGAAAGGAGAAGAGGAAGAGCTGGAGCTGGAGCTGCTCCCGCTTTATTCTTGTTCTTGGCTCTCTTTTTCCTTCCCGTCCTAAGGTCCTTTCGCAAGAGTCGAGATGGAATGGATTTGTAAGATTACCAAACACTGATGGTGTGCTGCAGGCAGCGATGCCGCCCTCGCGCGCGGGAGTCTGGACTCTGCGATGCGACTCGCACCAACGCCCAATGCCACCGGAATCACAGGCGTGTCGACTGCATGAGACATGCGACGGGATGCCAGTCGCAGGCCACCAAGGTGTCAACAGTGACGCGATGCCGTGAGACTGCGGTCAGCTCGTGGGGTTGTCCATGCCAGTGCCGGGCCAGAGATTGAAATACCTTGATGCCTGACACCATCCAGAATCTGTTCTGTTTGTCCCTCCAATGTCGAGAGTCGAGCCCCCTTTGACCCCAGCCCAGCTCTCTGGGATCCTTGGCGCAAATGAGCAGTGGGGCCCAAAGCCCAGCCTCGTCCTCAGCCCGTGACAAGTGAGAAATGGGTGAGATTTCCATGTCCCATCGATCCTCTGAATCCCTCGGGACCGACGGTCTGACGACAGCACCGCCTCTGCCTCTGCAGAGGGCACAAGTACAAGGCAGGGCAAGAACTGTGCTCCGTCTTTTCAACCACCAGCCACCATCGCCATGTCGCGCCATACCCCGACAATGGGATTATCGAACGCCATGACTTTGACCCGCGCGGATGTGTTGCAGTCCGAGAGCCTGCCACCCCACCGCTGCCGGGCGCGCGGCCACTGGAGCCCGTGAGCCCATCCGCGCAACCGGACCTGTCAATCAGGCCCTGATCGGATCCGCGTATTCCGAAGGGACGGGATGCCGTGCAAACACAGGACGAATATGAAAATAGCATGCCAGTCTGGAGGTGATTTCTTGCCCTGCAAAGGCCTGAATGCCGTCCCCCAAAACATGAGACCTCGCTCGTCGCACCGTCGGGATGGGCCGTGATGCAATCCATGTCGGAAGCAGGAACAGATTCGTCCCAAGTCCTGCTTGTCCATTTTCGTCCCAACTATCTCCTACCCATCCGCGCACAACCCCTCCGCTCCGACCCTCCGAGGCTCCGGCCTCCGGCATCCCACCTCCGTGTCGCCGGGAGCTGCCCGGTCCGGCCGTGCTGTGTGTGGCGGACCGGCGCGGCTTGCCTCGGCACGTGCCACGCCAGCAAGGTACCAGCGGTCCACCGTCCTTCCCCAATGACGCCAGTCTCCGTTGCCCCTCGTGCATAGGTACCGGGGCTTACCCCGCCAAAGAACCGCCGCCCCCTTCTCCGCTCTTGATAAACCAACCTTCTCCTTTGCCAAACAACGTTGAGCTCTGATCATCGCGACAACAAACCCTTCGACTTTTCCTCCAACAACTCACCCACCCACCAAACCAAACAACCCCCCCTCCCCCCCCCACCAAAACCATGTCGGCCCCCCAAAGCGACGCCTTCAAGAAGGCCGTCGTCGACTCGCAAAAGCTCACCTCCAAGCCCAGCAACGACGACCTCCTCGAGCTGTACGGTACGTCACGACCCCTTTTGCGCCGCTCCCTTTTCCCGCCGCTCGCCTTCCCCTTCCCCACATGCGCTAATCTCGCCCCCAACAGCCCTCTACAAGGTCGCCCTCGGCGAGTCGTTCGACGCCGCCCCCAAGCCGGGCATGTTTGACCTCAAGGTTCGCTCCTCCCTTATCTCAACACTCCCTGAGATCCGACCGAAACCGCATCAACAAATATCCCCAAAGAGAGAGACTGACACACCTACCACGCACAGGCCAAGGCAAAGTACAACGCCTGGAAGGCGCTCAACGAGGACGCCCTGACGCCCGAGCAGGCGCAGGAAAAGTACGTGGCCAAGGTGGAGGAGCTCAAGGAGAAGTTTGGCTATGATGCGGATAAGACGCCCGAGAGCGTAGGGGGCAAGTGAGCAGGACCAGAAAGGGGGGAGATACTTTTTAGCGTAGGGAGAATTCGTGGTTAGCGAGCCTTCTACCTATCTCTGCCTTGGGTCGAGATGTCTTGTGTGTTTGATTCGATGTCAACCCTCCCACCTCCCCCCCCTCCAATCTACCTCCTCATACCCCCTCGTCGCCACCCACGGCTCATCCCCCTCCCCATACCCCCTCAACGGCCACCCATACGCCATCCTCAACGGCACCACGCCCTCCCCATCCGCCTCATCCCGCCCAAACACCCCTCCATCACCCTCCCCTCCCCCCACAACCCCGGCCACACCAACACCCCCATCTCGTACGACGCCACCCTCACCCTCCCCTCTTTATTCCTCCCCTCCCCCCACGCCTGCTTACTCAAATTCGCACTCGTCAACAGCGCCCACTCCGCCCTCGGCCCGCCTCCGTCCCCCTCTGCCGCGACATACCGCACATAGGTCTTGACATGCGGCGCCGCCCTTCCCCTCCCGGCGTCCCTCCCCCCCACTTCCCCCCCACCACCACAATCCCAGCGACAAAACATCGGCCGTAGGTAAGCCAACTGCTTCCCCTGCTGCACCGACTGCGTTTTCGTGTGGATCGACGTCCCGCTGACGTACCCGTCCAACGACGCGCGGATCTCGGCGGGCGTGGGGAAGATGACCTTCCACCGCACGCTCTGGTGGTCTGACGGTGCGAGCGCGGGGAAGAGCGTCTCGCGCAGCCAGGAGGGGGTGGGGCCTAGGGTGGCGATGGAGGAGATTTGGATGGCGATGGTGGGGGTACCTGGGGAGGCTGGGATGGTGCGCAGGACGGGGGGGAGGGAGGGCCATCCGAACGGCACCTGGGGGGGGCGGGAGGAGGCTTGGGTCGGGGTGGGCACGCTGGCGACGAGGTGTGCGCGGATCCCGGCGAAGGAGTACCGGGATAGGGACGCGGTAAGGGGGCCGTGGACGGAGGCGGGGTAGGCGGAGAGGTACGCCAGGAGGGTGGTTTTGAAGGCCGCTGGGGTGCCAGGGGCGGCGGGTCCCGGGGGGGTGGTTTCTGGGGCAGAGAGGAGGGGGAGCCGCGGCGAGCACCACACGGCATTCGTCATGTTGGTCCAGTCGTGCGGGATCAGGTTGGCCGTGTGGACGACGACCTGCGCGGTGTCGTCGCGGCGGAAGAGGATCAGCATTTTGGTGTGGTGCGTGCCGAACGGCTGCGGGAGGTAGGCCGTGTGCAGCGTGATGTTGGGGTGGGGGGCGGCGTCGGAGACGAGGGCGGCGCGGCGCGGGTCGTCGCGCTTCCAGAAGCCGTGGATGATGTGGATGTTGACGAGGGGGCGGACGTCCGGGTCGAGGGAGGAGAGGAGGAAGGGGATCGAGTGGAGGTAGTTGAACTCCCAGCATTCCGAGAGGAGGGGGTCGCCGATGAGGTCGGGGAGGGTGACGGTGTCTTGGTTGAGTTCTGGGGGGAGGTCGCGGATGCGGGTGAGTTGGAAGGGGGATCTCAGTTTCGAGGGGGCTTTGGGGGGGAGTGACGGGGCTTGAGGTTGTGTTTTGTCGGGGGCTTCGCCCGGAACTGCTTTGGCTTTTCCCTTGTCGTCGGACCCGGGCTGGTCCGGAAGTCGACGTTTCTTCGAGGGGGGGCTGATGGGATGGGTCAAGGTTCGAGGTGTAGGTGTAGACTTGTTGCTCGGCCCTCCGTTCTCGTCGCCGTCGTCGTGAACCCTCTTGCGATCCATCCTGTCGGGTCAGTCTGACAATGGCACCTTGATTGTTGCTTGTTAGCTCATGGGCTCTCATTAAAGAGACTAGAGCTGACCTTGGTAGGGCCCATGTAAGTGAGATCCACGTTTCAGTCAATTGTATCGATTTGTCCCTCCAATATCTCAGGACCTTTCGAGACCTCTCGCCTCGAACAGCCTCTGGAATGTAGGCCGTTGTTTGTTTGTCAGGCAAGTTCCCTGATTTCCCAATCTCGTACCAACAACGATATGGAAGCAGAGACCCGAGCCAGGTTGGATGATTGCTCCTGGAAAAGCTGGTGTTTTCAATTTTCACAACCACACACTTGCAAGCAAATGTGACGTATTTGGGGAAGGAACCTGCCTGCAGAGGCAGAGAAAGGAAGGTACACTGGATGAGTTCAGACATGACACGGCTGACTAATCATTTGATCGCCTTTGCCTCACCATCACCTTCATCTTCCCTTTTCACCTCAAAGCAAGACATTCAGTCAGATAAACATCCATTGGTCAGCCATGGCATTACGCGCAGCTAAAACACAAGAGACCAAATCGCCCGGGGTACTTGTACAAGAGAAATTGCCCTCCCAAACTCCTCAACCCAATGTGCTCGCTCCCAATGTGCTTCCTCCCAGAAAAACCATAAAAAGTCATGAGAAAAGAGACCCCCCCGCTCCATCTACTCGCTGTCGTCCATCGCAAACTCATCCTCGCTCTCGTCCTTGTCATCCAGCGACATGTCGTCGTCGTCAATCACAATCGGCCTCTTGGCAGCCGCAGCCCGTCCAGGCCGCGCCTTGGCCTTGACCGGCACAGGGCTGGGAGGGTCCTCCATGAGGTCATCCTCGTCCTCGTCGTCACTCAGGATCTTGCGTGCCTTGGCCTTCTTTGCCGCGTATGCCTTGGCCGCCGGGGAGAGACCAGCAGGCTTGGGCTTGGCTGCGGCAGCCTTGGCCGGCGCCTTTGCGGGCGCCTTCTTGGGAGCAGCCTTGGGAGCAGCCTCCTTGTCTGTCGCAACCTTGGATCCGGCAGGACGACCACGAGCCTTCTTGGCTGGCGCCGGCACCACAGTCAGGGGCGCCTTGGCCTTGGGCGCCGTTGTGGCACGGGCCGTCGACGCAGCCTTGCTGGCAGGCAGGTCATCGTCTGACAAGAAATCGTCCAAGTCATCGGCCTTGGTCGACTTGCGAGGCGACGACATGGCTAGCGCCTCGTAGTTGGTGTCGTCGTGGCTGTCAAAGTCGAGGTTGGCCTTGGACGCCTTGGTCTTGAGCTTGGGCAGCGTCGTGTCGCCTGCCTCCGGTCGCGACATGGCAAACAAGCTGAGCCGGCCGCCGCTGCCACCTTCCGGAACTGAGCCTCCGATGCCCTTGACCATAGCACCGACATCGCCGAGCAAGTTGAGGTCATCACTCTCCGCCTCCGAGTCGTCCTCCACATAGCGGGACTTGGGGCGCGATGCGACCGCTCGCTTCACAGGCTTCGCTCCGGCATCCGACGCCGACGCCGACGCCGACGCCGTCTCCGACTCGAGCGCAGCTGGCTTCTCCAGCGCCATATAGTCTTCTTCCGAGCCTTCGTCCGTGTCAACGATATACCTGGTCAACTTTGTCGTGGCCGCCCGCTTGGTACGGCTGGCCGCCGCATCAGGGACAGCCGCCGGAGGCTGAGACTCCTCCTTGACCTCCTTCTTGACCGTCGCCTTCTTGCCCAGCAGCGCGAAATCGTCGTCCGAGAGATCAATCTCAATGGGCGTGCTTTCCGCCGGCTTTGGCTTGGCCTTGGCCTGGAACTTCTCCAAGAAGCGCTGCTGTGCCTTGGGCTCGGCTTTGGGCACCACCTTGGCGACGACTGCCTTGGCTGCCTTGGCCTTGCCTCCGGGCTGATAGTCCGCATCGCCCTTGGCCTTGCGGCCCTTGCCCGCGCCAATCTTGGTGGAAGCCCGACGGCCCATTCTCCGAATGCCCGTCTGGATCTCGTCATCAAGCTTGAGCTGCACCTCCCACTCGGCCACAAACTCGTCAAGGTCATTGCACCAGAGGTCCTTCTCGCTAAGGGCGTCGAGCTCGTCGTGCTCAGCCTTCTTGGCGGCGATCTGGTTCTTGAGCTTCTCAAGACGCTCGAGGGTCAACGACCAGATGGGCATCTACTGGGGGTTAGTGAGGGTAGCAAAAATCGAAGGACGGAAAAAAGCTTACCGAGAGCAGGTAGTCGTAGTCGCGTGCGCCTTGGGCGACTTCCTCCTCCTCCTGGTCCTCGTCGTTCGCCTCCTGATCCTCGTCGGCCCTAGACTTCTTCTCATCCGACTTGGGAGGGAAGGCCTCGTACTTGCGGTCGCGCAGCTCTTGGACCAGGATCGGCTTCTTCTTCTTGGAGACAATGAGCTTATTCTCAATGATCTCCGAGATGAAGCGGTACTGGTTCTTGAGCTTCCGATAGTCGGCGTGGTACACCTTGAGCCAGTGTTTCTGTTCCATGTTAGCAAGCAGCCCATCTCTCAGGATACAAATGGACAACATACCTTGCGCTCCGCATACATGTCCAGGCGGTAGTTGAAGTACTCCTCCATGATCTCCTCTGGATTCTCGTACTTGTGGATCCGTCCCTGCGTGTCAAAGGCCACGAGGTTGGTCGTGCCCACCGTCTTGGTGAGCTTGAACTTCTCCAGCAAGCCTTCCTGGAGGGCAGCTTGCATGTGCTTCTCCTCCAGCTCGATGATGAAATGAACCGTCTTGTGGTCGTTGAACTCCTTGTAGTCCTTGATGAAGGACGGCGTCTTCTCGCCGCGGATGATGTCCTCCAGCTTCGCCTTGAAGTCATCGGTCCACATGCGAATAGGCAGCTCGGAAACGACAATCTCGTTGGGGTTCTTCTCGTCCTGGTAGACGATGCCGTTGAACTTGTACTTGTTGGGCGCCTCTTGCTCAGGAGTTCCCTTCCACCCGCGCCACCACGGAGTCATGGGCAAAAAGGGCTTCCCCTCGGTGTCCTCGGGGTCCAGTCTGCCCATGCGCCGCCTCAGGTTCTTGACAATGTCCATGGGGTGGTAGTTGGGAATGGACGTGCTCCAGCCGGTACCGATACCGTCGGCGCCGTTGACCAGAACCATCGGGATGATGGGCGCGTACGTCTTGGGCTCAATCATCTGACCATCGTCGAACTGGAAGTCGAGGTTGGGCTCGTCAAGCTTCGAAAATATCCGACGCGCAAAGGGAGACAGTCGCGTGTGAATATAACGAGCGCTGGCAGCATCCGAGCCACCAGAGAGACGAGAACCGAAATTGCCGCTGGGTTCGAGGCAGTTGATGTTGTTGGAGCCGACAAAGTTCTGCGCCAGGCCGATAATGGTCTGCTGCAGAGACTGCTCACCGTGATGGTAGGCTGCCTGCTCCGAGATGTAACCAGCCAGCTCGACGACCTTTTGATCATTGACCAGGTTGCGCTTGAAGGCCGCGAACAAGACCTTGCGCTGACCCGGCTTCAGACCGTCGACCATGGACGGGATCGAACGCATGTTGTCAGCCATGCTGAAGAGGATGAGCTCTCGGTTGACAAAGTCGTTGTACGTTATCTGGTTGGCTGAGTGGTCCAGGTACGTGCCGGGGACAAAGTTGCCGAGCCACTCCTTGCGGGCGTCGGCCTTCTTCTTGGAGAAGGCGAGCTCGAACAGCTGGGAATCTTCGGGGTTCATCGTGGCAAACTCCTTGAGATGGAGATCCAGGTTGGTAAAGTAGACCTGGGCGTCCTCATTGGTGGACGAACCCAACCCCTTCAAGTACTTGTACTTCCACTTGCGCAGCTCGTTGTCGTGGGCCTTCTTCCACTCCTCGTACTGGGGCAAATTGAAGAAAGCCTTGAGTCTCTGGGGCTTCTTGGGGTTGGCACCCTGCCAGACCTTGACCACGGGCGTGATGAACTCCTGGAAGAAGTTGGGGATCCGCAGGAGGGAGGGGAACTGGACTTCGAGGAAGTTGATGAGCAAGCCTTTGATGTGGCTTCCGTCGAGATCTTGATCGGCCATGATCATCAGATGACCGTACCGGAGGCCCTTGGTGTCCGTGTAGACCTGCTTGTGCTTGAGACCGAGGAACTTTTTGATGTTTTCGATTTCCTTGTTCTTCATGATCTGATCCAGCGAGGCATCGCGGACGTTGAGCATCTTACCCCGAAGGGGAAAGACACCGATGCGGTCGGGATCCAAGATGGCGCGACCGGCGACGGCCAGGGCTCTGGCGGAGTCACCCTCCGTCAGAATGAGGGTGCACTCATGGCCGTGCTTGGTCCCTGCCAAATTGGCGTCGACGAGCTTCTCGTTGCTGATACGGGAGCGCTTGTTGCCGTCGCTCTTGGCCAGCATCTTGTCGGCTTTCTTGTCGGCAAAGTGCATGATGTTCTCGATGGCCTCGGACTTTTTGATCTTGTTGAGGAAGGCATCGCTGAGCGTGATTTTGCTGCCAAACTGGCTCACCTTGGTGGTGAGGGACTCCTTGGTCTGGGAGCTGAAGGCCGGGTTCTCGATGAGGCAGTTGACAAAGATGAAGATGTGGTTGCGGAAGTGCGAGGGCTTGAGGCCGTGGCCCTTCTTCTTCTTGTTGAGCTCCTTGCAGAGGGCATCGCAGATCTGGTCGGCGATGTAGTTGACATGGGTACCGCCCGACGTCGTTGCGATGTTGTTGACAAACGACACCTGCTGGAACGCGCCGTCGGACACGGTGAAGCCAACCTGCCAGGTCTTGCCCTTGTCTCTCTGGGTGTCGAACTCGACCTTGGCCACGGCCGACTTGTCGCCCTCGGCCACCATGTCACCGCGCTCCTTGGCGATGGACTTGGCGTACAGCTCGCAGTACGTCTGGAACTTGAGCTTGATCAGCTCGCCGTTCAGATAGACCTTGATACCCGTAAGGGTGCCCGCCATGTCGTAGATGCGGCGGAGGATCATGGCCTCGAGGTCATCATCGATGTTCTGCATGCCGAATCGCTCGTAGTCTGGCAGGAATGTGACGCGGACGAAGGCGGCCGACTTGTTGCTCGTGATCTTTTCCTTCTCCCTGTGGCCCATGTTGTTGGTCCAGACCTGCCTGTAGCGCTTGCCATTGTCTGGGTCCTGGAGTTCGAGGGTGAACTTTTTGCTGAAGATGTTTGTGAGCTTGGCACCGTAACCGTTGCGACCACCGACGGTCTTTTTCTCGTCGTCGTCAAAGTTGGAACCGGCGAGGAGGTGGCCGAAGATGAGCTCGGGGATGTAACACCCCTCGGTGGTGTGCATCTCGACTGGGATTCCCTTTCCGTTGTTCTCGACCGAGATCTCGCCCGTCTCGCGGTCCACCGAGACCTTGAGGTAGGTCATGGGCGGCTCCGAGTTGCGCTGGCTGTTGTCGGCGGCGTTGACGAGGATTTCGTCAAAGATCTTGTAGAGACCGGGGACGAAGGAGACCTTGCGGTACTCCATGATGCCCTCGGTCTTGTTGTAAACCCACATCTTGTCGTCCTGGCGCTCGACCGAGCCAATGTACGTGTCGGGACGCTTGATGATGTGCTCGATCTGGGTGAGCTTCTGGTAGGTCTCGGTGGCCGTCTTCTTTTTCTTGGATGCCGCCGGGCCGTCGAGTTGCATGCTGTCATTCTCGATCTCGGCGAGGATCTTGCCGCTCGACTTCTTGGCCGGCGCCTTCTTTTGCTTCTTGGAGCTCGGGGGGGTGTGGGAGAGGACGCTTGCCGCGTCGTCCATGATGGAGTCGGCTTCATCCTCGCTTTCGGGCTTGGGTCGCTTCTTGGAGGCGGCCTTTGCGCCGGTCAGGGTGGACTGAACCATGACCTTTTTGGCTTTGGCAGCGGGAGCCTTTTTCGCGGCGGCAGGCTTTGCGGGTGCTTTTGCCTTGGATTTCTGGGGGCCAGAGGGTTAGCGCCAAGCGCCAACACAAGAGGAGAAAGAGGATGGTGAGGATGAGGGCACGGCTCTAGGAAAGGAGCAAAGCCGGGTCCGAACATACGTACCACGACTGGCGAGTAGCCATCGGATTCATCCTGGACGTCAAAGACAGACTCGACGTCTGAGTCCATGATGGGCTTTTTGGGGTGGGAACAGCGTTCCACGAGGGGCGGGTGGTGCGTCCTCGGGCGCGCGCCAGAAATTGATCAATCGAAGTCGAGAAAATTCGAAGCGATCGAGGGGACATGAAGAAGGGGGGGGTGAAGGACTTGCTCCAGCCAGGGAAGGGAGTGGACGGACTCGCCCCAAAAAGATTGACTTGTTCTCGCAAGGAGGAAGCGCACGATCAAGCGCGCGGGGGGAGGGGAAGACAAAAAAAAACGAGGGTGTTGTTGTTTGTTGGACGATTTGGTTGGTGGGGGGTAAAAAAACATAAACAGACTCGGCTGCGCGCTTCCCAGAAAAGGCACACGACAAAAAGCAGGTCTGGAGTTGCTGACTGACACTGACACTGCCAGCAAGACGCGACGCGAACCTGAGACATGGGGGGTGGGGTGGAGAGGCATGACTGACCACTTGGTGCCTGGTGCCTGAATGCCTGAGGCGACAAGACACTCTTTTCTGCAACGCGACTGGTCCGTTTGCCGACGAACGAATGGCTCGCAGGGGAATGCTTTGGGGGCTCGGGGGTTGTGTTTGTTTGGCTTACCTAATCGATGTCTTGTCTCATCCATCCCAAGTCGGTCGACGTTCAACCTCCAACTTTCATCCGACCCAGCGTGGACCGGAGAGGTGTGGCTGGAGTCGAGAAAGGGTTCGACCGGGGCCGATAAGGCCAATACCCTCTGCCGTGTGTCCGGTGAAAAAGGAAGACTGTGGACGGTATCTTCCGATGAGGTGCAAGGTGTTCGTCCCACGGCACCCACGGTCGTCCACGGAGTCCCATTGGGCAAAAGGTCAGTGGAGGTTTCGTCTGAGAAACGTCGAGGCCAAAGACGCCTTGTCAATGACCTGTGCCATAGGACGTGGATGGCAGCCCGAGCCCCGACCGAGCCCGAGCCCGTTTGGTCACCTCCAGTCAGTGGTCGGCGCTCCTGCGGCCTGCCTCTGGAGACGGCCCTCACACGACAGCTGACCGTCCGATGATTCCGTTCGAGGAAGGAACGGCAAAAAGGCTTATGCAGTTTCTGGTGCACCGCCGGTGCTGCCCACTTGGGGGGAGGCAGGTACTCCCTCTTGGGGTTCCATGGAGGGCAGGATGCCACGGGTGCCAGACGCAAAAATTCTCCGATGCTCCGACCCAGTCACGCCGATGAGATCGAGTCCTCCTCACTACCGCCATGGGCATCGACATGGGAATGGGCAGAGAATGACGGGAGTCTGCAATATTCCCTTGCACTGACTGTCCACAGGGCCAGTCCACTCCCTCCTTCTCGTCCTCCCGTCATGAGGTCGTCCGTCCCTCTCTCCTCGACCTGTCCGGACGGCTTTGGCTTTGTTCCCATGGCCAACATGGAAATCCCTGATGAGCCCAGATGACCCCAAACATGTCCACGCCCAGAAACAGGCAGACTGCTTCCAGACCACTGCTGCTGCTGCTGCTGCTGCTCTCCACTCATGTCTGTCTCGGACGGCTCCCTGCGTGCAGATTGATGGATTGCCTCGCACTCACACTCCCCGGACCCATTTCCTCTACCTCAGTCTCTTTTGAGCAACGGCCTCTCTCCGCCCTTCCTACCTTATGGAGGCACCGTACCTCGCAACCTCCTGGCGCCGCCATGGCTCGTGTCGCAATCGCTGCTGGGCTAGCCACACTGGGCTCCCGCCCTGCAGCGACCGCGGCGGTATCACGGTTTTCCCTGGGGGGAAGGGGGGGGAGTCGGGGGCTCGGGGGTGGCCAGACAAAATTTCCGTCGCGATGCGTGGTGCCGTTGGTTGTGCGACCATGGCCCCACAGCGAGGACATTGACGCGTTCTTGCGCTGGCCTGTCAAAAACGTGTTGTCCTACGCCTCTTGTCTCTCTGAGACCTGGGGGGCGCTCTTGGGGCGGTGTATATGGTACGGTGTGCCAGTCACATTGGGGGCATGGGAGCCAGGAGGTGGGTGTGGTATGTGTGGATGGCGTGGATGGCGTCTGGTGGTATGGTGGGTGGGCATCGTTTCTCTTTCATGTCAGTCTGTCTGCCTGCAACGACCAAGACAGAATACCCAAGGATCCCCCTTCGGGACAGCTTGACCGCTCTCTGACAACTACCGGCCCTTCCCCGTCCCCCAACGACACGAACTCGTCACTCCCGAGCCGGACGCTATGCCCAAGCAGGCCTGCAAACCACTCCTTGGCCATCTCTGGTCGGCGGGGGGGTGCGGATGGAACTAGCAAAGGCAAATTGAGCCTCACCCCTCGATCCCTTAATTTTCCGATGGCTACATACGCCCTCTTCTCGTCCGGGTTGGGCCGAAGTGCTGCTTCTCTGACGCGGCCAGCGCGGACAAGCTCTGGACGGGGACGGGGACGGGTACGGATGAGTGCGTCAAGCTCCCCTCCCCCGGTGAGCACTCCCCATGCGTGTGTGTGCTCAACGAAAGACTCGACCGTGTCGCCTGGATATCACAGCAGCAGCAGCAGCAGCAGCAGCATCGGCCTGTTCTGCCGCCCAAGGACCAAGGCCCGGCCAAGGGACGCCCCCACAGGTTGGCGCGCACCCGTCCGTCCGTCTCTCCGTCCTCTACCAGCTCAGCCAACAATCTGACGGATCAAGTGATTGCTCCTCTGAGCGTCTCCACCACCGTTCCGTCTGTCACATGTCGCCTGCCTCCAACGCCACATTTTCTTCTAACTTCATTCGATCCACGGTCCAACGGTCGACGGCTCGCCCAGATTGGTCCGACCTCCCCCCCGCCGGGCCCTGGCTCGATGAGGTGGTGGTGGCGGTCCCAGGTCATGGCCCCGCCCGTCCCCGTCCTGGAGACGGACCGAAGGTGACGGTTGGTTGTGTCCCCAGCCCTTCAAACACTGCTGCTGGGTAGCGGGTGGTTCCTGGGGCGCTTCCTCGGGGGGTATGGACAGAAGGGGGAGGGGGTGAGGGGGGTCTGGTAGCCGTACCGTACCGTACGCTGTGCTTCCCCATCGGAAAATTGGCTAACTTGCACAAACTCGGTCTCGTGGAGGAGCGCGCCCCCGTGTGGCGAGGGCTGCCCGTCCGCGCCGAAGCTGTCGGCTCCTGCCGAAGACGAAATTCGGCCCAGCCCCAGCCTTTGGCAGTCTTCTCGAACGTCTCTCGAACCCGGAAGGACTCGCATGGGTTCCGGGCACGGCTATGCACAGTACCTTTTCTTGTCATAAAAGAGGGAGCAAGGGAGACGGCACCGGCCCAGCCACCGCGAGACTGCCAAGTTCCAAGAGAGAAAACAAAATGGATTCAGGAGGCGCGCAACCGCAACCGCAGACAGCCGCAAGCTCCAGGGCCATGCTGATGTGGTTCCGCGTGCCGTATGTCGTCTGGTCTGCGGCGCCGAGGGCAGGCCATGGAGCCACGGCACGCCGGCTTGGATGGCGGCCGTGTATCTCCCAACCGCCCACGGTCATGGCCATCACGGGCTGGAGACGACGACACGGCACAGAGAGCGGTGACGGGGAATGTGCCACGTGTGTCGAGTCAAGTATTCGTCCCCCGGCTCTCGGACCAGGATGGCCGTTGCTAGGCTGCCCTCCGTCTTTGTTGCACGTCCTCAGCAAAGTCACCCAGGCTGGAGGCTAGGCGGCACCTGCTGCAGGCGTCCGCCGGCCTGCTGTCTGCTGTCTGTCAGGAGGCTCTCCAGCAAGCCAATACCCTGCGGACGCCGTCTGGCTTGTCCGCGGGCCGGTATTTGCGCCGTGTCAAACTCGATTGCTGTGTCTTTTGCCCAATGGCCTTTGCGTCATCGGGCTTCTGTTGTCACGGCCAGGACCCTGATGGTCAACCACTGGGAAGTGCCCTCTGTCTCTGCCCAACCGTCCGTGTCGAGGCTGTCTGAGGTGGGAAACGGTGCCAGAGGGACCCTCCCCCAGGTATCACGAAGCACCCCAACGCCCCGTGGACGTCGTGAGAGGATCCCGCCGTTGGGCTGTTCAACTGTAGGGCCAACCTTGGACTTGCTCGGCCATCGGGCATGTCAAGGGACGCAACCCCGAGGAGGATATGCCCCCGGACCGCTCGTCGTCCTCTGCTCGACCTGCCGTCCCCTTTGACCGAGATTCCCGCCGTTGGCATCCGACTCTCCAGACGACGACCAAGAAGACGACTCTCTGCTGCGCGTCACTACTCACTTTGTGGCTCGCCCGTCCCCCATTTTCTATCCCCCCGTCCAAAGAGCGGTGGGCTGTCCAAACACCACCATCCCTCCCCGGCGCTCGATTCCCTGCCCTCCCGGACAAAGAAAGCGCGTCGAGAAGATCCAACGGAAGGCCCGAGACGCTGGAACCACGTCACGGTGCCCCCCCTTTGCCCCATAGCGGCGTCGGGCAGAAAGCCGGACCTTGTCAGGTTCTTTTGCCAGCCCACGGCTCCCTGCACCCGCCAGCTCGCGGTCGACTCGCATGCGCTTTGTTGTCGCCGGCTGCAAAGGGGAGTTTGTTGTTTTGGCCCTCTCACTACCGGCAGCAAGCGCCTCCTGGCCTCTTAACCCAGGGCGCCGCCGATCCGCCCGACCTTGGTACCAGGCCGCCACCCTCCACCCGTCCAGTCGTGTCTCTCCTCGCCGCAGACCGCCCCGGACACGCAGCCGGACCGGCCCAACTTTTCGAGACACTCTCCACCGAGTCTTCACCGCCATGGTGTCGGTGGCTTCCCTTCTTAACCCGGACCCTCCGCGGGCGCCGCTGCCATCCTCTCGTCCCCCTTTTGCTTCTCCAGGACAGCGACGAGCTTCGACTGCCCAAGACTTTCTCCATACTTCCGCACCGTCGCTGCCCAGAATCAGCACCATGGCCAGAGACGCTCAGGGGCCGCATAAGGCGCGGGCCAGCGGACAGGTCAGATTTCCCCCCTTTGAGGACCTCGACGAGGTCGCCCTCCAAGGGGTCCTCAAGTTCCACGTCCGGCCCTTTCCCAGCCTGATCCGAGACAACGCTCGGCGGATCCCCTACAACAGCGGCAAGAAGGACTTTTCGCAAAAGACGAACCGCGACAGCTTCCAGGGTATGTGGTCCGTTTGATGGTGCGGTGCGGTGTGGCATGTGCCGTGTGATGCTGACGGCTGGCCTGGCAGTGTTCCAGTACGAGTTCCGCCTGCCGGGGGAAGAGCAGGTCGTCTACACGGTGCTGTGGGACTACAACATTGGTCTCGTCCGCATGACGCCCTTTTTCAAGTGCTGCCGGTACTCCAAGGTGAGCTCTGTCTGGACCTACCTACCTCGAAAACCGCTGACACAAGCAGACAACACCCGCCAAGATGCTCAACCAAAACCCCGGCCTCCGCGACATCACCCACAGCATCACCGGCGGCGCCATCACCGCCCAAGGTCCGTCCCCCCTTCCCCCACGGAACCACCACCAACTAACCCTCCCCCCCCCCCTCCCAGGCTACTGGATGCCCTACGACTGCGCCAAAGCCGTCTGCGCCACCTTCTGCTGCGACATCGCCCCAGCCCTCATCCCCCTCTTCGGCCCCTCCTTCCCGTCAGAATGCATCCCGCGCCTCTCCCCCAGCCACGGGCGCATGGTCATCGACCCCAAAATCATCGCCACCTCCTCCCGCCAAGCGCACATGTTCCGCCAGATGAACGCGACCCCAACCCCCACCACCCCGACCTCGGCGCCCACCACCCCCCTCAACCACCACCACTTCCTCCCCAGCCCCTACCACCACCACCACAGCGCCGACGACACGCCCGACACCGACGTCGACATGTACTCGCCCCTCTCCGCGTCGTCGCGGCTGCGGTACCTCCCCGCTCCGGCACCGCTCCGCACCGCAAACACCTCCGATTGGACCCCCCCCGTCAACAACAACAACAACAACAACACCGCCCCCCAGGGGCAGGCACAGGGCTACCACCACCGCCACCCCACGCAGCAAGGCCAGGGGCACTACTACAGCGACCACCAGCAGCAACAGCAGCAGCAAATCTACCACCACTCCCGCCCTGGGACCCCCGGCGGCGCCAGCCCGTGGCTCTCGGCGCTGCCCTCGCGCGGCGGCGACGTGGGGGGTGGTGGTAGTTACTACCCCCTCCCCGCCGCTGCGCATGCCCAGGGTCAAGGTCAGGCACGGTACCATCCGCACGCTGCTGCGCCCGGACCGCTGCGCCCCCACCATCTGCAACAGCAGCATAGATACGACGACGGATACGATGCGGGGGAGAGCATGAATGGGAGTAACAGCAGTCCGGAGAGGGAGAGGGATTGTGATGAGATATCGGGGTGGGTAAGGGGAAGGGAGCAGGATGCGGCGATGGTGTTGTTGGGGTTGAGGTCGTCGCCTCCAGCTGTTGTTGAGGAGGGGGATGGGCAGGGGGGGCAGACTCAGGGGACTCAGGAGAGGGTGAGGAGGGGGAAGAGCGGGCGGGGGGTGCCGAGCGTGGGGCGGGGGGGCGGGGGAGGGGAGGATGCGCCGAAGGTTAAGAGACGGAGGGCGACGTTGGTTTGAGCCGCGGGGTGTCTACTGTGTGTCTGGATGTTGAGGGGGTTATGGTTCCTGGACGATGGTTTTTTCTTGCATACCTGGGATGGGTTGGGCAGGCGAGTTAGATTTCCGCTCTTCAGTGTGTGTTGGTTTCTTCTTTTTGATGATGACGTATGACTTGGATACTAGGTACCTGGGGGAATGGATGACAGGGTACTACAGGGACGGACAGACCACATGGCCTGGGGTTTTGGGTCGGTACGGAGAAATGGATCGGAGTTTTTTCTTTTCTGTCTCTGTGCTGGTCGAACAACGTGGTGGTGGAGGGTGGTCCAAGACATGGGGGGGTGAGACATGGGGAAAATGGGTGACGGTGTGGGGTGTATCTGAAGAAGAGAAGAAAATGAGTTTAGTGTGCCTACCTGCCTCGATTGACTGTGAGTTGAGTGAGGGTGGTTGTGGGTGAATTCTTTGTTCTGTTTTGCTTGGGTCAATGCCATCTTCTGCAATCCCGGCGCCCCTTTTGTCGACCCCGGTCTATTTGGTTTGTTTACCCTTTTCGAGTTTCCCCTTTTTCGTCGGCCACCTCCAAAAGGGCAAAGCCACTTGCCAAGCCCTCCCCTTACCAATGACATGCTTGCATCTCCTTCCCATCTCTCTCCCTTCCCGCCCAGACCACCCCCCTACCTCCTCCCCTTACTCTCCTTCCACCCAGCAACCCACCTCTCCACCCTCCCCTTGGGCACCACAAAAACCTTGACCAACCCATCCACCACCTCCACCTTCCCCCCCCCCAGCACCTCCAACAACATCACCCCCTTCCCCACCTTGACCAACCCCCCGCCCGCCGCCTCCGCAAAGCACTCGACCCCCTCTGCCGTATACCTCCCCTCCCGATCCCACGGCAGCGGAAACACATACCCAAAATGCTGCCCCAGCGTCTCCGTCTCCCCAAACTGCTTAATAAAATCCGTCTCCCCATCCTCGGGATACAACAACAAAACCGGCACCACCACACTACTCTCCACGCTCTCCTCATCCGGCACCAGCCTCACCCTCGCGTCCTCCATCTCCGGCGGCCTCCCCGTCTCCCGCGTCACAATCCCCCTCGCGGCCAACGCAGCCTTCAACAGCTTCTCCCGGTGCGCGGCCCGCGCCTCGGCGGCATCCTTGGCTGCCAGTGCGGCCTCGCGCGCGGTGATGTCGGTGGAGAGGGCGAGGAGCGGCGGGTTGGAGGGGGAGAGGGCGAGGCCGCGGGCGCAGGCGTCGCGCGCGGCGGGGAGGCGGTCGGTGAGGAGGAGGGCGCGGGCGGAGCGGTAGAGGGCTTTGAGGTTGGAGGGGTTGAGGCGGAGGGCGGCGGCGCAGTCGAGGGTGGTGGAGCGGTGGTTGCGGAGGGAGAGGTGGGTGGCGGCGCGGTTGACGTAGAGGGATTCGAGGAGGTCGAGTTGGGCTTTGGTTTCTTCGGTGGACTCTGGGGTTGAGGTGGGGGGAGTGGTGGTGTCCTGAGAAGAGGAGGCGGCAGCTTGGTTCTTCCGCTTGAGCTCCTCGGCCAGCAACACGGCAATGCCCTTGGTGTAGAACTCCTTGGCGTCGGCCCAGCGCTTCGCGCGGAAGCACTCGTTGCCCTGCTCCTTGAAGTTGGTGGCGTTCTCGAGCGGCGTGCCGTCAAAGGCCAGGGCCTGCAGGGCAGCTAGGTCGGGGTTGTCGGCGGGGTCGGCGTCGTCCAGGTCCGTCATGAAGAGCGGGTGCTGCTTGAGCTCGGCCACGGTCTCGTCGACGGTGAGGCCGTGCTTGAGGGCCAGGCGGCCCGGGGGGAGGGACGGCATGGCGGCGGCGAGGTCGGCCTCGGTGACGCTCAGGTCAGCCATTTTGGAGGCGACCTTTTCCATTTTCTTTGGATGGCTTTTTGGTGATCTGAAGAGATGTCAGAGCCCGAGTGAGTCCAAATTGGGCTGTGTGGCGCTCACACTTGGTCTAAATTTTGACCTTTTTCTTTTTGTGCTTGGTTGCGAAGCTCAACTGGATTACATCCGCGCCCTGATCCCTTTGATAATTTTGCGAAAATAACGAGTCGTGGACAGAGGGATCATGTCGTCGACTAAAAAAATGAGGTTCGCTTTCTGAATCGAGAAACAGTCACCTGCGATTGGGGCTGCTGTGGGCTGTGGTGGTGTGGCGAGTGTGGCAGAAAAAGTGTGGAGGCGACAGGTTTTTTGCGGAGCAATGGAGGGAGGGGCAGCCCCCGAACCCCTCCGGATCCCGGCCCCGGTCCGGCCCCGGAGCCTATATTCGAATTTTCTCGATTTCATGGCTGCCACCTGCGATTTCTCTGCCATATTTTTCTTTCTTTTCCGTACTAGGGCCTATCAGCGGTGAACCACACCCCCTGTCTTTGTCAACATTCCTTCAGGGGTGTCAACATGGCATCACCGAGAGCGAGACAAAGCATACAGATTTGATGAGAATGCTCATGATATCCTATTCTATCTCCATGTCTATGTAGGTGCCTACCATTACATCTACAATCCATCCGTCCTCCTATCTAGAACCGTGAGAACCGTGGTATACCCATGACAAAACCGACCATGCCCCATTGCCAACAACGCCCTGAAAACAAACCAAAACGCCATGCTCTCCCCACCCCATCATGACATCTATATACCCATTCCATCATGATATCTATATACTCATTCCATCACATCGCACACCGCCCCGTTCACTCCACCACATCACCCACTCCCCCCTCCTCTTGCCGCCCCTCCCTCCTCCTATCCCTCTGGACCTGAAAGCACTGCACCGCCCCCAAAACCGCCACCACGGCGCTCCCATACCACGCCAGCGCCGTACAATCGACCCTCCTCCCCATCGCATACAAATACCCCGCAATCGGCGGTGCAATCATCCTGCACGCGGCGCCCGCGCTCGCCGCGAGCCCATTCACCTTGCCCAGCACCGACGCGCTGGGCGTCGCCTCCTTGATCAAGATCAACAGCAGCGGATACACCAGAATCGCAAAGAAGTTGCGCACGGCGAGACACGCGTAGATGGCGGGGTACAGCCAGGTGTCGGGCACGGCCAGCAGCCAGGGCATGAGCAGGTAGGTGATGGGGTGGAAGACGGTGACGGCGATGAAGAGGCGGTAGACGCCGACGCGCTCGGCGAGGACCGGGAAGACGACGGCCTGCATGACGAGGGCGATGGCGCCCTGCACGGCCATGATCATGCCGACGGCTTGGAGGGAGAGGCCGAGGCCGCCGGGGGAGTAGAAGAGTCCCTGGGAGGAGAGGGCGCCGAGGTGGTCGGGGGAGATGCGGTCGTCTTCGAAGAAGATGGGGAGGAGGTGGTCGAAGGTCATGGAGTGGTAGGTGAAGATGGACAGAGCCAAAATGACGGCCATGATGCGCTTGGAGAAGACGCTGGTGGTGGGGCGCTTCTCCGGGTCGGACTTGGAGGGTGGAAAAGGGCCGGAGCGGACGGTGCCGTAGTTATCGTCGCGCAGGTCGACGGCGGGCCGCTTCATGGCGTCGGACGTCTCGATGAGGGGTGTGTTTTCCGAGAGGAACGTGTCGTCGGGGAGGAGCACGCGCGGCTGCATGTCGGGGTGGGTTTCTTCGAGGAGGAAGTAGCCGAGGAGGATGCTCAGGAGGAGCATACCGGCGCAAAGGAGGTTCGGGAGGAGGTAGGGGAAGCGCTCAAACAGCGAGCCCTTGGGGAAGAGGTTGGGGTAGTTCTCGTGGGGGTCGGCAAAGGTGCCGCCGATGGCGGGGCCGATGATGGTGCCGATGGACCAGACGAAGGGCATGATGGAGTACGCCTTGGCTGGGGGGTGTTAGCGAGTGGCGGCTCAGAGGGGATGGCAGAGAGACTCACGTTCGTGCTCTGGTTTTGTGACGAGCTCGCCAACCATGGTCTGGATGACGGCAATGTTTCCGTTGAGAAGACCGCCAATGATTCGTCCCAGCAGGGCCATCCAGATGTTGGAGGCAAAGCCAACCATGACCATGCTGAACATGGTCCCAACGCATCCCAGCAGGAGGACGGGCTTGCGGCCGATTCTGTCCGAGAGACCTCCCCAGTACATGCCCATCAAGGCCTCAGCCAAAGAGAAAGACGAGATGAGGAGGCCGGCGTAGAACGAGGCATCGTCCTTGTCGCCGACCTCGAACCGCTTGATGAGAGCCCAGGCATAGGGAAAGATGGAGGTGAGGGCAATGGGCTCGGCAAGCCGGACGATGGCTGTAGTGTTATTGTTAGAAAATGTTTAAAGGGGTATTTTGTGGAGAGGAAATACTCACCAAGGAGAAATAGCTGGGCGGTGGGAAAGGCATCCGGGTCGCGGGCAGCTTTTTGCCCGATGCGGGCCATGTTTACCCAGAAAGTTAGGTTGAAGCTTGAGGAAACAACAGACAAGACTCCAGGTGCGCTGACTCGACGCACGAGGGGAGAAGAAGAGAGGAGTGGTGGCGACAAGGGATGGGGTTCAAGTTGATGCCACAGCAGCAAGCTCGAGACAGCTTATGCCCACTCGGGAGTGACAGCTTGATGAAACAAGTGCTACTATATATCAGGAAATCTATGAAGGAGAAGAAAAAAGGGGACGGCGAGGACGGTGAGGCGCGGGACAGCTTCAAATAGCTGGCCCGGCGCGGCCTGGGTCTCTCGCATGGAAAAGAGGAGAAGATTTGTTGACAAGGTTGACAAGAGCTGCCCTGTTGTCGAAACGGAAAGGGCCGGGAGGGAAGCCGAGGAGGAGTGCGGGCGCAATTCGCATTGACTGCAAACGAAGCCGCAGTCGCGGTCCAGACACACGGTACAGAGGTGCATCCTGAGGGCCACCCTGCTTCCTGGCAAGCTTGTCTCGAGTCAAGACGAATGCTCGAGGGGGCATCCCGGTGCAGGCCACCGACCGGATCCACGCCACCGAGGCACCTGGAAGGCCGACGAAGGGGAGCACTGCAGATGGGTGCTGTCGGTCGGTGGATGCTGTCTGCAGCGTCTGTGGCAGGAGAAGTCGCCATGTTGGGTGACGTTGGTGGACTCTGAACACCACCAATGTCGAGTTGGAAAAAGATCAAGGTTCAGTTCAGAACGGAGCACCCAGTGCCGGAAGAAACCCTTCCATGGCCCTTCTGTGGGTGCCCTGTACCCAGTGCCCTGAGCTAGCCTCCAGGTGGTCAGTGCTCGCAATCTCTGATTTCCACTCCCTCCCCCAATCAGCTCACCCCAAAGAGTCAAGACTTTTGACTCTGTGTGGGGCCGATTGCGTGCTGCCGTGCTTCCAGACCCAGCCCACACACCCACCCAATTCGATTATCCTCGACTCGACAGCTCGACTCGACGCGACTCTTCCGGGCCATGCTCGATGCGATGCGACACGGCGACACCCTTCGATGAGCTGCATGCGTGCCGATATCATGTCGATTCTGTTCCTCTTGGAGATTGTGTTTCCGTGAATCACGGAATCCTCGCATTGGCCCGCGACATCGTCCCGTCTCGTCTCAATCATCCACCACACAATTCCAAAATGTCGCCAGACTCGAGCACTCATCTCGAACAGTTGAGTTCAGAGTACCCAGACAACTCCCTGTCACCAGCGTCGCAGTCGCAGTCCCACCGAGCTCACCGTATCGCCGCTTCACCGCTGGCACCACGGCCCGTATCACCACTTCACAAGGTGCAAGCTCACCTCACGAGAGACGGCCCCGTAGTGTACAGATCCAGACACAGACTGCAGTCATGCCCGAGTCCCCGTCCCCCGTCGCAAATCGATGGTTCGTAAGGACTGAAAACCCCGACGCCAATAGACGGCGCCATCGCTATCAGTTGCTCCGCATCATTACGTCAAGGCCCCGACTTGCTGCGTTGCAGACCACTGCCCGAGCGGCCGAGTGGCTGCCGCGAAGATGGACGGGCCCGTGGGCCGCCAGCCTAAAACTCAACGACGCTCGCTTCGGCCTGGTGGGCGGTGTGTCGGAACAGAGTTGCGCGCTCGCGTCGATCGCCGACCGCGGCAGTTGGTCCGTAGCGTCTGAGCACGTCGCTACCACGGCACCTTGCCGTGCCGAGTCCCCCCTCGGCTGCCGCCCCGAGCTGCGAGATAACACCAGCCCGACGAACCGCCTCGCCGACGCAATAACGAGCGAGAAGCTTATCGTTTTGCATCTTCCTCCGACGATAGCTAGCCCGAGTCGCGCCATCGTCCTGGCTGCACCGGCTTCGAGCCTGCATATGCACGCCGCCATCTGCATGCACCTATCCGCGTCCTCACGCCCACCACGATGCGCTCCAACCGTCTGTCGACGCCGTATTTGCTTTGCCGACGCTATCTCGGCAGTCACCTCTGTCAGCCTGGCACCTCTCTGTCAGTCTGGTCTGAGGGTGAGCTGTTGATCGATCCCGGACCAAGACCAGATGCGCTGTCAGCGCTAGACGGCCCAAACAGGAAACATCAAAACACGGCGACGGTCGAGCAACAGATAGGGGCTAACTCGGCTGAGGACTGGTCTCACGAGCCTTGGCAAGCGTCGCCACTTCAGCCTCAACGGCAACAACCTCGAATTCTCGACTAGCGCCTCGTCAATCGTGACATCTCGCCGTTGTCCCAGTTACATCCCCAACGGGGACGGGTCTACCCGTCGTGCCAGACGTCGACGCCATGCCCGACCAATCTCGGCTCCCAGATCCCTCGTCTCGGCGCCTGCTCGTCGTCCAGCTACCTGCACGACAATGTACAATCCGATCCAAGGGACTCCCAATCCGGGTCCAGAGATGCCCTCACTGCAGCACCACCACCCCCCGATTCCCTTGCATATGCAGACAGGATGCATGGGCCAAGCTCGTCGTCTTCGCGCCCTCCCTCGACGCCATCCGGCTGCAGCTTGACATGCCTCTTGGGCAGCCCCAGGACGTGGGCGGTTCTCCTCCGCAGCCCGTCCCCCGTCATGGTCCGCAGGTCGATGCCGCCCACATGGAAAACCAGGTTGTCTGGCCGCCATGCCGTGCCACACCCCAGGGGGTTGTCTCTTGACGTCGGCTGTCTCAGACACGAAGCTATCTCCGAGCTCGGCAGCAGAAGCCTTATCTGCACCTGTCGGAGCACCTTATCGTGTACCCTGGGTTCGTCGGGCACCAGCAGACAGCTCTCCGGCGCGTGCCAAGGGTGTCGGTCGAGGGTGTCTTGGTATAGCGGAATACGAAAGTCGGCTGCCGGTCGCCGCCTCCATCGGCGGCAGACCTCTCCCTCTTGCTCAAAGTCGGCCAGCGCGGCAGATGCGTGCAGCCGCGCGTCGAATGTCGCCATGTTGACCCCCGACCTTCCATCCCGAACCGGCAGTGGGCGCGGCAGAGTCTGCGGCCGCACCAGATTCTCCGGTTTATACTTTGTCCAGCTCCTCTCGTCGAAAAGCGCCGCCACACTGTCTTGTCAGCCGTATCCACCCAGCACAACAATGACGGCACCTACTACGCCACGGGTATCGAGTAGTGAGCCCGATACCTTGGTCTCGCCCGGTGGTGATCCCACGTCAGGTGCTGCCGCCACGCGATGCCCTGCTCAAACGTGCCCGAGGTGCGGAAGTCGTCGTCGGCCGCCACGGGCACCGGCGTCCACCCGCCGAATATTGACGCCACGGAGCTGTCGCCCAGCTCCATCTCGAGGTCGCCGCCAAAGTAGGGCTCCGTCATGCGCCGGTTGACGGCGCGCAGGTCGCGCCAGTACATGGCATGGCCGAGTCTGAGTGCTATCAGTGTGCGATCTAGTGACGTTTCACGGGGGGTGTGGTAAAGCGGGTGTGGTAAGGGGGTGTGGTAAAAAGGGTGCTGTAAGTAGAGAGGGGGTGGTGTAACCACATCTACACACCATCGACACCACCGGAACCGCGCCCGCTCCCGCTCTGGAAATAACCCGAAGGGAAACCGGAGACTCACTCATGCAACATGGTGACGGCCATCATGAACGCCGTAAGCAGGTACTCCTCCCCGCCTTCCCTCCCCTGCCGCGCCAGCTCGCACATGCGCGTGGTGTACTCTTCCATGACCAACACCGTCATCAACCTGCCCTTCTCCCCTTTCTCCCGCGCGGCTTCGTCGCCGGCCCAGATGGTCAATGGTCTGTCGAGCGTTGCGTCAAGGGTGACCATTTGCTGGGGTCCCGAGCGGGAACGACAGCGCCCCGACGGGAACTCCCTCTTCACCTCGGATGTATTCCCACAGCCATGCCCCCCCAACTCCTTTCCCCCCAACCCAGAAGGCCACGACAAACACGCCTCACTTCGCGACCCATCCCCCTCCTCAACCCTATCCCCACCCACACCCGAACAAGGCGATGACGACTGCCCCTCCTGCTGCTCCCCCCGATGCCGGCAGGTATACCCAACCCACCCCTTCTCCCTAAACATGTCCGGATCCAACTGCCACCGTATCTGCCGCGCCAACCTGACCTCGAGATCCCTCGCCGTCGAGGCGTGCCATTTCCTTTTCGTCCTGGGGTCGGCCAGGGTTGGAGAGATGTGATGCCGGGGGATGACCGTCGGTGTTTGATCTTGATCAAGGGTGGTTGTGTCGGGGAACCGCCCCGGGTACGCCTCGTCAAAGATGTCGTCAATGTGGAATTCCGAAAGCCAGGGGAGGCCGAGGGTTGTGAGGATCCGGGAGGCGAGGAGGAGAGGGGGGGTGATGGCTCTGATGAGGGAGGGGCCGGGGGAGGAGGCGGTGGATGTGGTGGAGGAGGCGGTGGATGGGCGGGAGGAGGAGGAGAAGATCCAGTCGTGGAAGAGGGGGTGGATTTCTCCGCGGAGGGTGGAAGCGGAGTCGATGGGTGTTCCTGGCAGTGTTAGTGTTGGCGTATGAAGGTGAGGTGAGTCGAGGTGAGTTGAAGATGCAGTCTTGATGGTTGGTGAGGGTAAGACATCCCCGAGACACATGCAAGGGAGAGAACAACACATCTCCAATCACACCACACCACACCACACCAGGTAGGGCTGAAGGTAAGAGAAACATCCAACATACCCCTAGCCCTACGCCTCGTCAACTCGACCGCATCCCAATCCTTGGGGACCCATCCCGAGATGACATCCTTTTCGCGGTCATGAACCGTCATTTTCGTGGTGGTCGTCGCTGTTAGATAGAGGAATAGGCCGCTGCAGCATCGACATGCCACCACTTCGAAATCAAGTATTTCCAGTTCTAATTGCGAAATAAACTACAATCACACAAGAAACAACCTGGAACCCGCGGGTTTTCTTCCATGACGCCTTCTTTGTTGTTCTTTTCTGCGGCCGTTGGCGGTTTGCATTCATTGCAGTGGGGGTGTCTGCTTCCGGATTGGGAGGGGGGCTTCCGGCTTGGACAATGGGATTCTTTTGGTGGTGGTGGTTCGGGAGGGACGGGTGCGCGTGGGTTGGAATGTTGGGTTGGGGGTCTAAATCTCGATTGGAGATGGGATGCGGTCTTAGGGGGACTTGGGGTAGGGGTCGTCGGGGGAAGGGGTGGTTGCTGTTTTGAAGATTCAGGGGTCGTTGTGGTGTTGTGGTGTTTTGAGGCAGTGATGATTTTACCATACAGTTGAGATGTACGCTTTGGAAGCCAACGCATTTGACTCATTCAAAGGCCTAGAGCTAGCCCTCACCCGGATGCCATTCATGGACTCCAAATCTCGCCCTCATCCAGTCCCCCTTCCCCAACTCTACCTCCCCTAATGCTCATAAACCATCCTCGTCCCCTCCCCACCACCCCCCAAAACTCCCTCACCACCCCCTCCTGCCCCTCCCCCCCCCTCACCGCCAAATACACCCTCCCATCCACCTCCACCCCCCACCCCCCGGGATTCCCCCAACCATCCTCCCCCCGGCCTCCTCCAACACACACCACCCCGCCGCCACATCCCACGCCCAACACCCCCCCTCCCAATACAAATCCACCTGCCCGGCCGCCACCGCGCACACATTCATCGCCGCGCTCCCCAGCGACCGCAGCCCCTGCACCATCCCGCCTCCCTCTCCCTCCCTGGCCAGATCGCGGAACACCCTAGCGCGGATCTCGAAATTCTCGCCGCTGCGCTGGCTCCCCCATTCCACGGCGACGAGCGCGTCGCGGAGGGTGGTGAGCGGGCGCCCCGGGAGGAGGCGCGTGCGCGGGCCCGAGGGGAGGCGTTGCATGTACGCGCCGGCGCCGCGGTAGGCGGAGAAGAGGACGGAGGTGACGGGGTTGTAGACGATGCCGATGTGCGGGTGGCGGTTGATGAGGAGGGCTAGGGAGATGCAGGAGGCGGGGAAGCCGTGGATGAAGTTGAGGGTGCCGTCGATGGGGTCGACGACGAAGGTGGGCGCGTCGGTGATCTTGGTGGTGCCGGGGATGAAGGTTTCTTCGCCGACGAAGGCGTAGGTGGGATAGAGGGTGGAGAGGCGGGAGGAGACGAGGGCTTCGACGGCGCGGTCGGTGGCGGTTACGAGGTCCGCGGCTGGGGAGGGTTAGTATTGAGTGAGGGATGGGGGAGGGGGGGCAGGGGGGGCGGACAGTTCATCTTGGAGTCGATGGGAATGGAGGAGGGGTCGGCGGCGAGGATCATGGCGCCGGCCTCGAGGGCGAGGGCGATAAGATCGTCGTGGATTTGTTTGAGGTTGGGGGCGTCGGCCATGTTGGGCGGTGGTGGGGACGTCGATGGGGGTGGTGTGTGAGTGTGTGAGGTGTGTGAGGGGAGTCGTCGAGATTCGAATGGCTCTTTTCCCCAAGAATATTTTCAAGGCCGAAGGAGGTGGTGTGGTGTTTAAATATATTGACATGAGGACGTTACCCAGCCGTCAACTCAACCACACTGCGGGGATCTGTGGGGTAGTGGGGTAGGGAGCTTGTCGTCTGGAGACTGGGAGCCCTCGAGGTTTCTCATCCCGTTTCTTTTCCACGTGGACAACTCGATATTCATCTCATGTCTTTTTTTCCCTCTCTGCGCATGGCAACCCTCAAACGAGAAGCAGCATGTCTCACCATGGTAACATCACCGCAGTCCCACTCGGTCCCATTCCCCATCCCCCTCGAGGTACGCCTCGTCCTGGACGTACATGTACACCTGGGAAAGGAACACAACACGGAATCAAGACGTCCTGCCGGATTCCATCTGTGACTCTGTACCCTCATCCGTTGTACCAGCAGCTTGTCATCTCAAAGAAACCGAGAACCCATCTCAACTTCAAGGTCCCTTCTCATCCGACCCAACCACCACATAACTGACATCATCCCCGGCCCAAGCCCACCGTCATCATCCAGGAAATATCCCAACCATCATTCATTCATAACTCCCAATCCGCCTTTACCAGCAAGAAAACCGCCTGCCAGCTACCAAAAAAACGAAAACCCATATGTTCCCTGGCCACAAAAACGCCCTACCAAAAGAACACCCCTGTACACCCCCTACACATTCTCCCTAAACACCGACTTCCTCCCCTCGGGACTATCCGGATCCCCCTTCCTCGCCGCCCCAACCCCCGTATCAATCGGCCTCGGACTAACCCCCCTCATACTCAAATTACTCGGCTCCGCCCCCTCCGCAAACGGATTCAACCCGCCAGCCCTCCCGCCCTGCCCCGGGCCAGGGGATCTACTCCTCCCCCTACCCCTCTGCTCCTCCTCGCCATACGGCACGTTCATCGCATACCCTTCCCCGCCCTGATACGCCCCGCCTCCACCACCGCTCCCGCCATACGGATCCCCACCAACCCTTGTATCCCACGCATCATCGGGATCGAGACCGCGCGCGTTGGTCGAATGCGACCCCTCGTAGGCGCCCGCCGCCGTCCGGTTGTTCCGGTTCTTGAAGGCGCGCACGCGGTCGTTGAACCACCCGACGATGCCGCCGGGGGCGGGGGTGGGCGCGCCGTAGGGGGACGAAGGCGAGGGGAGGAAGGGGATGTAGGAGGAAAGAGGGGGCGGTGGGAGCTGGGAGGCGGGGGGTTAGCTGGGTTGGAGGCGGTTTGGGGGAGGGCAGGGGGGGACGTACGCCGAGGCGCTGGGCGCGCATGCGCGTGAAGACGATCCAGCCTGTGGCGGCGGCGAGGAGGAGGAGGAGGATGACGATGATGACGACGCCGGCGGCGTGCATTGTTGCGGTTGTTGGGGGGGTTGTCGGGTGGTGGTGGTGGGAAAGGCCGCGGGTGCGGGTGCGGCTGGCGATTGCGACGGCGATGGTAAGCAATGTCGAAATCGCTGATGGGCTGTTTGGCTGAGAAGAGAAAAGGAAATTGGCCGCGTCCGAAATTCTCTGCTTGTTTACCCGTCGGACCGTCCGGGGCGCGCGCGCGTGTGTGTGTTGGTTCCTGGGATGGGGTTCCTGGGAAGAGATGGGATGGGATGGGATGGTCTCGGAAAAGTCGCTCGCTCCGGCTTTGGGATGATATGATGAGCGATACGGGGATGGGAATCCCAGCGGGGAGGAGGGCCCCACAAGGCGCCGCAGCAGACGTTCCAACTTCCAACCGTCGGGCGTCCGGTCGTTCCATGGTCCTTTGCCAAGGCGGCCAAGCCCCGCGCGGATTCCGGACCCCCCTGCCCTGGTTGGAAAACGGTTTCGTTGCAGGGCCTGGAACAGGGCCGTTTGCGTCATCTTTCAGGCCTTTCTTGGCACTGAAGCCGGGCAAAACTGCTTGCAATTCCTGCCAAAATAAAAGAAAAGAGGAACTGATGAATCAACAGTTCCGGCACTTGTGATTCCCCAGTTCCGACGGTGGAATTGACACTTGCAAGTATCAAGGGTCGGTATCGTCGCTGTAACCTGCCACGAGACAAGGACTCAACTTGGTGGAACTCTTCAAGAGGACGGGAACCATCAGTTCTGATTCGAATAATCATTTACAATATTATGCCCCTTGTGACTCAAATGACCTCTAGAGCCCCAAATATCAGGTTCCCTATCACCCAAGGGAACTGACCACTACACAATACCCCCTTCATTACATGCCCCCTTCTCCCAGCACACATCATTCAAAACACCTCTCCCACCCCCCCCCCTCCCTCGCAAACTTCATACTCTCCACAAACCTCCCCAACCTACACCTCCCCCACCCATCCCCCCCACACCCCTCCAGCCCCATCACCCTCCCATTCACCAAGACCCTCACCCACTCCTCCCCTTCGCCATCACACCTCATCTTCTCCACATACACCCTCCCCGCAAACGGCACCGTCCACGCCGCCGCAAACCCCCCCATCCCCTCCGGCTCCTTCCTCCCCCCAGTCCCCACCTCCACGACCCCTCCATACACCCCCAACGCCCCCAGCACCCCGACCATATCATTATCATGCCCAAAGTCCGCGTACACCCGCCGCCCAAGCGGAAACGGCAGCGACGCATTCGTGCTAGTCCCGTCGCGCACCGGCGTGTCCGTCAGCCGCGCCAGCAGCTCGTTGACCCACCCCACGCCCTGCGTCGGGCCGAGCGGGTTGCCCGGGCCGAAGCCGAACCACTTGCCGAGGGTCTGGAAGTAGTCGTAGCTTTGCCATTCGGGGTAGGAAAATATTGTGCAGAATCTGGGGAGGGGGGCGGTGGTGGAGTCCGAGGCGACGACGTGGTACGGGCAGAGGTCCATGAGGAGGGGGACTTCGGCTTCCGAGATATTCGCCCCCGGGAGGGCGGCGTTGAGGCGCGCGGCGATGGGCGGCGCGAAGGTGGAGAGGAACTCGGCCTGGGCGGCGGCGCCGACGGTGGATGCCGGGCCGGTGAGGAAGGCCGGGCAGAGTTTGACGCTGAGGGTGTTGTTGATGCCGGGGCCCTCGGGGATGGTGAGCATGGGGTAGGGCAGGGGAGGGGGCGGGTTGGGGGACGAGGAGGTCAGGCCGGCGTGGAGGCCGGCGGTCCAGTTCTGGGCCGAGTGGACGACGCGGGTCTGGCCCGAGGCGCGGATGAAGGGGAGGGGGGTGGCGGGGTCGTGGAGCAGGGACCGGTAGCGCTGGTGGAAGTGCAGGCCGGAGCGGAACATGTGGGCCTGGCCAAAAGGGGTGAGCTGGTCGGCGCCGAGGGTGTAGCGGTAGGTGCGGAGGAAGGCGTAGTCGGGCGCGTGCGAGGTGGTGTCGGCCTGGATGCGGGCGACGAGGGCGCGGTAGACGAGGGATTTGAAGGCCGTGGGGTCGCGGGCGCCGTGGCGGGAGAGGAGCTGGGCAAAGGTGAGCTCGCAGGTGGGGGGTACGGCTGGGTCGATCTCGGAGGGGACCGAGAAGAAGGGCGAGTACTGGCCCCAGAGGTGGGATGTGTTGGCGTGGCACTGGAAGCCGTCCTTCGGGGTATCGCAACCTGCGGAGGGGTTCTCGACGACGTTCCTGTGGGGGGTTAGAGAGGGGACGGATGACGGATGGTAGGGGACTTACACCGTGTTCCAGACCAGGTAGGCGATGATGGCGAGACTGATGAGGGCGACGCCGAGTTTGATGGCGCCCTTGTGTCGCCGGCCTTGGACGGCCTGCCGTTCTCGGTGGCCTTGTCCTTGCTCTCCGGCCTCGTCCTCGGGGAGGGACGAGTACCTGGCGCCCCTGAGCCGTGCAAAGAGGGACGACATAGTTTCTGAGATGGTCATCTCATCGGCACTTGGGGGTGCCAACTCCTGGACGAGGGGGGGTGCGATTTTAAAATTGACAGATGGCGATTCAAGATCCCATCACATCTTGTCTTGGAGATGCTCGGAAAGCCCCACAACAGGCAAAAAAAATATCACAATGTCAACAACAAGAGTCGTCCAAACCTTTGGCATGATCAAAGTGTTGCCGCCCAATACAGCTGGCACGTGCGCCCCTGCAATGCCTGGCTGCCACCAGGACGGTTTCAGCATGGCGTCGAACTGATGCCTGGTCCGTGCGCGTCTGCCGTTTGTCGTGGTCGATCGTCAGCTAAGAATTCTCTCCACAACTCCACGTCCCCAGATTCCGACACCGGGGCGGCCTCCATGTCCCACATCGAACTTGGAAGCCATCGTCAATCTTTTTTCAGCTTTGCATCCATCCACCACTGGCGACTCCAAGCTCTTGTTCCGCCAAGCACATTTCCTTCATCAGTCATCATCACCCTCCTCCTGCATCCTGCATCGCCGACGGTCTCGAGAGGGTGTCCTCCCCCCTCCTAAAAATCACATGTGATTCCATGTGATTGTGGCCGTGTCCCCCTCCAAAAGATGCCTCCATCCCCATCTGTCCCGTCAGAACCGACCCGTCCCAGCCAGCCCTCGGGAGAATACGACGCTACAACGTCTCGGTGCCCAACTGCCGATGACACCAGCCAACCCCGGGCGAGAATGACGGAATCCCTCCTCACACGAAGCTTTTGCATGCCAGGCCTCGCTCAGCCTGGCCATTGCGTCCCTGGTTTGGATGCCCATTGGCGAATGGCTTGATGCAGGACGGGATGTTTTCCCGTCTCGATTGCCTATCCCCGTCCCTCTGCGCCACGATGGGTCAGACATTCTCAACAACACCATGGCCACCAGTCAAAGACTCAAGAGCGAATTTCTGTTGTTGAGAGAATTGATATCATCGCTGGCATGATCTAGGCTTGGCATGTGAAGAATGCAAACACACCGCCACCAGGACATACTTTCTCTACTTCCCGTCACCCATCCCGTCGACTCACCCAACCACCGCCTCCAACGCAGCCAAGCGCCCCTTTCAACGCTTCGTCCGTATCACCAAAATAACACACCCACACCACCAGACGAGGTACTGGAGATGACAAAGACCATCGCACGCAGAAAAGACAAACCATCACCGCCCTACAACGACGGCAGGCAACCACCCGTCACACCAACCCACCATCAACCATTGCGGCGTAGTAATCCTCCCCCCTCCTCCCCCCTTCCTCCCACCCGTACAACCACCCACACCACACCCCAACCCATAGGTAGCCATCGGAACATCGGAAGCCCCCCCTCCCCTCCGCCATCTTTACCGCCCTGTACCACCAAACACGCAGTCCCTCACGTCGTGTGTGTGTCGCCGACTTCAAACATGACCTGTAGTAGAAGTGGAGGAGGCTATGCCACCCATCCATCCATCCGTCCATGCTAATGCACCAAGGCGTTCGATAACACAAGCCAGCTGCTGTTTGTACGTGGGACGACGCTGACGTCGTGTCGTGTCAATACCGGAAGGGCTGGGGGGGAGGGGGGGGGGAGGGTTGGGCGAGACGCGGGCTGTCTTGGCTTGGCTTCCATGTCAGGTTGCACCGGTTCGTCTTGCCTTGGGTTCTTTTTTCTCCGGGTGAGACTTGAGGTGGGTTGGGGTATCGTCTAGAATGGGAATGGTAGAATCGAACTATGGCTTCTCTTCCGTGCAAAGAGAAAGTAGTGGTATCATTGAAGACATTCCAACACCAAAGTACCAGAAGTAATACTACACAGAACACCAAAAATACCCTCCGCCCACCTGCGCCTTCTTGTATGTGAAAAAGAGAATACCATGCCCTGATGATGATGATGATGATGTCGACTACATGAAGATGCAAATGTAAAAGATAGAAAGTGGTATCAAGTAATAACATCCCCCATTTTCCATCCAAATGGACCCTGCCGCTCCTCTTCGCCGTGGTATTACCCCCCAAAACTGATCAAAAGTCCCCCCCTAAACTTATCAAAAGTCACCCCAACCTAAAAAGCAACCCCCACACTCCCCCTCTGCCCCGGCAACCTCCTCCCCGCCTCCTCCCCCTTCCCCACCCCCCTCGGCGTCGTCCCCCCACTCTCCGTCTCCCACCCACTCTCCCCTTTATCCCCCCCCTCAGAAGACTCAGAAGACTCAGAAGAAACAGATTGATAAAACCCCTCCCCGCCCCTCACCGGTCTCGGCGCATTCGTCACACTCCCCCCAACCACCCCCTCCCCCTCCCCCCCCGCAGGAAACAACCACCGACTCACCCTCCTCCCGGAAAACGACTTCTTCTTCCTCAACGGCGGCCTCAACACAAGCGGCAGCGGCGGCGCCAGCGGACGCTCCAGCTCCGCCATCATCATCCTCCTCTGCCCCTGCTGCTGCTGTTGGGGCGGGGTAATCGGCCGCCGCCCCCCCGCACGGTGATGGTGGTGGTGGTGATAAGGATGCGACCCCAGCGCAGCCGCCTTGCGCGTCAGCGCGAGCGTCCGCTCCACCAGCTGCGGGGACATGGTGCTGCTGCTGCGCTCCGAGGGGGCGGGGGTCGGCGCCGCCGCCGGGGTGGGGGTGTCGGAGGAGAGGCGCTCGGCGAAGGAGGGGGCGTTGGTGGCGGGGAGGGCGGGGATGGAGGGCATGGGGGAGAGGGTTGGGTCTTCTGCGCGCCGGGGGTTTAGGATGGATGGTTTGGGGGGACGGGGGAAGGGGCTTACCAGGTCCGTAGGCAGTGGATGGGCGGCTGGAGATGTAGAGGCTTTGGCGCTCGATGATGGATTCGATTTCGGCGTCGAGGCGGTCTTTGACGATCATGGCGGAGGCGATGCGCTCGACGAGGGCGTCGACGGGCGGGGAGGAGGGGGAGGTGTGGGCGCGGGCGCGGGATTTGGTGGGGATGGAAGGCGGGGGCGGGGTGGTGGGCGAGGCGGAGGAGGAGCCAAAGGAGTTGTCGCGGAGGTGCTTGCGCGGGATGTGGAAGGACATGGGGGAGTAGCTGCGCTCGTGGCGGAGGGTGGGGCGGGGGTGTTGCCGGTCCCATCGGGTCGGGCTGGTGTGGGCCTTGGGCGGCGGGGTGACGGGGTCGTCCTCGACGCCGGCGGAGAAGAAGTCGAGGAGCGGGGAGAAGGTGTGCTCGCGCGACTGGTAGCTCAGCTCGAGGGGGTGGAAGGAGGAGCGCTTCTCGACGGGTTGTGGGACGGTGGGCTCCGCCGGGGGGAACTGGAAGGACTCGGAGTGGAGGTGGCGGAAGTTGGAGGGGTTGGAGATCTTGGGTCGTCGGCGGGTGGTGGCCGAGGACGACTTGGAGAACCAGGGAGTGCCGGATGTCGCTCGGGACCAGCTGCTGGAGGGACGCCGTCGCCCGCGCGAGCTCTCGCCGTCCCAGGGCTTCTCGTAGGATGTCTCGTTGGTCCATAGCGGCTCTGCCGATGGGGGTGCCTCCCGGGCGGGTTGGTCCCGGAGCACGACTCTGGGTTTGTGCTCGACATCTGCGGGTGTAAGTGGGTGTTGGTGGGATGGATGGGAGCAGCTTACCTGGACGAGACTTGTCGTCGACACCGCAGCAGCAAAAGGAAACCGTCTGCAGCCACGAGGCATACGTCTCGGACAGCATATTACCCAGCGTCATGGTATGGGGAGGTGACGAGGAGGAAGACGAGGAGGAGGAGGAGAATGGGAATCGGGGTGACGGCGAGGAACTAGCCTCATGCCGGAGGTGCTCTCAGCAGAGTCGGCACCGAGAACAAAGAAAGCAGGCAAACTCGGGCTGTGGCATGTCGAGGAAGCAAAAGGACATGAACGAACGGCCAGCCGGACAGACACAGAGAGGCATATGACAGACTGGGCTCAGTCAGGGGGGGCCGGCGTGGAGGGGGTCGAGGGCCGGCCATCTCTTAACTACTCCCACATGCAACGACGGACCTGGACTGGATTACGAGGAGTCGCCGTCAGCGTACACACTCTTCCTCTGCAAGTACCAAGTAGGTGTGCGGCAGCAGAGGTGAGGTTGCAGGCGCACGACGTGATAGGCCGAGGGGGGGGCACCCCGGACCAGTTGGCGCTTACCACAGCGTAAATACCGGGGACCCGTCTTGTATCGGAGGGCGGCGCTACACACCAGATTGGACGGCCACATTGGCCGGCCGCAAATCGCATGCTGCGCAGCTGCCGCACTGCAAGTCGTTGTCTCACTCGATTCTTGGATGGCAATGACCCGACGGAGCCCACTCTGCCACGTCCAGGGGAGCAAGGGAGCAGGGCCCTGCCGTTGCCACCGGCTGTCCGTCGTCGCAGAGGGGGCGTCGTGGGTCGGCGAGATTGGTGGTGCCGATTTTTATTTATTTTCCTGTCCAAGGTGTGTTCGTGAAACGAACGACAGCGACAGCGACGAACAAAGACGACGTGCTGAATGGAGAGGGATGGGCGAGGCAGCAGCGGGGTGTGCTTCGGGGCGCCTGACGCGCCTTGGGAGCCAACCATGTGCGCCGGGCCGGGGCCTGGTGCGATCGCCTCTCCCCCTCCAAGAAGAACTCGTTGCCCGTCCACGGCCGGGGGCTGGCGACATGTTTCGACTTTCGAGCTCCATGGCCTTGGAAGCCGACCAGGTGAGCCGACCGCATCTGCAAGGTACAGAGTATGCTGCAGCACAACCCGGGGCGGCGTCTCTCGGTGCCCGTGTTGGGACTTGGAGGACCTCCAGATTCTCCGTATTCCCATCGGTGGCGCGCCGGCGAGGCGACCTCGGCGGGCTCGGCGGGGTCCCTCAGCTCATTCTGCACGACTGCTCCCAGAGCGACAAAAGCCATCGTCAGTGTCGTCCCAAGCCCAAACGGGCACCATCAAAAGGGCCTGCATGCGGCCGACAGCGATGTTTTAGCGCCGAAGGTCTGGTTGCGTGGTGCGAATATTGAATCCGTCTGCGGCCAAGAGGCCTCTGCCGCAGGTGCCAGGTGCCGTTTTGGGCTGGAAACCCGCCGGCACTTTGATCTTTGGGTCCGATTTTGAGTGTTCGCATCTCTGCATCGCCAACCTCGGTTTTGGTCATGTCGTTCCCCCTCGAATCGAGTCCGGGGGGGCCATGCGTTGGTCGGTCAGAGATAACAAAGATCGTCCCTCCTCTTGGGCTTTCTCCTCTTGGGCTTTCTCCTCTTGGGCTTCCTCCTCTTTGGCGGGGGCAACTCTCTCGTAATGCTCCTCTTGCTCCTCAGCCGCTCCCGTAACCAGACCATTCACCGTGACCTGTGACCTGTGGAAGAGATGACAGAGATGGGCGAGCCACACCTTTTCATTCCTCCCCCGGATGCGGAAAATCAAATCTCCAGGACACGGTTCGACGTCACGCTTCAGTGGGCTTGAGCCTTGCGCTTCCGGTCCGGGGAATAAAGCGCCGAGCCACGCAGGGGTCGAACACCTTGGAGCACGGACCACCAGGGATTAGAAGCGACGTGGACAGTGGCCGTTTGAGTACAGCTTGCATCGTCACCACCAAAAAAAAGGGCCAACCCTCTCCAAGTCCCCCTCCGTCAACATCTCTCCAGCACTCGGCACTCGACTGGACACCATCACACATCGCCCACCATGCAGGGCCCACCACAACCCGGGCAGATGCCCTCCCCCGAGCAGATCGCGGCCATGCAGCGCCAGCTCGCCATCGACGCCGAAAAGGCCGGCATGACGGTGCCCGAGTTCATCAACCACCTCCGCCAACAGGCCATGGAGCAGCAGATGAGGATGCAGCAGCAACACATGCAACAGCAGCAGATGCAGCAGGCGCAACAACAAGGCGAACACCAACACCAGCACCAGCAGGGCCAGCCACAGCCCATCGTCCCCGGGCCCCCGAATCCCCTCGCCCTCGCCCTCGCCACCTTTCTCCGCAGCCAGGACCTCAAGCCGCGCACCTGCATCCTCAATGGCGAGCGCAAAGACATGTTCAAGGGTGAGCTCCTCGTCTTGTTGTACCATTCCTCCGGCTGACCCCCCCGCCTAGTCAAGCGCGCCCTCCGCGCCCTCCAGTCGCCCGCCTACGAAAAGGCCCGCAAGAAGAACCCCGCCCTGCCCGAGATCACGGACCGCGCCTCGCTCGAAAACACATTCAAGCTGCTGCCCATGTCGATGCTCGCGCTGCGCGTCACCAAGTCGGACGAGCACGAGGGCCACGACCACGCGCCGCCCAAGAAGGGCAAGCGCGTCAAGGGCCAGTGGACGGTGCGCATCGAGCAGCAGCAGGACGCCGAGGACGACATGTACTACGCCTGGCTGTGGGAGGGCAGCCAGGTCATGCGCAAGGTCTACGCCGGCCTGTTCCTGCTGCTCATCTTCATCGTCGTGCTGTACCCGCTGTGGCCCCTCAAGATGCGCCAGGGCGTCTACTACCTCAGCTGGGCGTTCCTGCTGTTCCTCGGTCTCTTCTTCGCCATGGCCATCTTCCGCGTCATCCTGTTCTGCATCACCTACTTTGTCCTGAAGCCCGGCTTCTGGCTGTTCCCCAACCTGTGGGAGGACGTGTCGGTCGTCGAGAGCTTCAAGCCCGTGTGGGCGTGGCACGACGTGAGTCCCCTTCCTCTTTTGTCTCGATCGAACCAACCCTAACAGACCCCACAGCCCAACCCCAAGAAGAAGAAGAAGACCAAGGCCGTCACCGGCTCCAGCAAGGCCCAGTCCACCTTTGCCGGCGCCACCGGCCAGGCCCCCCCGGCCGAGGCCACCACCACCGCGACAGCCACCACCATCGCCACCGGCCCTGTGCGGCGCGCGCCGCTCATGTCGGCCCGCGTGGAGGAGCTTTCCGATGACGAGGAGTAGCTTGTCTTTGACCGGCAACGTTGAAGGCAAGGCCCGGGGGTCCGGGGAGATGGCGTTTGGCGTGTGGCGGTGTTGATTGCAAGGGAGGGAAGGGGGGATGGAGGGTTCGGTTTATCTTCATCTTGGCAGGCACTCGGCTAGCTCTTGTGAAGTAGGTATACACACCGTCATCCGCACCGTGGTAGAAAAAAAGAGGATATCGTCGGTCGGCGGTTTGTTTTGTCGAGTCGAGCGTGCGTGCGCGGGATATTGTGCTGGTGATTACAGGAGGAGTGTTAAGCGGAGTTGTACGATACAGACAGTGCTTGCTGTAGCGAAATTTTTGAGAGAGTCTCTCGATATCGGTGTCAGTGAGGTTTCATGGTTGATGTTGAAGACAGAGGGCCATTTTGAAGGCGGTGTCAAAACAAGGTCAAAACAACAGCGGAACTCGTTGGGTTGCAAGACAAGCCAAATGATGGATGCACCTAGGTACCTAGGTGCTAGCCCTTTACCAGGACGGGGTCGCTACCCGCCTCCGCTGCACCCCTGAGTACGTTCGGTATCGGTCCCTGATGTCGGTCCCTGATATCGGTCCCTGATGGTGGTGCGTGGACAAAGCAAGGCACGGGTACGGTATGTTGGTCTGTATGTATGCGAGGTCCCGGTTGACGCGCCTAGATCCAGGTACGGGACGGGGTAGCTCGGGTTGGGGGGTTAGTTGGAGGAGCCGGGGTCGGGGGCGGAATCGGACGGGTTTCTGTTGTTTAATCGGATTGGTTCCGTTGCGGATGATGATGCTGGTTCTGATATATTCCATGGAGGTGCATGTACCCGACGAAGAAGGGTTCGGGTAGTTGCGAGGAAGTGCGGCGGCCCCGGATGTGTTGACCGTGTGGTTCTGTGTGGGGGCTGTGGAGGCTGTTGAGCTATATCCTACCCGGGTACATTGACTGGCCGGTGAGCAGATACGTAGTTGGGTGCTGGCTTTGCAGTAAATTAACCTGGTCATGAACCTTCTTCCTCTGGAGAGTAGTAGCCCAATATTGACACTGTCAAGGGGTGGTTGTGGTGGGTGAGACTCGCGGATTGACAGGTTGGCCAACAGTACCTACCGACCAGGTACCTAAACAAGCAAAGCAAAGCTGCCAGATATTCCAGCAAACAAGCCTGTGGCTGTGGCATAGCCACTTGTCTGGCGCAGGAGCTTGCCAGTCTGGCCCGCCCTGGCCTCCAGAACAGGCCGCATCCGCACCCGCTTTCCGCTCTCCGCATGACGATGCGGCTGGATGATAGGCGAGACGTGCCCTGCGCGGCAGGTGACATTGCCGCCTTCAGCGGCGTTTTTCCGTCGACAGTCATGACGACGACGGGTCGGACAGGTTTGAACTGGGTTCGGATGAGGTTGTTCCTCAAGACGTATGCTAATCCGGCCGGCTGCGTCTGCCGGCCGGCGTGGGGGTTTATTCGAGGGAGAATCTACCCCGGGGAGGGTATTTCCTGTCGGGTAGTGTCCTTGCCGTGGAGATGCCGGTATCCGGTTTGCTGGGTGGTTGCGGCCGGGCCGGTGCGCTCAGGGGTAAAAACAACAACCACACGGCAACAGCTCCCATCAGAAGCTGTTGGATGTCCGGACCGGCTTCTAGCCGAAATAATGAAAGTCTATTCCGCTTTCGCTGCAGCTGCGAATAAATCATACCATGTACCGCTACTCCAAGTCAACAAAGGAAAAAAAAAGATACCAAAAAAAAAACCAGCGCAGAGCCTGAGCTCGATGGAGGAATCTGCCCTCCTCCGTGTATAGCGGGAGACGGCGTGGGCCGAGCCTCCGTCTAGTAGTAGTCACCCATTGTCCCATGATCGATTCTCTTTGCCCTCCGCAAACTCTACGGCGACCGCCCATACAACGGCGCGCTCAAATCTTTGTAGAAAAAGGTGGCGGGCTTCTTCCCATTAGGAGGGAACCGGCTGTACTGCGGCACCCGCCCGATTTCGGTGTATCCAAAACGAACAAACGCCTTTTCGGCGATGCTGTCCGACTCGACGTGGACGAGCTGGCGGTGTTAGCCTGGGGTATGTCATTCCCATCGGAGGCACATGGGTCCATACCAACAACGACCTCCCCTTCTTGGTTGCCTCGGCCTCCAGCGCAGCCACCAGCGTCCGCGCGCACCCCTGACGGCGGGCGCTCTGCTGCACCAGCAAGGCGTCCATCTCGGCGCGAAAGGGCCCCGTCTCGGTGTCGTCGAGCTTGAGCATGGCGACGCCGCGGATGGAGGAACCCGAGGGGGTTGGGGTGGTGGTAGTGGCAGGGGCAAAGAGGATGACGATGACGCGCGCGCCACGGTTAGCTTCAGCGATGCGTTCCTTCCACCATGCCAGAAGTTTATCGTGCTTGAGCGGGGGGACAAAGGGGCCGGCCATGTGGTCGGCCGTGATACAGGAGGCGTGCAGGGCGGCGATGTATGGGACCAGGTGGCCGTGCTGTTCCTGGGAGAAGAGGGTGGCCATGGCGGAGGTGGTGGCGGAGAAGGTCGAATATGGCGGGGAGAGGGGGGGGGTTGGTGATGATGATGTTGGTGGTGGTGGTGGGGATGTGGTGGGTGTCGACGACAATATGAGATGACGAGAACGACGACAGAGGTAGGGAGGGGCAGGGGGGAGGTCTCGTCTTATTTCTGGTCCTTGGCTCGTGGACTATGCAGTCACTCTGGAAAGGGAAGTGGGATGGCGGCGTCGGGGGAGGCTTCGTGCATTGCCGCGCCGACCGGCATGTCCTCTCGCGAACCCGGAAACTGGGAGCGGCCGGCGAGGAAGCCAGGGGAGGAAGCCAGGGGCGGGCACGGAGGGTTGCGGGGGTCCAAAGGTCCAAAGTTCAAAAGAGCTGGTCGCCAGGAGTCAGCCAATCGCAGGGGGTGGAACCGGCGGTGGATAAGAGGCGTGGTGGTGGTGTTTGGTTGGGGGTCTCCGTCTTGGAAGCAAAAATGTCTCAACTTTGGAGCAGGTGATTGTGGACGTGGGCGTGGGCGGTGGGGGATGGGGGATGGGGGATGGAGGATGGGAGAGGAGGAGGTTGGAGTGAGGGTTGAAGACCATCCCAAGCAGGGGAAAGATGGAAAGATGGAGAGAGAGATGATGCGGTGGTGTCCAAGGCCCGACCTCGATGTTCCTGCCCAGTTCCAGTCGCCAGGCGCGGGTAGGAAAAAGGCGGCCCCAACGAGGGAAAGAGACATGAGGAAAAAAGAGGAAGAGAAAAGTGCCGTTGGAGTTGGAATTGGCTTGGAATTGGCCTGTCGGAGGCGTGATGCTCGCTGTGCTTACCGAGAGCACACCCCAGCATCACAGCACCACCATGACGAGACGGTGTGGATGGCAGCCGCGCGTGTTAGTTAATAAGGCTGAATTCCCTCTTGTCCCGGACTTCTGTGGGAAAAAAACGCACACGAGGGTGGCTTCCATGCGCGGCAGCAAAGTCATCACAGCGGCGCCATTTTACAGAGGCAAAAACCAGTGCGGTGGTTTTCTTTTCCCCTCCTCTCCATCCTCTTCCACTTCCCCTTTCCTCCACCACAAACAACGGCCCTGCGGATGACGACCGGTGACGACGTGCCATATACCGACCATGCTCGGCTTCCGGGACAGAGGGTTTCAAGAGTCGTTGGGCGAGTTCCAGAATCACTATGCATCGGGTCGGGGCCAAGGCCTTCCGTCTCTCTTCCAGATTCTTGCCCCACGTTGCACCCCTCGCGCCGTCCTGTGATGAGGATGGTGTAGCCGTCACCCGTGCGACCACACCCGTCTTCCTCGCCGACTTCGATGGTGGCATGGAAGAATGGAAGCACACCGACTCTCCCGGGGTCCTCCCCAGCAGAGTTTTCATCATGCCACCACCCCGGCACTCGGTCCGCCGGCGATGCGTCCCCCTCGTCATGGTCCTCGGATGCTGGCCGCCAATCGGCCAAGGCTTGTGAAGCCATCCAGCCTGCACTCCCGGATCACGCTGACGGCTTCCTCGTGCGGAATGCCTCGTCGGGGCAAGAGAAGACACCGGACGGGGCCGTCGGCGGAACACCCCGGGCCTATCACGGATACGGACGGCCGGCCAAAGGGAAGGCCCCCGTCACTTGTCGCCCTGGGGCCTGGGGCCTGCGACTTGCGTGCTGCAAGTCAGATCTGGTCCCGTCGTCGCTCAGCCCTATCTCTTCCCCGTGCCGCGACCGCGTGCAGCCCCCGCCCACTGCTACCTTGACGCTGTCTGGGCAGTGGGCAGTCCTGCTCGACTCGCTGGAGATTGGAGTTGGAGCTCCCATTGGCTTTCCTTGGCGAAGGTATCCCCTCGTCCATCGTCCAGCTGAGGAGGGATCAAGTTGGAGGCCTGATCTGACCATCCTCTGGCGTTTCACCTGATCGGGTATCTAGGCGGACACGGCCTGACCGACACCCCGCCGGCGTCTGCCATTTTCTACTTTTATTCGCAATAAATTACCGATATTCTCGCCCCCCATTTCTTGTGTTGCCCTGGTCTCCCGCAAACACCATTGACCTCTCACAACTCTCGCGATAACAACCCCTCTTCCGCTTCCCCGCAGTCAGCCCAGCATCGTCATCTTTCCCCCTTCAACTCCACTCACAACGAAAGCTCGTTGCGCGCCTGACCACGATGGGCTTCGGAGATCTGCTCAGACGGATGGGGGATGGGATAGACGAGATCTTTGGCGAGGAAAAGCACTCCCACACCCACATTGGCCATGGCTGCCACGACGACGACAGCCATGCCGACTATCGCCAAAATCGGTACTGCTCCTTTGCGCCCCAGTCATCTGGCCATCCCAAGTGGTATGTCGACGGCGCTTCGTACTTTTGGGCCGTTTCCATGGCCCTGGAAGGTAATATACCGCGGTCCCTCCGTCTGCTGGAGATGGGCTGACCCTCTGTCAGAGGCCAGGGATTACATCTACATTCTCGACTGGTGGCTGAGGTAGGAATGCTCTCTTCCCGCGGAGGGACATCTGCAGTTGTAAGCTGCAATGAGAATAACAAATATATACAGCCCCGAACTGTACCTGCGACGCCCCCCGGCCAAGAATGAGCAATATCGCCTCGACCGGATGCTCCAGGCCGCCGCCGAGCGCGGCGTCAAGATCAACATCATTGTCTACAAGGAGGTCACCCAAGCCCTCACCCGTACGTTGTTTGTACCCCTGAATTGGATCTCACGCTAATCTTGACTAGTCGACTCTGCCGTACGTCCCTTGGCCAGCTGCTGATCAACTCGCCGCTAATCCCCCTCCAGCACACCAAGCATGCCCTCGAGGCACTGCACCCAAACATCAAGGTCTTTAGGCACCCCGACCATGTCCCGAGAGGCAACGAGATCCTGTCTGGCCTTCTCGAGGGCTTCCAGAACCTGAGGACCGCCGACCTCGCCAAGGTCTCGGGCGACACGCTTAAGGCTCTCTATGGAGGCTCTGACGACATGGTCTTGTTCTGGGCTCATCACGAGAAGCTGTGCCTCGTCGATGGCAGGATTGCCTTTATGGGAGGGCTGGACATGTGTAAGTCCCGAGATAAGCTCTACCGGGACGTTGCTAACTGGCTTAGGCTTTGGACGATACGACACCAACAGTATGTGCCTTGGTTGATACACACGAGTTGTAGCTGACAAGACAGGCCACCCCATTGCCGACGCTCACCCTGGAAATCTCGACGACATCATCTTTCCCGGCCAGGACTACAACAATGCCCGTGTCTTTGACTTTGAGGATGTCCAAAAGTGGGAGAACAACAAGCGTAAGACTCGTGCCTCCGAATTGTTGTCGTGGTACTGATGGCTTCGCAGTCGACCGCACCAAGAACTCGAGGATGGGCTGGTCCGACATCAGCATCAGCCTTTCGGGGCCCATTGTCGACAGCTTGAGCGTTCACTTTGTCGACCGATGGTAAGTTGTCTTCGCAGTATCAATACCCCCAAATGCTGAGCCTTTAGGAACTACATCTTTGACGACAAGTACACCAACCGAGACGTCGGCAAATACTTTCGCCTCGAGAAGCCGAACCACGCCGGCCCGTCCGAAGGCCTCCTCGGCGACGGGGAGGAGCTCTTTGGCGGCCTGCACCACCACTTTTCCAAGCGCTACCACCGCTTCCTCGGCGACGAAGAGGAGGAGCCCGAGAGCGCCTTTGGGCCCAACGACGGCGCTCACATCCAGCTTCTGAGAAGGCAAGACTCCTCCTTCAAACCCCAGATCAGATTCACACACTGACTGTGCGCAGCTCGTCCGAGTGGTCTTCTGGCCTCAAGACGGAGCATTCCATCGCCAACGCCTACATCCAGATCATCACGCAAGCCAAGCACTTTGTCTACATTGAGAACCAGGTACCACCCCCAGCCCAACGCCAACCCCCTCTTCTCCTAACCTCCCCAGTTCTTCATCACCGCCACTTCCGACGCCCAAAAGCCCGTCAACAACAAGATCGGCCGCGCCATCGTCGACCGCATCGTCCGCGCCCACCAAAGCCGCGAAGAGTTCCAAGTCATCGTCCTGATGCCGGCCGTCCCCGCCTTCGCCGGCGACCTGCAAGGCGAAGGCGCCCTCGGCACGCGCGCCATCATGGAGTTCCAATACAACAGCATCTGCCGCGGCGGGCACAGCATCCTCGAAACCCTCGTCCAGTCCGGCGTCCCCGACCCCAGCCGCTACATCAACTTCTACAACCTCCGCACCTACGACCGCATCGCCGCCACCCTCCCCACCGTCGAAGTCGCGTCCGGCGTCCGCTACGAGGACGCCCGCCGCGACTTTGACGCCTCGTACTCCGCCCCGGACCCCTACCACGCGGGCGACGCCTACAACCGCTACCAATCCGCCGCCTCCTCCCTCCCCGCCCCAACATGGGACTCGGTCGCCACCTGCGCGACCCTCTCCGGCCCGCCCCTCCCCTCGGTCCCATGGACCGGCCCGCCCTCCTCCGAACTCGACGCCTTCGTCTCGGAGCAACTCTACATCCACTCCAAAGTCCTCATCGCCGACGACCTCGTCGTCCTCATCGGCTCCGCCAACCTCAACGACCGCTCGCAGCTCGGCTCGCACGACTCTGAAATCGCCGTCGTCATCGAAGACCCCACGCCCATCCGCACCACCATGGCCGGTCACCCGTACACGGCGTCGGCTTTCGCGTCCTCCCTCCGCCGCCAGCTCTTCCGGCGGCATCTCGGTCTCCTCCCGCACCAGGCGCCGGATAGGCCGGACGCGAACTGGACCCCGTCCGCGCCGAATTTGTATGACTGGGGAACCCGGGAAGACCGGCTCGTCGCGGACCCGTTATCCCAGGACTACCTCTCCCTCATCCGCACGACCGCCGCAACCAACACCACCCTCTTCCACCGCGCGTTCCACCCCGTGCCCAACGACGCGGTCCGGACATGGGCCGAGTACGACGCGTTCTTCACCGACGTGTTTGTCGCGCCGGGGACGGACGCCAAGGTCGCCGAGGAGGGGTATAAGAAGGGCAAGGTGGACTACGGGCACGTGGTGAGGAGCGAGTTTCCGGGGGGGGCGGAGGAGGTGAAGGGGTGGTTGAGCGGGGTGAGGGGGAGTTTGGTGGAGATGCCGTTGAGGTTTTTGGAGGGGGTGGGGGACATTGCGGTTGAGGGGGTCGCGCTGAATAGGGTGACGCAGGAGTTGTATACGTAGGATACCAAGGGATGGCTCTTTTCGGGGTTGGGTGGGAGGAGGGTAGAGGTGGGATGTTGCAGGGGATTTGTTTGGGTTTGTGTACTTGGAAACATGGGAGTGGGGAGTTGTCAGACGATGTCGGAAAGCTGGATACCGACGTAGGAAGAGTAGATCTCACACCAGTCCAATCTCATAACAATCACGCGCTTCTCGGCGCTGTCTACAATGCTATCCCGATTCGTATCAACAACCATACATTATCAAGCCGATAATACAGCCCGAGGGAAACAAATAAAAACCATGACAGAATACCAGCAGCGCCAGAGCAGCGCAACAAAAAAAGAAACCCAGCCTTCATCGTCAGCAAAGCCAGCCAGCCTGGACTCCTCCTCCTCGCCCTCATTGATCGACCTCCTCATCCCATCCCTCCCCTCTATACCCCCATCCACCAGACTTAATCCGTCTTGGCCCCATTCCCACTCGGCGCCCCCAACAGCGGCGCCCCGCCCTTGCCCATGTCCTCGCCCAGCCTAAAGTGGCCGCCCCTCGACCTCCGCAGCAGCCGCCCGCGGAACCACGAGGCGCAGCCAAACGCAATCCCCAAAATGCACCCCATGCTGAGGTACGGGTGCTCGGTAAAGGTGACGCGGATGTCGAAAAAGATCTTTTCAAAGCTCGAGATGGTCAGCTTAGGCTTGATCTTGGGCGGCGAGGCCGTGATCTTGTTGATGGTCTCGAGGATGGACGTGCGCGAGGGGACGATGGGGTTGCCGGTGGAAGTTTGGTCCCAGTAGCGGCGGTTCTGTCTTCTGTTAGTTGTCATTCGGGTTGGGGGAGAGGCAAAGGGAACTCACATCCTCGTCATTCACAATCACCCGCTCGCCATCCTTGATATCAATCCCGTACGTCGTGCGGATCCAGCGCTGCCAAAATGCCCCGTCCACCCACGCAAACGTCACCTCCTTGCGATCCGCCCGGTCCATATTGATGCGGATGTTCTTGGCGGAGCGCAGCGCGCGCTGGTCGCCCTTGTCCTCGGCCTCCTCGATGCGCAGCGACTTTGCGTTGCGCAGCTCCTGCCGCTCGAGCTGGAACAGCTGGATCTGCTTGTCCATCCACTCGTTGGCCGCGCTCTTCATCTCGCGCTTGGCGCTGAGGAACCCGTCCTCGTCCGCCCGGTTCAGGATCCCGAGCACCACCAGCTTACCGTCCATGATCTCGCGCGCGTTGGACGCCGTGAGCTCCGGGATGATGGGCAGCCACACCGACTTCATCCAGTTGAGCAGCAGCCGCGTGTCGCGCATCTCGCGCGGCGTCAGCGGGTTGTAGTACGTCGGGCGGCCCTCGCGGCACACGAGCAGGCGCGGCCACGTCGTGATCTTGAAGCGCTCAAACAGGGCGGGGTCCTGCGTCTTGACGAGCTTGGCGCGCCCGACGAGGCTGAGGGGGAGGCGCTCGATGGCCATGAAATCCTCGCTGGTCGTGGCCACGTCGTAAAAGTAGAGGAAGATGACGTCCTCCTTCTCCTCGAGCGCCTTGAACGTCGTGGCGTTGACGTCCTGCACGCCCGCGCCGAGGTCGATGGCCTTCTCGGCGTAGTGCACAAAGTCGCCGAGGCCGCGGAGCCCCTCGTACTCGACGCGCTCGCCGCCGCGGAAGAAGAGGATGGTGGGGTAGCCGCGGAGCCGGGCGTCCTTGCAGAGGCGGGGCTCGGCCTCGCAGTTGACCTCGCCGATGTTGAGGCGGCCCTTCATCTCCTTGGCCAGCTGGACCCAGTTGGGCGCCAGGGCTTGGCAGTGGTGGCACCACGGGGCGTAGAACTTGATGAACCACGGGTCCTGGGTGAGGGTGACGCGGTTCTGGAAGTCCATGGACGTGAGCGGGACCGAAGTACCATTAATGTTGGGCGTCACCGTCGACTTGGCGGGCTTGCCGACTACCGAAGGGGACGGGACGGGCACGAGATACCCGCCCGTGTTGAGGGTCGACGTCGGCTTCTCCACCTCGACCGCCTTGGTAGACGTCTCCGCCGCCTTGGCCAGTGCCTTGGTCGTGGCCGGCACCGACGTGGCCGTCTTGGGCTCGGCGGCGACCGTCTTCTTGGCCGTCTCCGTTCCCGTCGGCTTGGGCGTGGCGGGCAGAATCTCGGGATGGTCGGGAGAGTGATTCTTGCCGGGCGCGGGCAGCTGAATGGTCTGGGGCCGCGACCCTGGCTTCTCGGCGTCGAGAATCTTCTCGACGGCCTCGGCCAAGAAGTTGATGTCCTTGTTGCCCTTGAACTTTTCCACCACCTTGTCGCCCTTGAGGATGAGCGTCGTCGGCCACGACACGATGCCGAGTTGGGAGCAAAAGTCCTGGTACACGACGCAGTTGAGCGTGCCGAAGCGGAAGCCGTAGAAGTCGGTAAACTCCTTGTTCGCGTTGGCGGCGCCCGCCGGCTTGGACGTGTAGTAGTACTCGTAGAGCGTCTGGAATGTCGGGGCAAAGTCGAAGCAGTGGGGGCAATATGGACTGCGACGGGGTCAGCAACGGTCTATGACATAGAGACAACACCACGCACCTGTAACCCTTGACCATGGTGTATTTCCCCTTAGCCATCTCCTCGTCCCACGTTAATGGCGTCAACATGGTAATCGGCGGCACCGCCTTGCCATTGAAGTATGTATTCTCCCGCACCGCATCCTCATCGGGCTCCTCGACCAGCGCCTGGCCGGTGGCAAACGCGGCGGCGCCCAGCAGCAGAGAGAGGCTGAACAACCTCATGGTAACGGACGGTCGCCCTCGGGCGTTGCCTTGCAATTCAATCGCGGTCGCGTCGGACTACGCCCCAGCCAGCCGTCGCGCGGAGAAATAAAAGGGGGGGCCCAGATGCGTGTCTCGATGGGGAAATTTCCCGGAGGGTGTAGTGGACACAGGGAGGACCGCCGAGGTCGGTATGACAAGGAGTCGTCGTGATCCGTGACGGTGGTCGTAGGTGGGCGGGCTTTGTGTCCGGTGGGAGTCGTCGTAATCCGTAGGTTGTTGGCACAAAGAAGGGCGGTAATCGCAATCAGCGCCTATCTCGACTCGACATTGGGGAGTGTCGCCGCCGGGATTGAGGATGAAGCGTCGGATTCTCGAGGATTGACAGGGGAATCGTGTCGTCGGGTGCGTATATCCAATGGTAGATATGAACCGTCGTTGTTGGGCCGTCTAGAGGATGCGTCGGCGGTGGGATGGCGAGTTCATAATTTCTTGGGCAACGTGTAAAGAGGCGAGCGCAAAGTCAATGTGGACTCAGGAGTCAGCAAATTGGTTTCGTCGGTTCCCACCTTTTGGCGCCTGGACCATCTTGGCGGGTGGTCCAGACTTGGTGCCTGGAAATCGAGGCACCCACCAGACTCAGGGGGTGCCTTGACTTGGTCTTCTCCAGACTCGAGCCAACACGGCATAATTCAAGAAATGGATGGAATCTGTCCATTCGATACCTCAATGGCAAGAATATAGCTGGGCATCAAACTACAAGATGAGATGCTGCAGATTCGGGCTTATCTTCACACATTTCCATGTCAGCCTGGAAACCTCCATCACTTGGCACATCACTGCACATCTACACATCGCGCATTCATTCCAAACAATGGATTGAGGTACTCATACACACGCAGCCCACCACTAGAAAATGCAGCGAGCCTGACAGGTACACCCCCCAGAAATTCCTACAGCATACCCAGAGACCCCCACTGCCCGGGACGACCCAAAACACACCCCGCGCAACAGAGGTCGCAAAACAAAAGTTGAAGACCCGGCACGATACGATACTCCAGGACCAGGACAAACTGGGGATCCTCCGTTACCATCCTGTCATCATACCCCGCCATATCCCGAGAACCCTAAAAGAAAACCATTACCGCCGTGGATCGTCACTCTCGTTGCCAATTCCACTCCCAAGCGCCGCCTTTCCTTTCTACGCCACCACGTCTGCTACCCGTCGCATCCACCACTTCATCATCGACTCGTCACCGGTTGTGTCTAGAGGGAAGAGTGACCCGCATGACGTCGTAATTAAGCCCTGAACAGAGGCTCCTGCTCGGCCGTCAAGTCAGTCTTGGGGACAGCCGGGTACGCCTCGGGGATGACCGGCTGGGGCTTGGCAGTGACGGGGTGGATGTCGTCCTTGGGAACAGCCGGGTACACCTCCTTGGGGGGCGAGGGGAAGTCGTTGGAGTTGACCTCATTGCCGCGGGCCGTCGCAATCAAGGACTGGGCCTTGGCCGTGTAGTCACCCATGTACTGCTTGGTGATGTGCGTGGCCTGCTCCGTGTGCTTCTGCGCAACGTTGCGGAGCTGCGAGGCCTGGGCATTGACAACCTCGTGGGCGTGCTTGAGCTGGCTGTCGATGAGCTCCTGGTTGCTGGTGTAGATGAGGGGGGTGAAGAAGACGGCCGTCGTGGCAATCACGGCAAGGCCCCAGTAGGGGACGATCTTGACGAGATAGTACGAGATAAAGGCGGCAAGGGCAGTCTGGACAGGTCAGTGGAGAACTTGCAGGGATCATAGCTCCGGGCTAAGAAGTGGGTCCGAACCAGAACAGAGGCGGCAATGTTCTCGGCGAACAGAATGCGCTGAGCCTCAATGACGAAAAAGTTGATGAGCTCGTGGACGTCGCCGACAACCGCATTCAGAGTCTCCTTGGGGACCGTATAGTACTTGCGGGGCCTCAATTGTGTGGCAAAGCCGTTGTTCAAGAGGGCCTTGCCAGCGGTCTCGGCCGCGACGGTGATGGCGAGAACCATCCACGTGAGCTTGAAGGTCCAGCGGAAGATGTCGAGGTACCTAACCGCGAAGATCAACGAGACGATGGTGGCATATGCAATGGACGAAGCGCCTAGGGAGAATTGCGTCAGAAGATGGCCCCGCACACGCGACCACCAAAAAGGGGCACTCACGGGGGTTGTTCCACGACAGCAGCTCCGAGAAGAACGAGTGGTAGTGTGTCAAGGGCTGGCCAGTAGCCGCTGGCTGCGAGGGGGTCTGGCGAGACGAAGCCAGGTTGGACATCTCGGCCGTGGTCTTCGCGGTCTCATGCTTGACGTTCTGGGCGACAGGGCCTGTGGTGACGTAGCAGGGATGGTTAGCTTCTGGCTCTGCGGGGTATCTCGCGACAACCAAAAAATGTCTGGAGGGGCAACCTACCATTGCTGACGGTGTCATAGGCAGCTGCAATGTCTAGAATGGATGATTAGCGGCCTGGAATCGCCGGTGGTGGAGGAAATCGGGATTGGAAAGCTGTGGAACACTTGTGGAACGTCAGCCAGCTATCACCACAGCCCGTAAACAGGGAATGTTGTTGGCGTCGGGGATACACACCTCACTCTCTTTGAAGCCATCCATGGCCGTGGCAGGGGCAGTTCCATTTCCGTTCTGATGAACGTGGGTCTGGGGAGTGCGAGTATCCATTGCGAAGACTGGCACGCGATGCGCTGTTGGTGGTGATGTGTGTGGTTGTTTGGTCGAAGGAGAGGAGAGAAGAAGAGTGCCGGAGCTGCAGAGCGATGACAAGATCAGGAGCGGGGGAGTTCGTGCTTCTGGGACCTGTGGAAATGAAGAGCGATGTGGGCGAGGCCGATAACAAAGCTGGACTCTGCTCGGCGATGATGTTGGGGAAGATGGTGGGAGCTGTTGATGTCTCTTGGGTCTGGTCTGTTGTGGTCTGGTTTGCAGAGAGCAGAGGGGAAAGTGTGGAGGGGAGGGAGCAAGTTTTGAGACAGATGGCCAGCCAGGGTTAATTATTTGTCTGATGGGAGAAGTGACGAAAAGAAAACCAGCTCCCAGCACCGAGCAGGCACGACACCGGCGGCCCTGACGGGCCCCACACGTCCCGTCGGCCTGCCCAGTCAAGGCTTGGAAAACGGCACGCACGAGCCAGCTCCTCCCATGATCTCATCATGCCACGGCAACGACGGGACGAGGGCGGCCTCGCACTGTGCCAGCTTGAGGGACGGGAGACAAACACAGCTTGTGGCCAGAAGGTTCTTCTTTTCGGTTCACCTCGACAATTCAGATGAACCATTCAAAGGGGAAAATAAATTGGTTGTTATCATAAATTCTGGACCAGATGCTTCATGTTTTATTCCGTTTTTGATATCCGACTCCAACATGACAGAAGCTGTGACGCTGTCTCGGTGATGGAGAAAGCGTCCGTCTTCCTCCCATCACTGGTCACTGACAGCCCACTGCCCGTGACATCACCACTCCCCAACTCCCGAAGCGCCCCCCTTTTCACCCGGAGCTTCCACCGTTACTCCACAGCAGGGGCGCAGCTCTTGAGCTATGTTTCAAGAATTGGAAAGCCAACGAGGTCCAGGCCTGCCAGGCAGTCCAGCTCCAAAAAACAACACGAGTCCTGTTGTGTCATTCCCTTCTCTCTCTTGGTACCCCCTCCACAGTGCCCCCCTCGCACCGTGCCCATCTTTCAGACACACACAGAGGGCGCGTCACCAAAGCATGTGATTCAGCGCTAGCCATGCACCCACCCCAAACATCCCACCATGTCGTAATGTGACGTGGGCGGCCTGATTCGTTATCTTTAGGTCTTCTCGGCCCAAGGACACGACACCATCGCCGATATGTGCAACAGCAGGAAATAACAATGGACCATCTGTCATATACAGCTAAGCTACACCAATCTAGAATCCCACTCTTGCTCCCGTCGAAGCACTTTCTAAAGAAGCAAAAGCCCTCCCCCAAAGCAGCCCCCCAAAAAACAACCTGTTGATGCTTCCTGTTCTGTGCAAGCCGCAAGTGACATGATTCCGAGGCTTCTTCAAAACAAATGCCATGACCATGCATACCGTCCCTTCATTAATAACAAATTGGTTTTCCAGACTCCAAACCTCCTCCGACTCCAATATTGGTATCATGTTGAAAAGAACAAATACCCCAACCATGGGTGCTCATAAAGGGCTCTTGCAGAAGATAAGGATACCCTCTGCAGAAATGATGCAGGGCCTCATCTGACTACCTCCTCCAGCCCCAAAATCCCCCGGCCGCAGGTGTGCCCGAGGCGGCAGCTGCCGGCGCCGGTGCAGGGGCCTTGGCCGGAGATGCCTTGACGGCAGCTTCCGAGGCAGGCGGTGACGTCGACCCAGTCAGCCGACCGATCATGCCCATGGCCGCCGACGCCGCTGCCGATGCGCCGGTGGCCGCTGTGGTCGCCACGGTGTTGTTCGCGGGTGGCGTCTCCCCGGGCGCGAGACCAAAGGCCTTTCGGAGCGTCTCGAGCTTCTGCCTGGCCTCTTCGGCTTCTTGTCTCGCGATGGCCTCGGCCGTCTTGGCCTGCGCCAGCTCCATCAGGATGGCATCGTGTTCTTCGTCGTGTTGGTTCAACGGGGGAGGGGGGGCAGCAGCTGCGGGCGGGGCAGAGGGCGCCGTCATGCCCAGCACAGACTCGCGGCTCATCATCGACGAGGCGCGCTTGTTGTATTGTGGGACTTGCGACGGTGTCGATCGGCTGCGGCCCAGCTTGAGCTCACGGAGACCTCCCTTGGGTGCTGAGACGGCGCTTGCGGGTGCAGCAGCGGCCCCCATTGCGCCCGTTGCTTGCGTGAACCAGTTTCCAGTGTCCGCGCCTGACGACGGTGTATCCGACCTGACTCGCAGACCATTCATCTGCTTCTCGATTCGCTGCTTGTCGGCATGCAACGTCCGAACATAGGCGTGGCTCTCCCGAAGCTGCTCTTTATATGTCGCCATCTCTTGCTCTAACTCGTATATGCGTCGATTGCCCGCTTGCGTCTTGGCCAGCTCGTGCGACAATTGCTCCTTGGCCCGCGCCAAATCATCCTGGAGCTGCGATCTTGTTTGTGGTATCGAGGATCGGCGGCTGTCGTCCGACGCTCCGAAGCGCGCATCGACGGCATCGATCAGCTCGGAAACTTGTTCGGGTGTTGGCCTCGGTCGGTCGGTAACTTCGTCCAGCGTCGTCGACGGGGGGGTGCTGAGAGACTTGTTCTCGCTGATCGTTTCGTCGCTGCTCGTCGATGTGGCCAACTCGTCCTTGCCGGTCCCATCCCGCAACCCTTCTACGAGGGCGCGCACCGCCTTCTTGTCTTCTTCCCTCTCCTCCCTCTCCTTCTGCAATTGACTGGCCAGCAAGGCATTGCTTCGCTGCAGCTCGTTGAGCGCGGTGAGAAGGTCCTCAATCTGACTGTGGAGATATTTGGTATCGTCTTTGGCGCCGTGACCTGCGCCCGAGAACGAGGCGGCCGTGGTTTTGGATGATTCGCGCGTCGAGTCGGGGGCGCTGTCCCGCGAGATGGTGGTGGCGTCGGTAGACGAGCTCAGGACGCTGGCGGCGGATGACGACGGTGCCGATGCCGCAGCATCCATGGAGTTGAGTGTCGAGGCCAGGCTCTGCTTGGATGTGCTCCGACGGAGCATGCTCAGCGGACGTGACGGGGCGCTGAGGCCGGGGCTGAGCGTGTTGGTGGCGGCCGACGACGACGTCGATGATGAGGATGATGTGGCCCCAAATGTCGCTGCTTGGGCCACAGAAGCCAATTTGGGGGTGGAAGAAGTCGCCCATAAGCGCCCGAGGAAGCGAGAGGCTGCCGTGGTAACGTCCGAGATCTGGGCGGCATCTGTGCTCCTGGCGTTGGACCCCGAAGGGAGCTTAGTCTCTCTGAACCCCTGCTCGAGAGCCGCCATTCGTTCCCTCGTTACCACATCCGATAGATTGACAAAATCTTGGACGAATTCGTCTGCGTTTAGATTGTAGACGTCCCACACCTTGCGCGAAAGGAGAAGCTGCATCACGTCCTCGAGCTCGGCGCAGGCCAGGATGCGGGCCTGGTTTTTGCGCATGAGCGTGAGCGCCACCCGCATAATCGTCTCCGACGCGCCTTCGGCGAAGATCACATCGTAGATGCGAAACAACAGCGGTAGGGGACATGTAACGGCGAAAAAAGAGAGGAACCATTGTGAAACGTAGGCGGGCTCAACCTGCAAATCGTCGAGGTGGGCCGAGAGAGCGGGCAGGTGCTGTCGCAAGAGCTCTCGGAATTGATAGATGCGCACATGCAGCCCTGACAGGTCGGGCACGAAGCAGTGGCGCAGATCGTAGTTTTCCATCAACCTAGATCGGATGCACGTCAGTTTTGTGGGATCTTGTGGTACCATGGCAGCATGGATAGTGGGAAGCCGATTTGGACGGGATCGGCCGGAAGCTCTCACCTCACCAGGACGCAGAACGCCTGCTTGTCGGGCATGTGCATCAACAATGGGCCGACCAGGAATGCGAGCCCCTGGCAGTAGCCAATTTTGGTGTCGTAGAGGGAGAAGCATTTGAGAACCCTCCCCAGCATCCGCTGTCCGTCGCCCTCCGCGTCCCTGAACATCTCCACTCCTGGGAAGCTTCTCCCGAGATCCTTGGTAATGATGCCTTCGTATGGGCTGGATTCGCCCGATAGCCGTTCATACGCTTCTTCCAGGGTGGTATCGCGGGCGCCTGACATGCTCTGCCACACCAGGCCTCGCAGGGGCGGGGGGATACCCTTTCTGGTCTTGTTGGAGAGGAGGGTCGGGAGTCGCGCAGCCGTCTGCTGGGGGTCTTTGACCAGGGCCATGTAGAATTCGAGCTCCGTCATGGGCGGGGGTGGGACGACCGAGTATCGAAGCACTGGCGGTGTCGGGCCGTCCACCATTTGGCGGAGCTGGGCCATCGAGGGAGGCCGAGGGCGACGGGCCGTTGTGTCCTTCGCCCCGTCGACCTTGATCGTCTTTGGATTGGTTGAGAATTTCGCATTTTCTTGCTCGAGTCTGGCGAGAAGCATCGCAGTGGTCTGGATTTCAAGCTCGTCAGCTGGCTGTCGCAGGGTGGCAGCGAGAAATGCGCATACCTTGTCCGAGTCCTGATCTTTCGACTCCAGATCCTCCTTCTTTTGCAGTGTATCCCAGTCCACCGGCTCCGAATCCTCAGAGTTCTCGGAATCCTCGCTAGACCTCCCATTCGAGTCTTGCAGGTCCATGACTCCTGTCTCTTGAATGCTTGTTCCCTCGGGATCCTCATTGAGCTCCTCCTGCAGGCTCAACCCGAGGCCCACGTCCGAGGCCTGTGTCTGTGTCTGTGTCTCGCTTTCCGACTCGCTTTCCGACTCGGATACCGTCGCATCTGATTCCTCCTCCAAGTCTTCGGCTATGATGCCGGTCGGGGTGGAGTCGATTCCGTACACCGTCTTCCTCGACGGAAGGGGGTTCGGGGGAATCGCGGTGTTGATCAAAAGCGACGGCGGCTCCGAGAGGCGGACGGTGACCAGGGAGTCGTGCTCGAAACTTCGCTTTTCCTTGTCGGCCGCGACGGGCGACGAGTTTGAGAGTTGGGGACTGCCATGGCTCGTCGGGGAGGCTGATTCGGGTTCGGATTTCGAGGATGTCGGGGACTTCTGGGCGCCGACAGACTCTCGGGTGGATTCCATGACGTCTGCTGTGCTTCGAAACGCCAGCGGTGGTGTTGTCGACAAAGGGGTTGTGGTGCGAGGCCACGTCCAAGCACCGAGACGGCCGAATGAAAGCTCGAGCGGTCAAGGTTGGTGGTGTTTGCGGGTTGTTCTCGTTCGGGTCGCTGCTTGTAAAAAGGGCTGTAACCGCGCTCCTTTGAAAGCCCTCCCGACTTTCCAAAGGGGCGAGATTGTTGACTTGTGGCCTTGGGGTGGAGGAGAGAGGAGAGGACTCGAAGGCGCTAGGAATTGGGAATTGGGCCTCGCCGTGTCTTGGCGCTGCGACTGTCTTTTGTTGTTTCACCGGAGAAGCGGCGATGCTGAAACTGCACGATCTCGTGTGACCTGCTCAGGCGCGACCTGTTGTTGACGGTGGAGCTGCTGGACCATGACTTGCTCGAGACTCGGTGTTGCTGGCCTGGGGCAGGCGACGGGGGGACTCGAGAGACGGTGGAGGGTGGGACGATGTCGAAATGTTGGACTTGGACCGAGTTGGACACTGACAGGGAGGAGCAAAGTGTCGTGTGTCATGGGTTTTTGCCTTTTGCCTTTTGCAGCTCCCCCTTGATTTCTCTGCAGAGCGGACTCGGAAGAAACAAAGCCAAAAGTTGCAAAATACAAAAACTGGCAGGGCCAGCGGTCAGCAAATCCTGCTGCTCCTGTTCCTGCCCCAGATGCCCAATATTGGTCACTTGCACATTCGCCCCCGTCGCGTTCTCACGATCCATGCCAAGTCTTCGAGACCAATGATTGCTGTGGCGGTCTCTGGCCGAAATAAGGCTGGTGGGCACCCACCGCGTCCTGCAGCATGCAGGCGAATGCAGGAGCATGTCAGGGACAGCCCACGTTCCGTCCAGCGACAGGACGACAGAAATTGGCCAGCTTCCACCGCTCATCCAATCCGCCAGGCGCTTCTTCACCACCATCGCCGAACCATTCTCCAACCAACCACCACTTGCCACTCAGACAATCCAACGGAACAAAGCTTGCTGTCCTGTCCATTCCCCAGAACCCGTCCCGCCTGGCCCTCGCTAGTCCCGACACCCCAACCCAACCCCACACCACATCTCGCTGCCGGGGCTGCCGCCCCCGAGATTGGCGCTTGTTGCTTTTTTCCCGCCGAACCGCATGAAGAAGCTTCGACGACAAGCCCCCCCTATCGAGGTAGATATGTGCTTACACTCCAGCCCTGGTTTGTTTGTTAGCGCGAGACCTTTGAGATACTGGTCATGGCCATCTACCAGTTGACAAAGGCCCCGGAATTAGAGCAGGAGGCCCTAAAAGCTGGAACTGGAGGCCCTGAAATCAAAACACGAGGCCTTGAAGTTAGAACTCGAGGCCTTTTCCGAGGAGAATCAGACCTCGCTTGCTTGCGGAGAGGTCTCGCGCCAACATACAAACCAGTATTGGACTGTACAGAGGCCGTCACCAGCGCCTCAAACACTAGACGAGGAAACATCACGAAACAAAAGCCCATTCATTCGCTCGAGAGCAAACACCGGCGACAAGTCGGCTGGGTGGTCCCGTCCATCTCTTCTGCCTACCCCGCCATGGCTTCCCCTTGAAACCCACATTACCCGCGTCTCCAATATTTACCCCTCCACACCATGACCGACCTCCAACCGCCCTGAGTCGCCCTTCACACGGGAAGAGGGGAACTAAAAACAGCGTCCCGTCTCGTGCCCCTTTCCTCAAGGTGGCCCTTCTTGGAGCGTGGGTCAAGTTCTCGAGGAATCCATCCCCAGTACAAAGATGTAACTCGGGCAATGGCATCGACAATGTAGGTCGTCATCCAACCTGTCTGCCGTGAATTTGACACGAGAATTATCTGGCAGAGCAGAAACATAACCTCTTTTTGTACATTCCCCTATCTCCTCCATTACACTATCCAGAACCAGATGACCTCCCCATCGGCTGACAGGGCTTACATCTCCCCAACCCCCACCCCCCTTCCCCCCATCCCAAGACGTTGAGACGGAAACACTTTACTACGGTTGATCCAAACTCCGACTCCCGTCCCAAACTTTTCACCCCTGTTTCGTTCGTCTTGACCATTGGAACTGTATTCCTAAGCCGGACAGTACAGGCTGCACGTCATCCCTCCAAACCATGGACACAAAACGTACCGCGCCCACACGAGAAGATACAACGGCACAACACCTCGACCCAAAACTACTTCTCCCAAAACCCGCCTTCTTGCTTTCTGCTCTGACCATTGGTATCTACATCCTATTAAACTTTGAACCCCTCCCATCGCTCTCGTCACAGGACTTGTATCCGTACAGAAACCCATCTCTCTCTCCTTCTCCGCTTCATCTCCACGCCCGTTCAAATCCCAATACCAACCCAATCCCTACTCTTAACCTTTTTACTCCGTATAAACATTGACAACCGAATCTTCCACCTCCTCCTCGCGGTTCCTTTTCCCCACCATCTCCGCCAACTTCTACCAGTATCTCTTTCCCCATTGGGCCATATAGCTGTCCTGGTCGGCTTTCACCGGGGGCGTAGCTACCATGTCGCTTTTTGGACCCATTCGAGGTGCAACCAGTCGGCACAGACACCGACATCATTCTAATAGCCAACGTCCCCGCCAGGCTGCTCCTATGCATGCATCGGCGGCGCGCTGGCATTCGACATCTGCGGTGTCTTTTGCCCATGCGACCCCGGCGCCGGGCTTCCGTGGTCGGACCCGTGCCCACCGGGCCCCATCATCTGCCCGTTTGGCGGGGCCTTGCCGGGCATCTGCTGCGTCTGCATTTGCTGCTGCATCTGCATCTGCAGCATGTGCTGGTTCATATTATGTTGCATCTGCTGGTTCGGGTTCTGCTGCTGCATTTGTTGCTGCATCTGCTGGTTTGGATTCTGCTGGTGGGGGTTTTGCTGCTGGGGGTTCTGCTGGTGGGGGTTCTGCTGGTTCGGGTTCATCTGCTGGGCGTTGCTCGGCCGCGGGTTGGACCCGGCCGGGGGCCCTTCCTTCTTGGGGTCAACGCCGGGGAACAGAGCCTGGAGCTTCGAATACAGGTGCTTCATCAGCCGGTCTCGCTCTTCCCGGTCCGCGTTGGGATCTGGCATCTTTTCGGGCGACTCGTCCGAGCTGACGCGCAGTTTGAGACCCAAGTTTAATGGAGGTGGCATCAACACGGCGGGCGGCGCTGGCGGGTGCACGCTCTTGCGGTCCGCCAAGGCCGCTAGATAGGTGAGGTTCACCTGTATCCTCCTCATACATCTGACAAGCATCAGCCTCCGGGCTTCTCTCGGGTACTGAGCGAAAACTTACTGGGTATAGTCCTGGGTCAAGATCTTCTCCTCTTCCGACAAGTTTCCCTCGGGTGCTAGTGTCCCTGCCTCCACCGCGGCCTGGGCCTTTTTCACTTCCGTCTTGCTGTTGAACAATGTGACCGACTCGTACAGCAGCTCCTGGTTGATATCTAGAAGCAAAGCGAACCGCTCCTTGTCCCTCGAGTCCGAGACAGGGCTTTGCGGGGTCGAGACAGTAGAGGTTCCATTAGTTTGCTGTTGCTGTCCCGTTGGCGGGAATGTGGGTGTTTGTGGTGTCGCCGCCGCGCTGGGTGGTTGGTGGGCATTGGTGGGCGTCTGACTCTGGGGGGGAGGAGCATGAGCCTGCGGCGTCGAGAACTGGGGTGCTTGGGAAGTCATGGGATTTCCTGGAGTTCCTTGGGCGGGATTGAACGGACGTTGAGGAGTCGCCACGCTCATGTTTTGTTGATTTTGAGCGGGGTGCATACGCGGCATCATGGACTGCTGCGGTTGCTGCTGGGGCATGCCGGGGTTCATCTGATACGGCGCCATGCCTCCGGCCATCATGTAGTTGCCGGGTAATTGGACTTGCGGCGCTGCCGCCGACGGCAGTCCGGGTCCATAAGGGGAGCTTGTGTATGGTGTTTGGTATGCCACTTGAGCCTCGGCGTTAGCATTGATCTACATCATCCTCTGGCAGTTGCATATGCGTGGGGATTCGGTCTCGGGAGAAGAACAAGAGGACCACGAGACACAGACTTGGCTCCCACAGGCCCGGATGAATCACACGACATGACAGTCCGCCGGAGAGGGGCAAGCTCGAGGAAACGGGGTGGGCTTACTTTGTCCATTCGCAGCCATGTGCGGCATGGCGGCATTCTGCATCATTCCTGCAGGGCCGGGTCCCATCATGGAGGGATTCGGGCCAGGTGGAAAGTGGCCAGGTTGACCGCCCATGGGGAACTGCTGAGGGTTATACATCATCTGCTGCGGCTGTCCTGGGGATGGGCCGGGCTGCATGTGAGGATTCTGCTGCTGTGGGGCGCCGTTGAAGGGCTGGCCGCCAGCAGGGTTGGCGTAGCCATACGGAGCCGAGTACATGGCTAGTAGATGATGCCCAAGCCAGGGCCGGGCGAGCAGGAGGCACCGAAGGGGGGGTGGGTAGCGGACGGCGTGAGCAATAGGCAGCGGCGGCGGGATGTGACAGCGGCGTGGACAAGGTCGCGGGTCAGATCAGAGACTGTGGCTTCCGAGGTGGGGAATGGGGTATGACCAGCAAGCACCAATCGAGCAAGGCTCAAGGCTCAAGCCCAGAGGTGTCGACGAAGGGGGGCGGCAACCACAGGCCGACAGGCGACGGAAGTGCCTGATGCCCGTCCCGCTGTCGCAACGTGGAACCGGGCTATGACGACCGAGGTGCGTCTCGACGAATGCCGAAGAGCCTTTGAGGAAGAAGTTGGAAAGTTGGGGCGTACGGAAACGCAAAAGGGGCGCGGGGATTGGATACCAATCCGGGCTCGGGGGATGGAAGCGCAGGTTTGCGACGAGTCTCCTTGCTGCCCAGTTCCTCTCCTGCTCCTCCCAAGGCTGCTCTATCCTCGACTACTCGTCCACTCGTCCTCGGGCTCTGCCGTGCTCCCCAGAGAAGAGAACCGGGGTAACGGCGGGGTGGGTCGAGGGGTTAGTCCCCGTGTCACCGACGAGAGCGAGACGGGTTGGGACTCGACTTGGGACTCGGGAGGTCAGGGCAGACGACAGACACCAAGGATGGGGTCTGCAAGCAGGTTGGTTCACCGTTCACGCGGCCCTTGGCGACTAGACGTATACGGATACTGTGTACTGAACGGGCCGGCTTTACTTGTGTGGCTGCGGGGGGGGAGGATAGTGGAGGGCAGGCTGGTTGAGACGGATCGATGCTGGGGCCTGTCCGCCTGTCGAATGGGTTCGATCGGATGGAGCTGATCCTGGGTGACCCGGTGGCACACGCGGGGCGCGCCAGAGATGCGAATGCAGGCGAAACCTACCGAGGACGACTGCGTGTGTGCGTGTGTGCGTGTGCGTGTGTGCGTGTGGACTGGAACTCGGACGACGGGAATGGCCAGACCAGGCACAGGCACAGGCACAGGGCCAAGGCAGGGCGAAGGGGGTAAAGAGGGGAGATGAGTAGCGCCGGCGTGGGGAGGCCCGGGTAAGGCGGACAAGCGGGGCGTATGCGCAAGTATGTATTATGTGTGCGAGGATGTGGTGTATTTTCCTGTTCCTGGCTGGTGTTGGATTGTTGGCCGGGCGGGTGGTGTCGACGGACGAGACAGCGACGCGAGACGAGGAGAGGGGAAAGGGATTGCGTGTGTGTGTCGTGCAAAAAATGCCACAAGACGCAGTGCAAAAGTCGGATGGCAAGAAACGCGCCAGTGTGAGTGGCTCCCGCGTCTGTTACAGCACGGTCAAGCCTGATTGGGCGACTGGCGTGGGATTCTGCGACAGGGATGGGGCCTGTGTCCTCGGCGCAAGACCCGCGCTGCCCCTCTCTTCCTCTTCTCCACGACTCGAATGGACTCGTCAACTCGACTCTTGATTGCCGTTTGCCATGCCATCTTTTCGACCTTCAAAGCAAGGGGAGCAGGATCAATGTCTGTTTTTCTCAATCAAGAAACTTATATCAATCCACGACTTCTCGCCGTGTCACCTGGCGGCGGGACGGACAGCATCCGAGGTCAGGCCCCTTTACATGTAACACTGCTCCCCTCCCTCCCTTGGGTTTAAACTTTGATTATTTTTCTAGTTATCGGTATACTTGATGACATCTGGCCGTCTCTCGACCGACATGCACCCCGTCCCATCACGACAAGCGGAAGCCATACTTGGACTTTCCTGCCACGACATCGCGAAAGTGTTTGGCAACGACGGAATCTGGCACCCAACAAGTTAGCAACAACTCCATCCACGCTTCTCACGTCGTCCAAAGTCAGACATACCTGTCTTCTCCGAAGGATGCAGCTCGTCGTACCACAGGAACCCGCTCTTGGGTCCCACGGTCGTCAAATCAGTGCAGACGCTGTTGTTGGTCGCCTGGCAGTGGCGGAAGTAGCCCGTGGTGTTGAAGGGAGCATCCAGGAACTGCTGCGGCGTCTTGACGATATCCGTCACAAGGCTGTGGACGTCAAAGATGTCGACCACCGCCCCCGGCCACCGGTTCTTCAACTTGACCTGGAAGGCCGTCCCAAAGTCAAACAGGGCGTTGGCCGTGGTCGAGTACTGCTTGATCTTGAAGCTGTACTCGGTCGCGTTGTACAGCGTCTTGTTGCCCCAGAACTGGCTGTCCAGCGTCCCGCCGTTCTTCGGCTCGGCGTACAGCGGCGCGAGCTCGAGCGGGACAAGGTTCATCAGGACGAATCTCCGGCCCCCGGTCTTGTAGATGGCGTCAAAGACTGACCAGACGCAGTTCACATAGTCGGTGATGGTCGTCCCTGGCGCCTGCGAGTCGGAGAGGAAGGCATCGAAGCCCAGGTCGTTGGTTCCGATCCAGACCGAGTACACGGTGTTGTCGGCCGTCCGGTCGGGGTACAGCGTCTTGGAGGAGACGTCGGCCTGGAACGAGGGGATCTCGTCCTCGAGGACGGCCGGGAAAGACCGCTTGATGGCCGAGAAGTAGCGCGAGATGATGTTGTTGGAGCAGGTGGCGCCGCTGACAGCGTAGTCGTAGAGCTTTGCGCCGGACTCGTTCGCGACAAACTGAGCCCAGGTGAGTCCGCCGCTGGCCGTCTTGTTGGACTCCTTGTGCAGCTGCCCCGGTGGCGGCGGCAACCCCTTGTTGTTGATGTAGTACCCAAGTCGCCCGTTGTCGGTATAGCTGTCGCCAAACGTCACGAGGTTGTCAAACGAGTCTGCGGTTGCGTCGCATTTTGCGCGAGAGCATTTGCCGCCTTTGGAGGCGGCGACCACTGCGGCACCGGCCAGGAGCGACAAGAACAACATCTTGGGTCTGGGGAAACGACTGTCGGGGGGGGTCCGTGGTGTTTACTCCGTGTTTCTGCGGAGGCCGGCTGCTCAACAAGAGAGCTGGGCAGACGAGACCCTGGGACCGGGTTAACGGGTTGTTATAAGAATTTCGGTTTGGCTTGGACACGACGGTGCAATCAATGGCACCCGAGAGGTCATTCAACCGGGGCTCCGCGGGAGGGTTGCACGACTTCTCCGCAGGCTATTGTCGTAGCCTCCCTGCCTCCCCATCCGGCCATCCTACTCCGCACGCCAAAACTGCAGAAGGTTGCGGAAGATGGTTAACGAGAGGCGATGTAACGGGGGAGTGGCACTGGGGTTGGGGCACAAAACAAGCTCGGGGAATCAAGAGTTCAGACATGCTGGACACGGGGACAAGAGGTAAATATGGGACTGGATTTCCCTACACCCAAGCGGGCGGGAAGAATCAGGAATCCTTGCGGCCTGGGATAGTTGGTCGTCTTCCATCAACCCGTAGACACACAGGGCATGGCAACGTCTCCCGGCTTTAAGAGGGATGCCACCGGCTCGGGAGGTTCGCCCAGCCATGAGCAATGGTCGGGTTTGGTATCCAATCAGGGCCTGGTGGCATTTACAGGCTGAGCTGGTGAACGGTTTCGGGTGTTGAGCAAGGGTGATCCACGGCGATCCAGGGGGTTTCCAGGTTGTTAACCCAACTGAACAGTTGATGGTGTTGACGCCATGTTTATTTTCTGACCACATCTCAATTCAGATCTGAAAAGAAAGAAAAGGGTCCAATTGGATTCCAATTGATCTTGGGAGTCCCTGCAGTTGTGATGGAAAAACCAGAAGGTGCTCACTGCAGCACGTCAATCAACGAGACCCGCTTCTCCGGAGTCGGGGCCGGGCGAAACATGAATTTCCAGAGGAGTGACTCCTCTCAACATGACTCTTCACTCACCCAACTCAACTCACCCCCAGTGATAAACTCATAAACTCCAATTTTTCTGTCAACAACACCCCTCCCATCTTCAACCTCCTCTCCAAACACATCCCCCGACCCCCCGATCTTCGTTGGCATCAAGCCCCCCTCCCCCACCATGTCGCCCTTCAACCTCGAAACGTGCTGCCGGCCCAACATCCTCGCCTTGGAGCCCTACCGCTGCGCGCGCGAGTGAGTTCCCCCTTTCCCCCTATACGCCCCCAAGACTAACCCCCCACCAGCGACTACAAGGACGACGGCACCAACATCCTCCTCGACGCCAACGAAAACGCCTACGGCCCGCCCCTCCCCACCTCCTCCGTCCCCTCCGGCACCGGCGCCGGCCCAACCCTCGACCTCAACACCCTCCACCGCTACCCCGACCCCCACCAACCGACCCTCAAATCGGCCCTCTGCGCCCTCCGCAACACCCACGCGCACACCCCCCTCCCCCTGACCCCCGCCAACCTCTTCCTCGGCGTCGGCTCCGACGAAGCCATCGACGCCCTCCTCCGCGCCTTCTGCCGCCCGGGGCTCGACCGCATCCTCGTCTGCCCCCCGACCTACGGCATGTACTCGGTCTCCGCGCAAATCAACGACATCTCCCTCGTCAAAGTCCCGCTCCTCCCCGCCCCGACCTTCTCCCTCAACCTCCCCGCCATCCTCCCCCTCCTCTCCTCCCCCTCGGAATCCCCCACCATCAAACTCCTCTACCTCTGCTCCCCAGGCAACCCCACCGGCTCCCTCCTCTCGAAATCCGACATCGCCGCCCTCCTCGCCCACCCGACCTGGAACGGCCTCGTCGTCGTCGACGAAGCCTACGTCGACTTCGCCTCCTCCGAATCCGCCTCGCTCGCCGAGTGGGTCCTCGAGCACCCCAACCTCGTCGTCATGCAGACGCTCTCCAAGGCCTTTGGGCTCGCGGGCATCCGCCTAGGCGCGGCGTTCGCGGCGGAACCCGTCGCGCGCGTGCTGAATAACCTCAAGGCGCCGTACAACATCTCGTCGCCGACGGCCGCGGTGGCCGAGTACGCGCTGAGCCCGGCGGGGCTGGAGACGATGCGGCGGAACCGGGCGGCGCTGGTGGCGCAGCGGGAGAGGCTGGTGAAGGAGTTGGAGGGGGTGGAGGGGGTGGGGAGGAGGAGGGGGGGGTTGGAGGGGAACTTTTGTTGTATGAGATGTTGGATAAGAAGGGGGAGGCGAGCAATGAGGTGGCCGTGGGGGTGTATGAGAGGTTGGCGGAGGAGAAGGGGGTTGTGGTGAGGTTTAGAGGGAGGGAGGTGGGGTGTGAGGGGTGCTTGAGGATTACGGTGGGGACCGAGGAGGAGAATACGAGGCTGTTGGCGGCGCTGAGGGCGGCGTTGGGGGAGGTGAGGGGGTAGGGGGGTGCATGGGTGATGATCGGGGGCGTAGAGGATAGAGGGGATGGCATGTTGCAGGGTTAGGGAGATTTTCGGTAGCAAAAGTTAGCCTTGGTCGTGTTTACTCTGTCAACAGAAGTGTTGTCGATGTGACGACAAAGCTGGAACTCCAAGTGACGAGCCAAACTGAAGGGAATATTTGGGTCCGAGACAACATCCCAAAGGCACCCGTTTTGCCCATTTTGCCCATTTCAAGGTCGACTACCAATGTGTTGTCGATGTGAGGGCAAAGCTGGAACTCCGAGTGACGCTCCAACCTGAAGAGAATATTCGGGTCACAGACAGCATTTCAAAGCCACCGTTTTGCCCATGTCAAGGTCGACCACCAATGTTTACATACCCCTTCCTTGGCTCAAAATTTTGACAGCCGCTCTCCTCATGTCCAACCCGACAGACTCCAAGAGAACATAGGCAGGTAACTTTCACATCACAACCCGACAGCAATGCGAAACAGCCAAGGCATCGTAGGTATTCCACTCAAGGCGTAGAACTTGTATCCATCCATCCACCCCCCCCTCAGGGCCCCAGCATGCATCATGGATGCGACATGGCAGCCCTGCACTCCTCAAGTGTATGCGTCTACTAGAATCGAAGTACCACTCGCGTGTCTCTCTCTTTCGTACCCCCCCCCCCCAGCGGCAAACCTACGTAGTCCAAAACCACCCCCTCTTCACCGCCCCCGACGTCGACGTCGCCGACGGCGCCGCCGGCTCCCCCACAACCCCCCTAAACTCCCTCACCACCTTAATCTCTCCCCCCTTCAGCGGCCTCTTCGACCCCGCCACCAACAACCCCTGAATCGTCTCGAGCGCACACATCTCCTCGCCCAGCCCCACCCTCCCATCAAACCCATTGACATACCACTTCTGCCCGCACGTCGTCCCGTCCGCCCCGCCCGTGCACGCCTGGCTCGCCGCCCCCGCCGACGTGTGCAGCAGCTCCTCCACCGCCGGCACCAGCGACGGCACGTACAGCGTCGACGCCCACATGAAGCGCGCCGTGTAGGCCTTGAAGCTGCGCATGTCCGTGGTGCAGCGGTCGACCTCCTCGCAGGCGGCCTCGTACATGATATTTGTGGCGTTGGCAAAGGGGCTGAAGAAGGCGCGCGTGGCGCCGACGAGGCGGGTCGCGCGCTCGACCCAGCGCGCGTCGCCGCCTGTGATGTCGGCCATGACGGCCGCGCCGTACAGGTAGATGCCCGAGGTGTAGGAGAAGGTGAGCGGGTTGGTGTCGGTGCAGTTGGCCGAGGCCGAGGCGCCGTCGTGCACGTTGTAGTTGGCGTCGATCATGCCGACGGCCACGGTCCAGTCCCAGACTTTGTTGGCCCACTGGGCGTACGTCTCGTTGCCCGTGGCGCGGGCGAGGCGAGCGGAGAGCTGGAAGAAGCCGCCGTTGCTGACCGTGTTCTTGTAGTCGAGGCCGTTGGGGTTCGAGGCAAAGATTTGCCAGCGCAGGCCGCCGGCGCACGTGGTTGGGTCCCAGCGGGCGGCGAGCGAGTTCCAGATGTTCTCCGAGAGCTGGAGCCACGAGGGGATGTCGGCGCGGGGCTGGGGGAAGTTTCGCTCGGCGGCGGCCATGACGCTGAAGCCCCACATGGCCTGGTCATCGTTGCCCTCCTGGCCGGCGTGGGCCGGCGACATGTAGTCGAAGTCGGGGCCGACCTGGGCGAGCAGGGCCGTGGCGATGGTCTGGTCGTAGGTAGTGTCGCCGGTATAGTGCGAATAGTCGAGCATGGAGCCGGTGAAGGCGCCCATCTGCCACCAGTAATAGGGGGCAGGGAGATCAACAAACTTGTCGGGGGTGCCCGAGTAGTACGACATGGCCCCCGCTGCAATGGTCCTTGCCACGCCCTTGACCGAGACTGCCGCGTGTTAGTGGTGTGTTAGCCGAGGGAGTGGAGATACGGACCGGCATCGTTGACCTTGAGGTCCCTCGGCATCGCGGCGGCAACCAGCAGCGCCGGGTGTACAGACTTGACGAACTTCATGGTTGTCTTTGAGTAAGATTCACTCCTGTTGATCTTGGTTTTTTCCCTTCAAATTTCGAGCCCGGCTCCTGTCGCACAGCGAGTGAAGATGATGTCCTGCTGGAGGATGTCGTAAAGATGGTTCCCAATGATCCGAGCCCAGAGAAATGGGGTTGGATAGCACGATTCGTCTCGCGAATGAATGTGTAAGGCGACAGCCAAAAAAAAAGCAGGCAAAGGCCGGTGTCTCGATCAGCGAGCGAGTGGCGAGAGCGAGGGGAGGCAAAGACCGGGTAAATAAATAAGAAATGAACAACGAAAGGATGGTGGATTGCCGTTGCAACCACACGAACGAGCAAGATGGCACGACAGCGAGGGTCGGGAGGGAAAAGAAGGAGAAGGGATCACAGGTGGAAGTTGAGCTGTAAAAAAAAAAAAGGCAAAAGAGGAAAGACGGGATGATGAGGTGGTGTGGTCGGGTCACGGTTGATCAAGTCACAGGTGCAGGGTTTCTTCCAGCCCGGCCACGCCTGCGGAGGGAACCTGCAAGGTACGCTGATCTGATCATGATGGGCCAATGGTGGTTCTGCATCCGACGCTCTGGACCCTTTTCCCCCCTCTTGTTCTTGCCGGGACTTTGGGCTGAACTTGGAGGTTGGAAAGACCAGAACAGGGCAGTGGTGGCCGTCAGGGGCAGTGTCGTTCTTTTTGTGGGCCCCGAGGCGGGAGTCAGGGGGCGATTGGGCGAGATGATTGGCCGTCCGTTTCTGTCCGGATCTGCGGCGTGGGGATTCGGGAAAACATGAAACACGAGCTTAATTGGGATGACAGGTGCAGATGCCTCGACCGAGAGCCGCGCGACTGCTGCTGGAAGTACGGAATACCTGGTGGACTCGTACCGACCCTGAACATACTCGTACTGACCCTGTACTCGTACCGAAGGACGGACTCGAATGGAAACACACAATGCCGACTGGACTCGACCTCGACCTCGACCCTCGGGGAATGTGCACGCGGTAACCCCCGTGTCGCCATGGAATAAATCTTGTTGTATTCTGTGCCCCTCGCTCCCTCAGACAGACCCCCCTATGTCAAGCAAAAGGTCATACCAAAATGTTGCCATTGTCGCAACTCGCCCACCACGGTATCCCCTCCTCATCTCGCCCCTCACCACCCCCAGAACCCCCCCACCACCGCCACGACCCCGAGCGAGAGTACAACTCCCCCCCTCGCTGGCCGACACCCCTCCCTGGCGTCGGACGCCGCCCCCGCCCCCGCCCCCGCCGACGACGACGTGGCCAGCGGCACCACAGTGCCGTCGATGTTGGTGGTACCCTGGCCTGGCCCGGGCGTGGCCAGCGTCAGCGCCGCCCACACGACGGCGGACGGGCCGGAAAAGGTACTCGTCCACACGGTGTGCGTCGGGCCCCTGACGGTGCCGTGGTGGTAGTTGGACCCAAACGACGACGACCCCGTGCACGTCGCAGCCGTCGTGTCGGCCAGGTTGCAGTGGAGGTCGACGCTTCTGCTTCAGTGTCAGTTTCTGTGTACATAGCATAGTACTGGGTGGACAGCGTCAACGTACATCTCCCGCGCCCCGCTGCTCGCAGAGCCGCCGTACTTGAGCGTCGACGGGCCCTGCGTAAACACAAAGGGTATGTCCTGCACGATGCGGCACTGGGGCGCCTCGTCGGCGCAAAAGATGGTGTACGCCGTCATGGAGTGGTCCTGTTTTTTCTGTGCGTCAGGGTCCGGCCACACCAAGACGACATATGTCTGTCGAGGGGTACCCACCTTGGTGAGGATGCTCCCGCGCAGCGCCTCCCAGTCCGAGTCGTGATATTCAGGGAGGTAGACCGAGGCGACAGTGGTATGACCTTCCGCCGCCGCCGACGCGCCGGCGACGAGCGCGAGGAGGAGCAGCGCTGCCCCTCGCCGCGCCGGGCTCCGCGGCCATCTCATGCTTGTTCCAGTCTGCTGGCTACCTTGCTTATGCGACCACGAGGCTGCTCATGATGGGAAGCGCCGTCGTATGTCGACGGAGAGAGTGTGCGTGTGTTGCGATGGATGGACGGGGACTTGTCTCTCTTGTCTTTTTTTTTCTCTTGTGCTCGCTCGCCCAGCCTGGGCGGTCGTCGGTCGTCGATGCGCGCGGCCAATGCGATAGAGACATGACCGCCTCTTTTCCTCTTGGCGTGTGTCGCCAAGACGGCTCCAGTTCTCTTTTGGATCGCCGCACAAACGGATCATGGCGGCACCTCGAGTTTTTTGTGCGAGGGTCGCGGGTGTACGAGACTCGGTCCTTTCCGGCGCGTGTTTTGGGGGGGAGGTTTCAATTCGGGGGCACTGCCGAACCCCAACCCTCGAGATTGGTGGAGGGTGCTTGTGAGGGATCACATCGGCGATGATGAGATGCCATTTGAGACACGGGGACAGCGAGTTGGCATCTTTGGACTGGAGAATCGTTCCAGTTTTTCTCCATGGCATTACACTCGAGGACATTCAAGCTGAAATGTTGCCAGACCCAGCACCATCTCATCTCCGCCGCTCTCTCCGAGTCCCTCTGCCTCACCATGCCACGCCACACATCCATCGTTGCACGACCAGCACGACGAAACCCGAGGAACCCCGACATGTCACGTACCGGCCCGGGGAATATGGGACGGTCTTTGCCGATACTGATTAGGGACTCGAACTCCAAGATAACAACGCGGCAAGCAAGACAGCACCCCAGGTACAACCTTGAACTAGAACACGCCATGATGCAACCACCAACTCTATGCTCGCCATATTACGGACCATCTACCGCCCCGGCACCAATGTCCTTCATGTCAGCGTCTGCGTCTGCATCTGCGACTGCCTCTCCTCCCTCCCATCCTGCCAACTCGTACAATTCACACACCTCGCCGACTATCCAGCACCCCCGTTAGCAACAGAAGCTCCGAGTCCAAGGGGGACCACAAACCTTCACGTTGATTTGCTTCCTACAATACCGGCACTTAACCATGTGCTTGATAATCGGGTCCGACGACAACCACTGATACGTCGACGCCAGGCCGTAGAGCGAGAGCCCGACGCCGGCAAAGTTGATGAGCCTGTTGAGAAAGAATCTGTTTCGTACCCCCCATTAGCACCGACTCTCGGGAAAGAAAGAGAGACAAAAGTACCCGTAAGCCAGCACGACGGCGCCGTCGTTGCGCGCAATCTCCAGCGTGTTGTACCCCATGTCGGCGTCGTACTGCGGTCCCTTGCGCAGCACGGCGAACTTTTCCTCGAGGTTCTTGTTGAGCGGGAGGATGATGGAGAGTGGTGGCAGGAGGATGTCGCTGACGAGGGACGTGATGACGGCCGTGAACATGGAGGCGATGCTGCGACATTGTCAGTCTGGTATCTTCTCTCGCAGGCCAGGGGCTTCCGTGGTACAAAGTCTTGCAGAACTGAAGAGTCCGAGACTCTCCCAGAGACCACACAAGCTGGAACCCAAAAAGAAGAACAACAAACTCACATCAAACCAAACGCAATCTCCAACACGTTCCCCTGAAACGCAAAGTCGATGAACCCCTCCCACACGCGCTTCACGCGCCGCTCCCCCAGCTCGAGGAGCGTGTCGTCCTCGTCCGACGAGTCGTACGCGCCCCCGGCACCACCCGCGCCGGGGCGGGCATGGTCGTCGCTGAGACGGGGCATCTTTCTCCAATTCCTTGGTTCTCTCTCGCGTGTCTTTGATGAAATACTTGGGTAAAAAGAATGAGGTGTAACCAAAAATGGGGGGGTCAGGTAAGTCGAGGTCACAAACGACTACGTCGTCGATATCACCACCGGCCTCGGTCGAGATCTTGGAGGTTGGGGAGAGAGGGGAGGAGGCGGGGGAAGGAGTTTGTTGAAATTCCCCGACTGGTTGGCGACGGATTGCAGGGGGCTCGTCACGGTCGCTGGCGTCACGGTGCAGGCGGGTGGTTGTTTCCTGCTGGCTGGCCCAGAGCGGGTGAGTTGGGGAATTTCGTTACCCCGCTCGCGTCGGTTGGCGGCGGCCTGGCTTCCATGTGATGGTCACGGGTGAGGGAGGATGAGGATGAAGGTGGCGATGGCTCCTTTGGAGAACGTGACGATTCGGGTTCGATCCGATCTTGAACATTGTTTCCATATCCGACATGATGCATCCCCAATCGGTCCACGTTTTCCGGGTGCAGACAACGTGTGCAGCACCTTGAGCACGACAGGTGCATCAGACACGCGATATCCACGAGGCGCAAACGGGTGCAGAATCAAACAGAAACACGCCTTCATTTCCAACATTATTTATGTACAAATGGTTCAAACACATGCTCAAAGCTTCGACGTAGGCACCACATACGAGCTCCCGGTCTGGATCACCTTGACGGCATCAGCAACAAACTCGTCGACAATCTGCTTGGCCGGCTTCTTGTCGTTGCACACAGCGGCGCACTGCCCCATGAGAAAGGGGCGGTACTCGTCAAGCATGTCCTCGGGGTCGAGGTCGTCCTCGTTGCTGGCGTTCATGAGCTTGAAACGCTTGAGCGCCTTGTCCTCGTCGGCCTGGCCGGCCAGCACCTTGTCGAGGTCCGACTCGAACGGCAGCTTGCCCTTCGACGTGAGATCCTTGATCTCCTCCTGACGCTCCTCCTCCCAGTTGACAATGTACGGGTTCTTGCGCACGCGCAGAGGCCGCCCAGTGAAGATGAGGGTTTTGATCGTGTCGTCGAAGCCCGCCGTGCGAACCGCCTCCTTGTGCGCGTCGGGCGCGCCGGCCTCCTCGGAGAGCACGAAGCGCGTGCCGACCCACACGCCCGTGGCGCCCATCATGAGCGACGCCGCCAGGAGCTGGCCGTTGGAGATGCCACCGGCGGCCAGGACCTGCACCGGCCCGCCCGTGATGGGCGACTTGTGGCCGCGGCACGCCTCGACCACGGCGGGGATCAGAATCGTCGTGGGAACGTTGCCCGTGTGGCCGCCGCCCTCGCCGCCCTGGGCGCAGATGATGTCGACGCCGAGGTCGAGGCACTTCTTGACGTGCTTGGGGTGGCCAATCATGTTCATGTAGACGATGCCGGCCTTGTGGAGGCGCTCGACGACGTGGCGCGGGGGCACGCCGACGGCCGAGACGAAGAGCTTGGCGCCCGATTCGATGACGACGTCGATGAGCTGGTCGAGCTTGCCCTTGGTGTAGTCGTAGCTGGGTCTGTTAGCTCGAGGTTCAAGGGTACTGGTCTGGGAGGTGGACGTACTTGGTCTTGCGGGCGTTGCCGCCGATCTGGGGGAGGAGAAGATCAACGCCAAAGGGCGCCTTCTTGTCTGTGAGGTGCGACTTGAGCTCGTCGATCTGGTCTTTGAGCATCTGGGGGGTGTAGTTGATGCCGCCGAGGACACCCATGCCGCCGGCGTTGGTGACGGCCGCGGCCAGCTTGGGGCCGGCCGCGACGTTCATGCCGGCGAGCAGGATGGGGTGGTTGATCTTGAAAAGATCGGTGAGGGGGGTACGAAGTTTCTCTGCGCGAGCACATGTCAGTCTTTGGCACCGGGAGAAACGGAGAGGGAAAGGGGGAGGGAGAGGGGGAGTCGTACGAGGAGAAGCCATGGTGACGACTGGCAATTGGTATCAAGGGTATATAGAAAAAAGAAGCAGCAACACGTCTGGGTCGGGATCTGAAAATGTTGTCGTGGGAACGAGAAAGAAGGAGATGGGATGGGAACAAGCAGAGATCAAACGGGGCGCACCCGCATCTTGAATGCCTCTGGAATCCGGGGTCCGGGGCTGGACCCGCTGACCCGCTGTCCTTGCCCTTTGCATGTGCCGAGGTCGACGATGCCAAGCCGCCTGACCTCATGGGGTGCGCTGTTGCGACAGGCGAGCCGAGGCATCGCCGTCAATCGACGATGGGCCGACTCTCCACAGCGTCCACTCCGGGGAATCCACGGCGTCAGCGTCTTCTTGTTTCCTGACGGGTCTCGACTTCCACCTCTACGTACATAGGTATTCTTTTTCTTTTGTTGTTGTTCTTGACTCTTCGTCTTTTTTGTTGACTTTTTCCTTCAATTCAACAATCTTTCTCTTGTCCGTCAAAATGTCACAGTGCCCCCAAACATTGGTGCAACAGTGCGGCTAACGGCGGAAACCTTCAACCGCCGACACAACGCCGAGAATCAGTCGTGTCCCCCACGTAGAACCCTAACCCTCTCCCTCCATTTCTCCTGGACTTGGGCTCGAAGATCCACACAATACCACACTGACCTCTGCTCAAAACGGAGCGTTCACGGCAGAAAAAAAAAAGGCGAAATGCCAAAATGAAGGCCATCTCGCCGTCGTCACAGCGGCTGTTGGTACTCGAAAAATCCCTCTCTCTCACCCCGAGGAATGTCGTATTTTTCACGCCCATTGCGCGCCTGAGCAGGACAGAACAGCGCTTCTTCACGTGCTCATCGCGGCGACCGGCTCTCACATTTCAAAAATACCCTCTCCCTGTGAGGCTCCAGAAAGGCAAATCCGCCGAGATGGACCTCCCCGCCAAGAGAACGGCGTACATCGCCCTGGGGAGCAACATGGGAGACCGCATCGCCTGGATCGAAAAGGCCTGCAACGAGATGGACGCCAGGGGCATCACGGTCAAGCGGACCAGCTCGCTCTGGGAGACGGAGCCCATGTATGTGCTAGACCAAGATAGATTTGTGAATGGAGTCTGTGAGGTTGGTCCTCCTCGTCATGTTTGTCTTCCGCAGCATATGCTGACCTGCCCATCAGGTCGAGACCACTCTGGAGCCGCTCGCCCTACTTGACGCTCTGCAGGACATTGAGAACCAGCTAGGACGCAAAAAGGTCATCGACAAGGGACCCCGGAACATCGACCTTGACATCCTCCTCTATGAGAACCTCAAGATCGACCACCCGCGTCTTCAGATCCCCCACATTGGCATCCCCGAGCGCGAGTTTGTCCTCCGCCCCCTGGCCGAGTAACCATCCCCCCATCCTCACCCCACCCCCCACCAACCTCCAGACTAACCGCTCCCCCAGACTCATCCCTGACAAACCCATCGACCACGCCCGCCCATGGACCCTGACCCGTGACCTCCTCGACGCCCTTCCCCGGTCTCCCACCCCCCTCACCACCATGACCCCCCTCTCCACCCACCACCCGCCCATCCAAGCCCTCCAACCCACCCGCAAGACCCACGTCATGGCCATCCTCAACATGACCCCCGACTCCTTCTCCGACGGCGGCACCGTCCCCCTCCCCGCCGACCCCTCCTCCCCGACCCCCACTCCCTCCGACCCCTCCACCACCGCCTTCCTCCAAAAAGTCCAAACCCTCCTCTCCTCCGGCGCCACCATGCTCGACATCGGCGGCCAGTCCACCGCCCCTCACGCGCCCCCGATCCCGCTCGACGAAGAACTCCGCCGCGTCCTCCCCGCCATCCGCCTCATCCGCTCGCACTTCCCGTCCCAACCCGTCCTCATCTCGGTCGACACCTACCGCGCGGCCGTCGCCTCGGCCGCCGTCGCCGCCGGCGCCGACATCGTCAACGACGTCTCGGGCGGCGCCATCGACCCCGCCATGCTCCCCGCCGTGGCCGCGCTCGGCGCCACCGTGTGCCTGATGCACATGCGCGGCACGCCGGCGACCATGTCCACGCTGACGTCGTACCCGGAGGGGCTGGTTCCGGGGATCGCGCGGGAGCTTGTGGCGCGGGTGGCGGCGGCGGAGGCGGCGGGGGTGCGGCGGTGGCGGATTGTGTTGGATCCCGGGCTGGGGTTTGCAAAGGTGGGGAGGCAGAATGTGGATGTGCTGAGGGGGTTGGAGGAGCTGAGGGGGTGGCCGGGGCTCGAGGGGCTGCCGTGGCTGGTGGGGAGTAGTAGGAAGAGCTTTGTGGGGGTGGTGACGGGGGTGGAGGAGCCGAGGGAGAGGATTTGGGGGACGGCGGCGACGGTGGCGGCTGCGGTGCAGGGCGGGGCGGATGTCGTGCGGGTGCATGATGTGAAAGAGATGGCGCAGGTGGTGAGGATGGCGGATGCGATTTGGAGGTACTAGGGGGGTTGTGGGAGGGTTTGTATATATTTCGGGTTGGATATTTGGTGTGCTTGTTGCATCTGGGAACAAAAACGGGGGTCGGTCTGGATGTACATGACACTGTTGAGGGCTCAGCAGGTTTATGTCCGGGTGAAGAACCATTGCCTCAACTTGATCTGAAGATTTCTCGAGGCTACGAAGGATATCAGAGGGCGTATATTGGGAAAGGGCAGAAAGGAATAGAGTGGGGATTCATCGGGACCTTACGGTGAGGGTTAGCTTTGGTCGTCGGGCCGCTGTTGTGGCTGTTGGCCTTGATATCCAATGGAGGCTATTTTCCTCAACCAAACTGCTGTACTTGTTTGGTCCAAGATAGAGAACTGGAAATGGGATCAATCTTTGATCTATACATCTTGTTGACAGCCCGACCATATCCTGGGCGGTGGATGAAGACTGTCGTGGGTGTATGGCACCACAAAGACCACGGCTCTAGCCCAAGATCCATCGACATCCGTTCCGAAGCTTCCCCTGTCTGGGGGTGCTGAATGGAGAAAAAGGACAGGCCAGAAAGAAGACATGGAGCTGCCTCGTTGCTCAACTTGTCCTGTTGACTCAATGGACTCGTGACCAAAGCTCAGGGTAAAAGGTAGAGTGCCATGGGCTTAATCCATGTATTTTATATGCACATATTCCGTTAATACATTCTGCTCCAATTCTTCAACTTGACAAGCAAAGACATCGAGTTCGAGGAGCAGTCGTGATCAAGTGGAGATAGCCTCAGGATGCATCAAACGGGGCAATGGCATCTGCCAAGCCACTAATCGAGGGTAGCCCCCGGTACCTGATTGCTGAGCTTGACCCCTGGAAACCAAGGCTCCTCTCGCTCGAGGCGCGAAACGGCAAATCGTTGATGGGCACTTTTTCCATGTCGTCGCTGGCGCTCAACTGAACTCTTTTCAAGCTTCCCTCCCCACCTCCGTCCACCCCCCCCCTTCCGACGTTGCCCACCCCTCCGGCCTGACCCATTGAGCCCATCCTCGAGCCTGACGCAGCGACTGGTGCCATCACCTAGTCCTCGGCTCGTCACCTTGAATGCGGCCAGTGCTCTTTTTCAGCCAGGGATTGCGCGCCTCGATACCCATTCCTGCACGCTGTGCCACTTCGACCTTCAGTTCATCCACCACCACCACTTCTTCTCCCTCCAACAGCCCCTTTCGCCGAACTCAGACCCAAACCCGGACCCGCGCCCACCCCGCCCTTCCATCCCACCCATCGCCCCCCGTCCGCCGATACTCGACCCAGCCCGGCCGGTCCACGCCCACTGCCGCACAAGCTTCCCCGAAGCACCACACCCCAACCGCAGCCATGAACGGCGCCAACACGACGCTCCGTTCGAAGCGCAAGGAGCCCCCACACCAGGTCGACGCCCGGCATCCAAAGCACCTCCGCGCCAATGGCGAGCTGTCCTCCGGCGGGAATAACACCCCCGAGACCCATGATGACGTCGAGGGCGAAGACTTTGAAGAGTTCGAGGACCCGAGGCTCCAGGCTCTGCTCCCAACCGGGCCCGACACGGCCGAGTGGCAGGCCACCATCGAGCGCGTCGTCCGCAACGTCGTCTCGGTCCGCTTCTGCCAAACATGCTCCTTCGACACCGACCCGGCTCTGACGAGCGAAGCCACGGGTTTCGTCGTCGATGCCGAGAGGGGGTGAGCTCATCTCGGCGAGGCTCTTGCTGACACCCGGCTAACCCACCGTACACAGATACATCCTCACGAACCGCCACGTCGTTGGCTCGGGTCCCTTTTGGGGCTATTGCGTCTTCGACAACCACGAAGAGGTCGATGCCTACCCCGTGTACCGCGACCCCGTCCACGACTTTGGCATCCTCAAGTTCGACCCCAAGAAGATCAAGTACATGCCCGTCGATGCCCTCCCCCTCCGCCCCGATCTGGCCAAGGTTGGCGTCGCCATCCGCGTCATCGGAAACGATGCCGGCGAGAAGCTCAGCATTCTGTCAGGTGTCATCAGCAGACTGGACCGTAATGCGCCCGAGTACGGCGATGGATACAGCGATTTCAACACGTGCTACTACCAGGCTAGCGCCGCCGCTAGCGGTGGTAGCTCTGGCAGTCCTGTAGTCAACATTGACGGCTACGCCATCGCCCTCCAGGCCGGCGGTAGAGCAGACGGCGCCTCGACCGACTACTTCCTGCCGCTCGACCGACCCCTCCGCGCCCTCAAGTGCTTGCAAGAAGGGACACCCATCACCCGTGGCGATATCCAATGTCAGTTCTTGCTCAAGCCCTTTGACGAGTGCCGTAGGCTCGGTCTCAGCCCGGAGTGGGAGGCCAAGGTGAGGGCCGCATTCCCAAATGAGACCAACATGCTGGTGGCCGAGATTGTCCTGCCCGAAGGCCCCTCTCACAAAAAGCTTGAGGAGGGCGACGTCCTGATCAAGGTCAACGGCGAGATGCTCACCCAGTTCATCCGGCTCGACGACATCCTCGACTCGAGCGTGGGAGGGACCGTGAAGCTCCTGCTGCACCGCGGAAACGAAGAAATCGAAGTCGAGATCGAGGTTGGCGACTTGCACAAGATCACGCCGGATCGCTTTGTCTCGGTCTCGGGCGGCAGCTTCCACGCTCTGTCCTACCAGCAAGCCCGCCTCTACGGCATCGCCTGCAAGGGCGTCTACGTCTGCGATGCCGGAGGCTCGTTCCGCGTCGACCACGCAGAGGGCGGCTGGCTCATCCAAAGCATCGACCGTAGGAAGACGCCTGACCTCGAGACCTTTATCGACGTCGTCAAGACCATTCCCGACAAGGCCCGCGTCGTGGTGACATTCAAGCACCTGCGCGACCTTCACACGCTCAACACGTCCATCATCTACATCGACAGGCACTGGGCCAAGAAGATGAAGCTGGCTGTGCGCAATGACGAGACTGGCCTGTGGGACTTTTCCACTCTCGCCGATGCCCTGCCTCCTGCCCCTCCGGTCCCGAGAAGCGCCTCCTTCATCCAGCTGGAGCACACGTCGCATCCGGGCGTGGCGGATCTGGTCCGGAGCTTTGTCCATGTTAACTGCACGATGCCCGTCAAGCTCGACGGCTTTCCTAAGAACCGAAAGTGGGGCATGGGCCTCGTCATTGACGCCGACAAGGGCCTGGTGGTCATCTCGCGCGCCATTGTGCCGTACGATCTGTGCGACATCTCCATCACGATTGCCGACTCGATCGTCGTCGAGGGCAAAGTCGTCTTCCTCCACCCTCTCCAAAACTACGCCATCATCCAATACGACCCCAAGCTGGTCGACGCCCCGGTCATGAGCGCGAGACTCAGCAACGAGCAGATCACTCAGGGCGCCTCGACGTACTTTATCGGCTACAACCGCATCGGTCGCATCGTGCACGCTGCGACGACGGTGACGGAAATCTTTGCCGTCACCATCCCGGCCAACTCTGGCGCGCCCAGATACCGCGCCGTCAACGTCGACGCCATTACGGTCGATACCAGCCTCAGTCAGCAGTGCGGCAGTGGTGTCTTGGTTTCCCCAGACGGCTCCGTCCAGGCGCTGTGGCTGACCTACCTGGGCGAGCGATCCCCCTCGACGCATCGGGACGAGGAGTATCATCTCGGCCTTGCCACGCCCACGCTGCTGCCCGTCGTCTCTCAGATCCAAAAGGGCATCGTACCCAAGCTGCGGATGCTGTCGGTCGAGTTCCGCGCCATCCAGATGTCGCAGGCCCGCGTCATGGGCGTCTCGGAGGAGTGGATCAAGAAGGTGTCGGTGGCCAACACGGCCCACCACCAGCTCTTCATGGTGACCAAGCGCACGTTTGAGAGGGAGGACCAGGACGGCGATACCCTGCTCGAGAGCGACGTCCTGCTCACTCTGGAGGGCAAGCTCATTACGAGAATCTCGGAGCTGGACGTCATGTACTCGCACGATGTGCTCAACGCCGTCATTGTGCGCGACTGCAAGGAGATGACGCTCAAGCTGCCGACGGTGGCGGCCGACGACGTCGAGACGGACCGCGCCATCTCGTTCTGCGGCGCCGTCCTGCACCGGCCCCACCACGCCGTCCGCCAGCAAATCAGCAAGCTGTTTAGCGAGGTGTACGTATCGGCGAGATCAAGGGGATCGCCGTCGTACCAGTACGGCCTCGCTCCGACCAACTTCATCACGCACGTCAACGGCAAGCCCACGCCGGATCTCGAGTCCTTCTTGGGGGCCGTCGTCAAGATTCCCGACAATACCTGTGAGTTTTGGTCCTTGTTTGTGTCTGTTGCATATGGCTGACCCTCTTCCTCCAGACTTCCGCCTCCGCTGCATGACATTTGACAGCGTGCCGTGGGTGGTGAGCATGAAGAAGAACGAGCACTACTTCCCGACGATGGAGTGGATCAAGGATCCCGCCGAGGAGTGTGGCTGGCGGCGCGTGACGTACGAGGGCGGCGAGGTCATTCAGGGCGAGGGTCCCGATGGCGTGATGCCGATTGGAGAGGACAACACCGAGATGGATGTGGATTTCACTCCTGCCTCTGAGTAATTTCGAGGCAAAGCTAGGGCCGGTGGTGCCCGACCGAGTTAGGCAGCTGCTGTAGACGTGTTTATGGGGTGGTATAGCGAGGTTCCAGTGTGATAGGGTGACTAGGTGCCAGACGAATTCCCGCGAGGAGAAAGATGAAGATGGGCAAAATTGGGGCATGTCATGACCAACCACGGGTCGGTGACATTTGTCGTTACTAGTGTTCCTCTTGATGTAAAAGTAATGGGGCGTATATGCCAAGGAGGCGATGGACACGCTGGCCGGCTGCTGGCTTCGGACGTCTTAGGGGGGATAGACATTTCGTAGACGGCATCGCGATAGCAAAATTACCATCTTTCGTATTATGCGAGTCACCCTCATCTTGACATGGTGTTACCTCCCTCCCATTTCGCCATCCTCCGATTCAACACCCGCACAAGCCACCCCCTTTTCAAATTGTTTACATCCTCCCTTTCCCCCATCTCTCCAACACCTCCCCCGTTCTCATTAGAGACATTCCAAACCTCTTCATCCCCTCCCGACTTGACATCCGCCTCCCGCCCCTATCTTATACACCTCGCTCCATCCTTCACCGGTCGTCCCACCACCCTCAGCCAACATGTACACGGCATATCCGCCGTCATGGGGAATCGTAACCGGCCTGCCAGCCCCTACGCGGTGCTCGCCGCCGTCATGTTTGTGGCGTGGGCTGTTGGTCAGACACTACAGGATAAAGAACGGGATTTACACCACCAATTACAGCTCCAATGGCCATGAGGTCCTCGTCGTGGTCGCAGCGAGGGACCGTGTGCGGCCTGATCCCCCTCGTGCCCAGCTGGCACGAGGGGCAGAGCTGGCTTCCCTGGTGGGCTCTTGGCCCCCGAGTCGTCGTCATCACTGGCGGTGGTCGGTTCAGTGCTTGCGAGGTGCCGTGCCGGATGCCCGCCGACAGAAAACTCACTGGCGTTGCACGTTGTGGTGGATGGTGATTCGATGGCGGCGGCGGCGGTGCTCGGGACGGATTGGCTCGGCTGGGGGCGGGTGGTCGAGAGCTGTCGAGAGCGCGCGCGGTGTTGAGCGGTGGATGGGGTGGCTTGCCGAGAATCTGCAGGGAGAGCTTTTTTTCGAACCACCAAGAGGGAGTGGTTGGTAGCATGTCGACAGCTGGTCGACGTTGTGATCGGCAAATTCGTCACGGCGAGCGGCCCGGGCGGCGAGTTTGATCTGAGCCGTAACGACGGTCCATGAATGGCGACGACGGAGGCGCTGTGCACCCCGGGGCCGCCGCCGCCGCCGCACGTGGAACTGGTGGAGGTTGACGTTGAGGCTCTTGAGTACCTACCCGTGTTTCTGGGCCCTGTTGAGGGGGTTCCCCGCGGTACCGATGAGGATGTTGCCGGACGTGTAAGTGTTTGACTGCTGGTCCGCTGTGGTGGATCAAGATCCAGGCCAGCCACCAGATGGGCACCGACTCGGCAAAGCATCCAAGCAGCCTATGGGTGGTGTGCTCACAGAAAAAGGTCTGGGAGTAATAATGGCACATTTTTTATGCTCGGGACTTGCAGAGACACCGACACCAGCGACGACTCCCCCCGACCGAGCCCAACCGGACTATCTGACCCACCGCGCACACCGCTGGCCTCCTATTCTCCATCGCCAATCACCGACCCTGACCTCTTCATAGACGGAGGCGTCTGCCGCCAGCGCCCACGGCCCTCGATCCGAATAGGAGAGGGGAAGTCGTGCTGGTGCGATGTCTACACAGTCAGCGTCCAGTGGTCCGTGATTCCAGAGTCCCAGAGGATGGCCGTGCTGGTGCGATGACTATATGGTCAGCTTCTAGTGGTCGCCGTCCCTGTCGAACAGTGCGTGGAATCCGTGGGGGGAGCGCGGTGCCTTGCCCTTGGCTTATTCGACTTGGTCTTTGCCGCCATAGAGACGACATATCCTCCCATACACACACGAGACTTGGGGTCAGACACGACAGCATCATCATCATGATCACCACATCAACAAAACCAAGTCATGCTTCCAATCCGCCTGCGCGGCATCCTTTCAATTCTCTTGGCATGACACTCGTCGTGTCCGTCCTCCTCATGTCATCCGGCCAGCTTCCATGCCCACTCCCAAATCCCACTCCCAAATCCCCCAGTCACACCGACCCATGACTACATAGATACATTACGGGAATTATGGTAAAAACAACGAGCGATATATATGCTCTTCTTTCGAGACATCATCGCACCCTCCGCCCTTTTAAGCTCTGGACCAAAACGCCGCCGCCAAAAACAAAAACCCACCACTCCCAAAGAAACGCCGCCCATGCTCCGCCCCCTTGACGCTGGCGTGCCAAAATGGCCGCAAAACGAATGCTGCCCAGTGTTCCCTGCCCATGCCCCGTACCCATCATCCCAAAAACACTTCTAAAGCCGTGGTATCATGGTCGTAGCTCCTTTTTCCTTCTATGCGGCGGCGATGCCGCTGGTCGTCTCGGAGTGCGTTGTCGCAATTGCGACCGTGGTCACCGCGGCTTCCTTCTTCGCCGCGTCGATGTTTGCCGAAAAAACGGCGTCGGCGGTGGCGGGGGTGCGCGGCTCGCGGTCCGAGTCTTCTGCCGTTGACGGCGACGGCGACTGCTGGTCCAGTGCCTGGGGCACCGGGGGCACATCGCTCGAGGCGGTCTCGGCGAGGGCAACCACGGCGGTGCACACGGACGACGTGTTCTTGCGGTGCCCCTGCACCTCGGCTTTCTCGAGTTCGGGCGTGGCGGCCCGGGGCAGCTCCGCGAGCGGGGTGGCGAAAACCTCGCTCGAGGTAGTGTCGGGGGTGCCGACGTCCGTCTCGTGGTGGTCGTCGTGCTCGCGGTGGTCGGCGGCGACGAAGGAATCCACCGAGAGAAAGGAATTCCGCAGGGGGCTCTTGAGCCCCGACACCTCGCCGCCAAAGTCGCTCTTGCTGGCCCTCGAGTTTCGTGCCGGGCTGCGGGCAGGAAGCGGCGGGGGGATCCGCTTCGGAATCGTCACAATCGCTCCTTTCGCCTGGATCACTTGCGCAACCTGAGAAGCCCGGATCGAAGTTCTGGCCGGCTGCGCCATGGCCACCTCGCAGATGACCACCTCCTCTTCCTCGTCATCCTCATCGTCTTCATCGTCAGCATCCTCGTCACGCTCATCGGCAGGGTACACGCTCGATTCATAATGCACCGACTCCGCCTTGGGAGCTTCCGTCTCGCACGAGGCAATCCGCTGCAAAGAGTCATCTTCCACTTGGGAGCTGGCAGCTGGCTCGGTGGCGACAGTCGGAGTGACCGCCGCCGGCGCGGCCGTCACCGCTGGCGTTGGAGGCAACCCCGCCGTCTCGTCGTGTGACGGCGCAGGCTGGCGAAATCGGGCAATGGCGCTCATGTCGATCTGGGTGTAGTCGATTTCCGTCTCGTCGGGCTCCATCACGGTGGGCAGCTTCTCGCCAACAAAGTCACGGCCATCGTCACTATTCGCACGGCTGAAACTCGTGTCGGCGGTACTGGCCACATCCGTCTGGGTGCACGCATCGGTAACGGCCGTGGCCTGCGTCTTGGACGACATGTAGCTGCCACGGTTGCTCCGTGACAGGTACGTGTCGATGCTCTGGCGATTGAAGCGCGAGTAGAGGGGCGAGCTGGGGCTCGGATTGAACTCAAACTGATTGCTAGTCGGCCTCAGTCTCGATCCTGCCTCGCGAATCTCAATGCCCGCCATCTCGAGGCTCAAAACTCCGAACGGGTCCGGGTCGTCGGCGTCGGGGATTCCAAACGGCGTGCGGGGCGCTGCCGAGGCCGGCGACGTCTTGGGCGTCTCGATGACCGCGTCGCCCGGCGCCGGCTGCTGCGCCAGCTCCTTCACCAACGCCTTGTCGTAGTCGGTGCGGCCCTCGGCGGCCTGGATCAGGGCGAAGAGCGGATTCATCTCGGGAATGTTCCTGGTAATGTTGTTGGCCAGAATGTTGAGGACGCTGACGCCCTGGACCCCATAGAATCGCTCGTTCTCGTTCCCCCGCTCCTGGATCGACGACCCATCCAACTGAACCGGCTGGTGCTTGCCTCTAGCTCGCACATACGTCAGGACAGTCTTGTCCAAGCTCTTCCACGGCTTCGTCGTCCGGTCCATCACGTCCATGTCGACCAGCGGGCCCACCGTCAGCTTGCAGTCGGTGCCGAGCGTCAGCTTGGGGCGCGTGAAGAGCTCAAACGTGGCGGGGTCGTTGATCACCAGGACGCAGTCGTAAATGTCGACGCCGAGGACGAAGCCCAGCGCAGCCGTGTGGAGAATGATTCCCGAGGGCGGCGACCACGTTCCGTCCGACATGCGAGCCGTGATCAGGCCGGCTCCACCGGACCCCGACATCCAGACACCCGATCGGACGCAAGAGAAGATGGCGAGGGCCTGGGCGCTCTGGACGATGCCCGGCGGAATTTTCTTGGTGGTGTACTTTTTCATCTCGACCACCGGCTCCGCATCCGTCTCAGCCTCGTCTCCATTCTCGGTCTTCAATTCGGTGTCGGTCATCGTTCCAATCTCGGTCGTCGCTCCAATCTCAATCGACGATGTCGTTCCCATCTCGGCATCTTTCTCGGTGGGCGATCCAGCCCTGATGGTGGCTCCATCTCCACCCGCCTTGGCCTCCGAGGGCTCCTCGACGAGAAAGCCGTCGACTACGCTGTCGGTTAGTTCGGCTCCATCCGAAAGCGGGCACGACGACTTACTGCAAAACGACTTGAGGATTCTGGCAGCCTTGTCGGCCTCCTTGTCGAGGGTCAAGGGCCAGTAGTTCTCACGATGGTAGCGTCCCTCGGCTGTCGGGACAGCGTGGTTGGCGGCAACTTTGGCGGGGACAGTGGTGGTGACGCTGATGCGGCTACCCGGGGCTGTCGAGATTCTCTCGGCCCATCCGAAAACCTTGTCGAGGGCCAATGGTCTGGAGGTTCGGCGGGCGAGGGTGGCCGGGGCCGGGGCCGGAGCCGGCTTTGCGGAGTGGGCGGCCTGTGCTGCGGCGGCGGCTCCGGCAGAGGCCGGCTTGGTGGTGCTCGTCGACCTGGAGCGGTCCCACGAGGGGAGAAAGGCCGACACACGCTGCATGGTGGTGAAGCCGTCGACAGCGAGTGTGCGGCGTAGCTTCACCCACGGAACGATGCGGCTACGAGGGTGTCGCAGCCTGGCAGCAGAGGGGTCGGGTGTGGAGGAAGAAGAGAGGTTGGCGGGTCAGGACTCGGGGAGGAGTGGGAAGAGGGAAGAAGAGGAGTCGAGTCGACGAGTCGTTCAGTGTTTTCAAGCAGAGCACGCAGCACGCAGCACGCAGCAACATGCACGCAGGCAGAACCAAGCAGCAGGAGCAGCACCAGTGAAGTGGGCAGCAGCAGAGAACGCCTCCTGCCCGAGTTCGCATGGAGCCGGGGGCTGCCCCGGCCGAGAAACGCCCCCTGCTCGGGACAGCAGGGCGGGCACGATGGAACCACTCGGCGGACTGCGACAGTTGCAGCTGCCAGCGCCAGCGACAGGGCGAGAGCGGAGAGAGCCAGTCGCGGACCGGGGGGCGGTGCTGTGGGGTCACTGGGTGAAGGACGAGGGAGCCACGGAGCGTTGCACTCGCCCAGGTGACGTGGGCGAGCGGCCGAGCGCGGGAAAAAAAGCAAGGATGCCGGGCCCCGGGACGCCTGGAAGCTTGCGAGCTGACTGTTGGATTTTTGGGAAGCGGGAGGCTGGTCTTGGACTCGACAGGGGGGTGGTGTCGTCGACGGGACGATGATGGGGGGTCGACAACTCTCGACAATGGCTCACTGGCTCTCCGCGGGTGCTGTCGAGATGCAATGACACCCTCCAACACGTTCCAACAACCGATGGCAGGCGCCTCGCAAGTCTTCCGGCCGTTTGTGATGGTTCTTGGGCGCTGCTGCTGCTGCTCGGCGGAGGGGACGGCGGCAGCGGCACTTGTCCAAGGACCCCGCTCGAGATGGTCGGCAAGGCACAGAGGGGCGGGACGGGGTGGCCTTGGTGTTCGCGGTGCCTGCGTCGATATGATCAAGGTTTATTGCGAGCACTATCGGGAGCTGTGCGATGAGGACATCAATATGGATGGCTCCGGCCCTGGAATCGACTGCCCGGAAAGCAAAAGCGTGGTGATGTTGTGTCGATGCGACCTGGATTCTTCGTTTCCTGTTCTCCTGCAAAGATCGCCCGCCGAGCCTCGATGGATCCCAAGGGCCAGGGGGGGTTTGTAAGCTGCAGTCCTGCAGTGGTGTACGTCACAATTCGCCAATTTCACCAAGAAAAGAGAACAAAAGGGCGACGGGCTGTATGTTCGGCAATGGGCCGTTTCGTTGCGATCAGAGGCGTTCGTGGGACCGGATAGATGGGGAGGGGGACATCAGATGGACGCTGGAGCGGCAAACGGGTCGAGGGCGTTTAAAGACGACACTCTTTCAGGGACGCGCTCTTCAGCTTCAGACCACGGACCTGGAATGTCACGGTGTTTATCGGCACGTCCCAAGCACCACCTACCGCGCGAAGCGATGTCATGTCGTACCGCTCGCGACGGCGGCGTGCGAGATAAATTGGACGGTCCCCCAAATCTCTGGCATGTGGCTCGAGATCCATCTTGCTGCGACACTCCGCCAAACTCTATTCTCGATTTTCTCATGACGAACTAAAAAAGGGGTCCTGGCTCCTATTTTCTCAATGGCATAAGCAATCAATGTCGCCTCGCTGCCCACGGTCCTCTCCATGTCCCTTTTTTTTCTCCTCACACAAGTGAGACACTGAGACCTGCGGCCGCCAAGACATGGACCATCTCGCCGTCAAAGCTGCTTTGCATGCCTTGCGCGACATTGCACATTCCCCTTTTACCTGAATGTATATCACGCCTCTGATAACAGCGTCTCGGGGGGCGGGTGCCGAGGACGGGACAGCACCATGCAACGGCAATGGCCAGCCCCTTGACCCTTCTCGTCGCCTCTTCTTTCAATCAATCGTCTTTGCAAATGCCAAAGAGGGGCAAAGAGAGAGAAAAATGAAAAAAGGGGCCCGCATTGCGAAGCAAAGAGGACTGCAGTTCATGCAGCACCAACCACCCTCTGCTCCGGGCCACGGCATCCCCTGCCCCTTTTTTGGCCGTCGACGCCTCCGATGCCCGCCAAGTCGATTTGATAGGCACCGTCTCTCATCGCTGGGAACGAACCTCGACGAGCCATGTAAATGCTGGGATTGGGAGTGCCCCCATCATGTCTCCATTTCCCCCATATATCTCAGTGTTTACCAGTAGTATGGACACAGTGAAAGACATCCTTCCATCCAAACTCGCAGACACCCAGGCAAACGACAACAACACAGGTGTGCACGGTGTTTGGCCCGCGGCCTGCTGTCAACAGCGGCGACCGGCAGGCGGGCTGTCGAAAGAGGGGTTGTTCTCGACGTCGTGGACTCGTGGTTGGATCTCGGAAAGACAAACTGCAGGTCGCCGGCGCTTGCAGCCTGCCTGCCCGGGGAGGCACATGATGGTGGTGGACAGCATTGATGTTTACGGTGCTCCTTCGAGAGCCAGATGTCTTGTCCAGGCTCTTCCATCTCAACATCACTGGTGGAAGAGAACATAAACACATCCCCTCCAGCCTGGCCAAGGCCCTCTCGACACTGTCCACCTGCGATGCAGGTCCAATGCATTAGGCCGAGACAAAGGTATGTCTTTAACACAAAGTCTGGGGTGCTGGGGCGACGGGCGGGAACGGTCCATGATGTGCAGTACGGACACGAGGGCATCATCGGCTAGACTTGTGTGAAAAAAGAAAACAAGAGGGAATATTGTCGGTGGAAAAAAGCTACTGCCGTGATGGGTAACCCGGTTGCGCCATATTGCGATGTGCGTCGGGTGGCGTTGAAGCAGGGAAGGGATAGACGATGGGGGTAATGGTGAGGGCGGGGGTCAAGTCGGGGGTCAGGGCTGAGTTGAGGGTTGGGGGCGGACGGGCACTTGGACAGACTTGGACCCAGTCCTCTTTTCGAGTGAAGCTCTAAAAGGGGTTTTGTGTTGATCGGAAAAAGGGGTTCCTTCCATTGCACCTGCAATCGATGTCCATCAACGTCGATTCCCGATTCCACGCCTTCCCACGACCGAACCTACCGTCACTTCCATTTCCACTTCCACTGCCCCTTCCATCGCCATCTTCAGTGACTCACAATACCGCCCCTTCCCTTCCAGGTATCTCTTGCCAAACGGGCAAACCCAACTCTTCTTCGGAGAAGGCACACTCTCCTCCAGGGAGATCTAGACCCGAATTTCAGATCTCAAGGTCTCGACAACAGGCAGAGATCGAAGAGTCATCCAAACCCCGTGAGTCATCTTGAAAATCTTGACCGTGGCTTCCAGTATTGGGGCATTTGCTTTCACGCCCTACTAGCTCAGCAAGTCTGGCGGGAAGGAACATGAAGAGTTTTCTTGAATTTTCTCCGGGAATCCCGTTTGATGTCAGAATCCGACTGAGAGATGAACGTCTATTGTAAACATGCCCACCATGAAACGATCAGGGTCTGAGACTTGGGTCGGCTTGTCTAGGTACCTTAGGTAGTCTTGCCTTGGGAATGAATGTTTTGACCCCTGAGGCGGTCGAAGGGTTCTGTCTGAGTCTTCGTACCCAGCGATGGTCCAAGATTATGGAACTAAAGCCCCTGGATCCCCTTTTCCCACTACAGACAGGAAAAACACCACTCTTCAAGCGGGATATCTGATATCTAAGAGTTCTCAACTCCCATGTCCAACTCGGCATCGCCACAAGTCCCACAGTTCCCACAACCCCCATCAGCTTCCACCAACTCCTGCCTCCATCGAGTCCCCCCAACCAGCGGAAGCTGTCCCGTCAACATTGAACCCCATCCCCGTGTGTGTCCAAGACACCAAAACCCCCCAAACACACGTCCGCGCTTCCCGCCAGGCCAGGCGCAAGCGAGCTCCTTCCATCCGGCACAGACATCTTCATCCAAACCCGTCCCCACCCCGAAACCGCATATAACGGCCGTTATCCCCCTCCCGGCCCACACGGCTCACGGGACACAAGACGGGAAATCCTCCGACAGCCGAGACATCGGTGGTCCGGAGGTGGTCCGGGTGTCCGATGCCGGCCTCGCGGGCCAGTGATTTCTCTTGTTCCGTGTCTGTTCCGTCTCGTCTTCGCTTCGGTCGCGTATCTCACGGGCACTCTTCCGCGTCGGCATCGGCGTCTTGAGCTGGACCGCACTAGCCGCTGTTGATATTCAGGGGGATCGTGTAGGTTGGACTGGTTATTGTCCGGGTCTGAGTCCGTTGAAAGGGGAGCTCGAAGATGAAGCAACGGTTGAGACACTTTGCGAGCCATGCTGGAGGATGTTTGTCAGGTACAGCGAGATGGAGACAATTACCACCCTCAATTGCTTGCTATCAATCTAATCTGCCCGTCTGTCTGCCCATCTTTCTGTCTAAGCCCCGAGCCGCCCTACCACCCTACCAAGGTTGATGCCAAGGCAAGTCGGTAGGGAGCGGCAGCGTGGATGAAGAGGAATGAAAACCTGGCCTGAGCCATCTAATGTGTGAGTGAGAAGAATGAAGAACAGATGGAAAAAAATTACAAAAAAGCAAAAACTCCAATGCCCCTCCGCCGCCGTCATGATGGTTTTGAGCGCGCGCGTGTGTGTGTGGTGTCGGCCGTATATACATGGCTGGCCGTAGTGGTTGTGGTGGTGATGGTCCGTAGTAGCATTCTGTGGTCTGCTGGAACCACCACCGATCCAGACCATTAAAAAATGCAGAGAGAGCGGAGCGATCAAAGGAAAAAAAAACACCAGGTCGTCATCGTCATCGTCGTCATCATCGTTCATGTCTCGTCATCGTCACACCTGCTCACCTTCCGCCGCCGTTGCCCCCAACTTCGGATACGGCCCCCCCTCGACCAAAAACTTCTCCAGCGCCACCGAGTCAATCGTTCTCGCCGGCCTCAACGGCCCCCCAGCAGCAGCCGGACATCGCCTCGCCTGCCCCGCGGCCGCGACATCCGCCCAGTTGTCATCCGTGACGGCGTGGAACTTGTACATCTCCATCGAGCTCGTCATGATCTCGCCGCCCTGCATGTCGCCCTCCATGTGGAAGCGCTTCAGCCTTGGCAGGTGCGCGCGGAGCGAGCCCAGCAGCGAGCGGAACGTGCCCTGGTGGAGGTGCACGCCGCCGGTGCTGAGCTCGCCGGGCTTGGCGAGGCCGCGGCCGCCGAGGCGGAGGCGCTCGAGCGTGGAGCCGTGGCGGACCAAGAAGGCGCGCAGGTCGTCCTCGGCGCAGGTCAGGCCCTCGAGCTTGAGGTCGGTGAGCTTGGGGAAGCAAAAGTCGGGGCCGACGAGGGCGCGGAACGAGAGGCGGAATTTCTGGTTGGGCGCGCTGTAGGCGTGCACGGCGAGGGAGAGGTGGGTGAGGTTCGGGGCGAACTGGAGGACGTGGCCGAGGCCATTGATGGCGCGCTGCTGGGCGTGGGGGAGGAGGACGTTGGGGCAGTCGAGGACGAGGTCGAGCCGGGAGAGGCTGGCAAAGGCGGGCGCGCAGTCGAACCAGTGGCGGCGGTCGTCGGCGAGCTTGAAGAGCTCGAGGGGCAGCCGGTCAAACGACAGGGACGAGAGGCGCGTGTGGCGGAGGGCCGAGACGAGGGCGTTGATGTTTTGGCGGGCCTCGGCCCGGTCCAGCTTGCGACAGTTGCGGACCTGGAAGACGTCGTCAAAGACGGCAATGTCGTAGGGGCACTTGGTGTAGGTGACTTCGAGCTCGCGCAGGTTGGTCAGACCCTTGAAGGCCTCGTCGACCATGGCGGGGCGGGCGTGGAAGGCGGGCACGGCGTGGGCGCGCTCCTCGAGGGCGTAGTACTTCATCCAGGCGTCCTGGAGGATGGCGTTGCGCTCCTCGGGCTCCTGGAGCCAGTGGTGGACGAACGAGGCATGGCGGGCGTTGTACTCGTCGATGCGGGCAAAGTTGAGCGTGAGGGAGCGGATGCTCCGTTGCAGGCGGGGATGGGTTGCGATCGAGTGCAGCCGCTGGACGTCGTCCTTCCACTCGACGGCCGTGAAGTGCGGGCGCAGCAGGTACTCGTAGCCCACGTCGGCGAGCCGGCTCGCCACGAGGCGGAGGGTCTTTGTGGTGTCGGGGTCGCAGTAGGTAAAGATGAGATGGAGCAGCTCGACGGGGAGGACGTCCATGGTGGTGTTTTGGGGGCGAGGGAGGAGGTCGAGGGGGAGGTCCAGCAGCCGGAGACCGACCGACCCTTCCGACCCGAGGGGGAGGGCGAGGGGGAGAGAGTCGGGAAGAGAGGCCAGGACCAGAGACATGGACGAAAAGGCGGTCATGATATTGGGGGCCGAGGAGGTTCGGGAGGGAGGCACGCTGACAAAGGGCGGCCAGCGGCTTTCGTGATTCGACCAAGACTTGCTCGCCTGCCGGCAGCCGACAATTGCAGCGTATGGAGGTACAGAGATGGGGAAAGAGGTCAGCCTCAAGATCCAACGGCCGAGGACGGGACCGGGAGACTAAAGGGGGTTGGAGGGGGGGGCGGACGGCGGGCTTCTTGAAGGAGTGGTGATGGAGGTTGATGGACCAGGACCAGGGCCATGCTGCTCCGCTGGCGGGCTCTGGAAGAATTCTACTGCGGCCTGGGGCCTGGCCTGCGTGGTCGTGGTCGCTGCAGGTTTGCCGGGTCGCAAATGAGCGGCGATGGAAAAGGCGGGTTTGGATTGGGAATGTTTTGGGGCCAAGGGGGGGGAGAGGCGGCGTAGGCACGAGAAGTCGGTGAGCTTAAGACAAGGGGAGAGATGCAGGCCACCACTGGCCACCAACGACCTGAGTGGCCCAGCGGCCTCTAGCCCTATCCTTTGCCTCCATCCTGCCATCGGAGCCAGGGGCCGGTCGCATTAGCGGCACATTGCAGCACCTCTTTTTTTTCTTCCCTGGGTGCGAACACATCCCACCTCCACCTGCAAGCCACGACAGGCAAGGTACGCATGCAAACCGCCCGGGTCCAGGTGGATTCCCGCCGTCCTGCGAGTCCCGTCTCACAGGCTGTCGCTGTCCTGGCTGGGTACCGGAAAGGCGGTAGGCGGGATGGAGGGCGGGAGGCGACGCCGCTGGGCAAAGGCGGTGAGCCCGGTTCCGGCTCCGGTTCCGGTTCCGTCGCAGCAGCAGACACGTGAAGCATCGTCCATGTGCGTTCCAAGGTCGGCGGCGATCGGGTCGCAGAGCGTGTTGGGGATTGGGGATTGGGAATCTCGTCCACCGTCCACCTCCCCCACGGTTGGTGTCTTGGTTGGCCGGTGACGGCCTGGGCTGGGAGACTGGCCATGCACACCGCACTTCTGTTTGAGAGGGCAGATGGCGTCGGTCCTGTTGCGGCGCCATGTCTTTTGCTGACGAGAGACCCGGGCCCGACTACGTCAGCCAGTTGGAGACCTCAGCTTCAACCGAAAGGGATCGGATTATCAAGCAGCTGGCAGCGTGACAGGACTGATCAAAATATTTGCCATCTCAGGCCAGTTCTTGTCTTGTTGGGCCGTGGTGGTTGGGAGCACATCCATCATGTCGGGGCTGGGTAGGTGGTTGTCCAAAAGTGACCCATCACCTCGAGGCTTGGGGGACAGCAAGCAAGGCTCAGGCGGGGTTCTTCACCGCGACTTTGGTGCGGGGCTTCGTCCACGTTGACCGTCCAAGCGGAAAGGTGAGAGAGAGAGAGAGCCACACTCCCATAACCCTTTTTGGGACTGGGAAATCGGAAGATGCCCGTGTCTACACAAGACCCAGTGGGGAGTTACGCCGTCCCCATGGCCGGCATGGGCAGCAATGGCAGCAGTGCAACGGCGTCGGCAAGCCGATTTGTTGACTGTTGTCTGTCAGAGGACGCCCGCCCCCCCGTCGTCGGACAGCGTCTGCAATATCGAGTTTCACAGGGCCACCGGCCTGCTCGGGTCGATTTCCCCTCTCCCCATCTTGGCCAGCCTGCCAGCATGATCCGGCAGACGAAGGTTTGTTTGCGTGGCGTTGAACGATGCAGGAAAGGTAGATGGGCTGGACGGTGTCGCTGAGGAACAGGACGGGACCATCCCACCAAAAGAAATGCCTTCTCTCCCCGCTTTCCACATTCGCACCCTTGCCCTTGTCGAACCGCGGCTTGGCAAGCAACCACGCCTTCGGGTCCCCAGCCGATGCGCTGAGGAGTCAACCAAACACCACACCACCGCACCACCGCACCACCACCACCGGGACTGCAGGACCGCAGGACTGCGTGCGACACGAGTGCCGACCGGATTCCACCACCTCCCACCAACAAGCTACAGCCCACGCCCCCAGCTGCCAACCTGCTCCGATCTCTCCCTCAGTCGCCCCCTCATCGACGCGTCTTCCAAGTTCCATCCTGCAGTTGAGAGCGGGGAAATGCGGCCTCTCGACATGATCCCATCCCATCCAGACACATAGCCGGCCTGGAGTAGTGCACCGTACATTTCTTCCCGGACTTGTGGACTTGTGGACACTCTGGCATGTTATGGGCCGTCCCTCATAACTAGCCTGCACCATGGGTTTGTCGACCCTTCTCGGCTCGTCCGGTGATCGCGACCGCGCGGTCAGGGCCAAGAGACTCACGGCATCCAGCAATGCCTCGCTGTCTTCGTCCATCGCCTCGGCTTCCGAACCCCCCTTCCCCGAGTACATATACGACCCCGCCCACCTGCGGCCCCTCGACCCCGAACCTCCCAGCCTGCGCGAGATGAACGACTGTCTCGAGGTCCTCGCCCACGTATTTCCCGACACCCAGGTCGAAGTCTTCCGCGAGGCCCTCGCCGACGCCGGCAAAGAATCGGTGCTGGCCGTAGCCGCCAACGCGATACTGACACAACGCGTCGAAAAGGTCAAGGGCCGCTGGAAGAGGCCCAACATGGCGGAAACCGGCAACAAAGACGGCGGCGCCGCTCCAGAAGGCTCGGTGCCTGCAGCCGAACGATACAGAACCGACGAGTACAAGACGGCCGCCAAAGCCCTCGCCTGGCATGAATTTAAGGGCCTGTCGCGGTCTGCCATCGATGCCGTCCTCGCCGAGCACAACTACTCGTACCTGGACGCCCGCCGAACCCTCGTCGACTTGTCGTCCAAGTCCTGGCGCTTCACCATTGCCAGCCTCTTCTCTCGACGGAAATCGCCCGACGACTCGACCGGGACACACCCTCTGATCCTGTGGAAACCATTGCCCAGCGGGACTCTGGGGCCCTGCCTCAAGTCCACGGGGCACGCCGAGCTCGACAGGGAGCTCTTCGACGCCCTGATCAAGCCCCTGAACGACAAGCGGCGTGCGGAGCTCGAGCTGGAAGACCACCGCTTCGCCATTGCCCTCAACACCACCGAGGCCGAAGACATGCACGAGACGATCGAGTGCGCATGCTGCTTTGCCGACTGCCCCTTCCAGGAATTCACGTCGTGCAGCACAGAAGGGCACATGATTTGCTTCCGCTGCGTGCAGCACTCCATCTCCGAGGCCGTCTTTGGCCAGGGCTGGCAGCGGACCATCGACGTGGAAAAGGGCGCGCTGAGGTGTCTGGCCGTGGAGGGAGACGGGTGTGGCGGATGCATCCCCGAGGACCACGCGTACCGGGCCATGCTAGAGGAGCCCCAGGGCGCCGAGATCCTCCACAAGCTGGAACAACGACTGGCCGACCACAACCTGCTGGCGAGCGGCCTCCCCTTGGTGCGGTGTCCATTCTGTCCCTTTGCCCAGGTGGACGAGATCTACATGCCGCCAGATGTCGTCAAGGCCGACAGGCGTCTACGAAGCCCTCCCATTGCCCCCCTCATCTGCTCGCTCTTCTTCATCTCCAGTCTGGTCCCGCCCAAGGCCAGTTACTTTCTTTTTGGGGCTGGCCTCATGCTTGGCGCAAGGCTACTCGTAGGAGAGCGGTTGCGTGTCGAGCTCGACAAGGCCGAGGAGCGGCGTTGGCGACGGCAGCGCGGCCTCCAATTTCTGTGCGGCAGTCTCCAGTGCGGTCGTGCCTCTTGCCTATCGTGCAAGAAGGAATGGGTGGACGTGCACGTCTGCAACGAGTCGTCGCTGGTGGCGCTGCGCACGCAGGTGGAGCAGGCCATGAGCATGGCCATCAAGCGCGTGTGCCCGCGCTGCAACATGTCGTTTGTCAAGACGGCCGGGTGCAACAAGCTGGTGTGCCCGTGCGGCTACAAGATGTGCTACGTGTGCCGCCGAGACATTGGCGGCACCGAGGGCCCGGACGTGGGCTACCGCCACTTTTGCGACCACTTTCGACCCGAGGGCGACCCCAGGGCGTGCGACAAGTGCAAGAAGTGCAACCTCTGGGAGACCGAGAACACTGAAAAGGTGTTGGAGCAGGCCAAGGAGGAGGCGGAGCGCAAGTGGCGCGAGACGGAGAACAGGGACCTGTCGGGGGTGGACAAGGTCTATCTCGAGACGGGGTTTGCGGGGCAGCGGCGGGCCGGGCTCGTGGAGAGCGCGCTGAGGAATTACCGGAAACCCACGCTGATGGAGATCCTCGACGTGGTTGTAGAGCATCTGTATTTTTGATGGCTGCGGTGGGCGTATTTGGATTCAGGGGCAGGACATGGATGGATCCACCCACTGTTGGATCATTGGATGGGATGGGATGGCGCATAGACTTTGGGGGCTTGTATCTGCACACGGTTGGCAAAGAATGCCTGGGAGCATAGCTCGGAGCTTGGAAATAAAAGGCATTGTATTTTGAGAGCTGCGAATAGCCATAGGATTTGTGGGAATTGTGGTGTTTCTATTGTCTTTTCCCTTCCAATGTCCCCTGAAGAGCAATGCATTATGTAAGCAGCCAAGGCACGACGCCGGCCCGGGAGCTCCCCAAAATTTCGCGACTGCAGCGACCGAGCTCCCCACAGTCGCGTCCCGTCCAAACCGCCAAAGCACAAGCCGGACGACATCATCGACGCCATCTCAAATCGCCGCGACGACACCCACCACCCCGTTTTTCGCCGATCAAGCACAGCAATCGGCCCCGCCCAACCCAGGCCAAGTTTAGGTACAGGCCGTCGCGATGTCTGGGCAGACGAGCAAGTGGCGCGAGGAGCAGATTCTCATCATCTGCCCCGGCAGCCACACCACCATGGCCCAGCTGGGCTGCAGCGAGCTCACCCCGCCCGCCCGCCGCTTCCCGACGCGCATGTTCAAGGACGAAGACTCGGACGAGTGGCGCCCCTACTACACCTACAAGCGCAAGAAGATCGGGGCGAATGGCGCCGGCGCCAACGGCCACTCCGCCAACGACGAGGACGAGTGGGAGTGGATCGAGGACACTGACGCCGCCGAGGGCGCCGTCTATCCCATACAGGGTGCGTACCACTTGGATCGGAACTTCCCCGGACCCAATCGCTAACTTCCCCCAGCCGGCCGCATCGTCAACATGGAGGCCTTCCTCGCCTTCCTCGAACACGTTCACGCCCAGCTCACCACCACCTACCACAACACCCCCGTCATCCTCATGGCCTCGCCGCAGTGGACGCGCCCCGACTGCGAGACCATCGCGCGCTACGTCTTTGAGAAGACGCGGACCCCCGCCCTCTGCCTGATCCACAGCGGCGTCGCGACGCAGTACGGGCTGCGGTGGGCCAACCTCACCGTCGTCGACATTGGCTTTGAAAAGGTCGACGTCACGTGCATTTATGATGGCCGCGTCGTCTCTCACGTCGGTGTCGGCGACGGCGACGCGCGCGAGATCAGCGGCGGCGAGGCCTTTACGCGCCGCCTGATGTCCATGCTTGAGAACAAGGGCTTCGACCACGACATGGCCGAGCAGCTCAAGCGGAGTCCCATCTGCGAGGTGCTCTCGTACTCGCCTGACGCCGAAGCGCTTATGGAGCTGCCGGCGGATACGGGGGCGACTGCCAGCGCGGTGGCCGATGCGCCGAGGATCATCGAGCCGGTTAAGGCGCCTGTGGTGGGAGGTGACGACGACGGCATGGATGTCGAAAAGGTGGTCGACGAGGAGGGCGTCCTCGACGTGGCCAATATTGTAGCGAGCGGCAACACGAGGGAATTTCTCGCCAAGCAGGAAAAGCTCAAGGCGGAAAAGGCAAAGGCGGGGAGGAAGGGCAAGGACAAGGAGTCGGCCGACGCCGCCGCCCGCGCGCAAAGGCTCCCCAACTCCAAGCGGAGCCACAACGTCTTTCACTACGAAGAGCTCATCACCGAGGAAGTACAAGTACCCCTCCCCCCGCCAGCACCCGCCAACGGCGTCGCACCCACCGACCCAACCGCCGACCCAACCGCCCCCGCCCCCGAGAACGGCACCACCCCCGCCCCGAGAACGGCACCACCCCCACCGACCCAACTGCCCCCGCCCCCGCCGAGAATGGCACCACCTCCGCCCCCGAACCCGCCGCCATCACCACCATCACGGAGCGCCAAACCAAGCGCATCCGCCGCGACATCGACATCGGCCTCGAGCGCTTCCTCTTCGCCGACCGCGCCCTCGTCGACTCCATCGCCACCGCCATCTACCGCGCCGTGCAATCCATCGAGGACATGTACATGCGCCCGCCGTGCTGGGAGAACCTCGTCTTCGTCGGCAACGGCGCGCGGCTGCGCGGGCTGCGCGACAACATCCTCCAGACCCTGCAGGCGCGGCACCTCGTGTCACCCAGCACGGCGACCATGTTCACCAGCGAGCTGCCGTCGCACCTGGGCACGCCGTCGGGCACGGGCGCGCAGACGCCCACGGGGAGCTTCACGGGGCAGCAGCTGCAGCTGCCGACGGCGGGGAGCGTGAATCCGCTGTTGATGGCGGCGACGACGGCGAACTTGGGGGTTCCCGGGGGGGCAGCGGGGGGGTCGACTGTGGGTGAAGGGGGTGGTGGGGGGGGGAGCCATCACTTTCATAGCCAGACGCCGACGGCGATCAAGCTGGCGCCGATGCCGACGTACTTGGCCGAGTGGACCAAGCACGGGTTTGAGGAGGCCATGTTTCTTGGCGCGCAGGTGGCGGCGAGGCTGGCGTTTTGCATCCATAATATGGATCAGCAGGGGTTGGAGGCGCAGCGGGCCATGAGTCTGAGTCGGGTGGAGTACAAGTGAGTTTCTCCTTTTTTTTTGGTCGAGTTGAGGGGGGATGGAGCTAACGGGTGGACAGTGAGTTGGGGCCCAAGGGGATTCGGTCGCATTCTATGCTGGGGTGAAGTCTTGTGGGAAGAGAAGGGGGTGGGGGTCTTTGTTTCTCAAGGATGGCGGCGAATGGCTGGAGTCCTCTGGCGGCGTCTTGAGCAACACATGCAGTGAGCTCGCGCAGAGGAAGGCGTAGCGGGTGGGAATTGTTTTTTTCGTAGGAGGGACGGGCAAAAGAGGCGTCAGCGGTTGGTTGGGTTTGTTGCTTTTGTTCTTTATCGCTACCGAATCATATCTTACTGTTGACACTGGTAGTTTTGTAGAGAGGATATGCGTTGGGTAATGCCAGTGGATCCGTGGATAGGAGCTGATGTTGAGATCCCCTGACAGACTCAGTTGTGGTCAGCGTTGGGCGCAACCGGCCAAGGGCAATGATTACACCACCTAGATCACAACAACGACTAGGCAACTTGGCCGAGCGGTCTAAGGCGCCACGTTAAGGAGATATCCTTGATTCCGATCTGTATGCAGATTCCGTGGTCCGAAAGGGCGTGAGTTCGAATCTCACAGTTGTCAATTCATTTTTTGCAGATTCTCTCAACCTCATGACCAGTCGATGTTTTGCTGCTTTTGCTTTTTGCTTCGGGTTTCATTGCACCAGAAGCAGCCCACCTCAACCTGGCTGCTCATCAGGTATGTCTGGCGGTTGGTTGCATGCCTTCAGCAACAACGATGTCGATATTCATCATGCCCCTTTTCCACGACGAAGTCCTGACTCCCACTGACTTCCAACCTTCCCTCTCTAAGCTCCCAAGGAAAAAGAACAATCGCACATGCATGCACTAAACCCCTAAAATGACAAAAAGAACCCCCCCGGCCTCCAACCCCGGGAAATCAAGAAAAACCTTGTTAGGGTACGGGTTTTGCTTGTAGTACGCCAGACTCGAAGTCGTGGCCTCCCGGAGGAAGAGAGAGAGCCACACCTATCCACCCGCCTATACCGCTCGACGAGAGTGTTGAGGGTATAGGTTTTTTGGGTAGATGGGTGACAGGAGGGGAGGGAAAGGGTGCTTGTGTACCTAGGTGCGTAGGTGCGTAGTAGGCAGGTGGGTTGGTGGATTGAGTGGACTGCGTGGTGTGCGTTTGGGGTGCATGGAGATGGGGTGGTGGCGTGATTTTGGAGGGTGTCACGGGGGGAAGGACTCGCATATTGCGTTGATGGCGAAGAGGAATGCAGAAGGGACCAGATTGAAGAAGGAAGAGCACACCTATCTCATCAGACAGAAGAATACATTTATACGAGACCCCCAAGCACCTACCAACTCCTCCCCCCCTTCACCTTCACCGGGACATGTAATAACCGATCCCCAAACCCACCGACCTCCTCCCCCCGCGGCGTCGGCAGCCGTCCCGCGCGAATGTTGAACTGCAGCGCCTGGTGCAGCAGCCGCGGCTCGGCCAGGCCGGCGTCGCGGCCATCGCGCCACGCCACGAACTCGGCCTCGGACGTGCCCGTCTTGAGGTGCTTGTTGGCCTCCCTTTGCTCGGCGACGGTCGTGTAGGCGCGGGGCTCATGGCGCGCGTCGCCGCCGGGGGGGTAGTCGTGGCCGGTGTAGATCTTTGTGGGGGGAGGGAGGGAGAAGAGTTTGGCGACGGAGGCGTAGAGGTCGTGGGCGTTGCCGTCGGGAAAGTCGCAGCGGGCGGAGCCGACGTCAGTGTTGAAGAGGGAGTCGCCGCAGAAGACGTTGGCTGGGGGGGATGTCAGCGGTGCACAGGTCAGGGTGGCTAAAGGGGGGCCCGTACCTCCGATTTGATAGCCCATGTGGTCAGGGGTGTGTCCAGGAAGGTGCATCGCTTGGACCTGGAGCTCGCCGAGAGCAAACACGTCGTCGTCATCGATCAGACGGTCAAAGACGCCTTCGTACTCGGCCTTGTCGATGCCATAGCGGCCGGCGAAGCGCTCCTGGACAGCGTGGATTCGCTTTCCGATGCCGATGGCAGGCTTGGAGTGGTCCGCGTTGATCTTCTCGAGCTCCTGCTGGAGATACCGAGAGGCTGTGAGGTGGTCGGCGTGGACGTGGGTCTCGAGGATGTACCGGACAGTGTACCTGTTCTCCTTGACGAGGGACAGGAGGCTGTCGGCCGCCTCGGTCGAGATGGTGCTGGTGGAGGGGTCAAAGTCGAGGACTGAGTCAATGATGACTGCAGACTTGGTCGAGGGGTCCGCCACGACGTACTGCCAGGTACCGGTACGTGGCTCAAAGCAGGTGTGGATGGTGGGCCCGGGGGAGGACATGGTGCTTGTGTTTGTTTGGGCTGTACAGGAGGGAAGAAGTTGGCTGATGTTTCTGCTGGTTCCGGTGATGAGAGGGGATGTCTGTGTCTTTCAACTTGGGAAGCGGTTTCCTGAGCTCTTTATATCTCTTCAAGGCAGCAGAGGAATCACGGCCTGCCGACATCATGACAGCTACGCCAGGAAGACCTTGGGTCGGCGACCTCCAAACTCGTGATGTTTGCAGTGCCCGAGCAGAGGCTTCAAGAGAGACGCCTGCAGACGCCACACTCTTGGACATTGGAGTCCCGGACACGAATATCTGATGAGCGTCCCCGGGTGGCCGTAGCCGTGGCCGGCGGCGGGCGGCCGCCCGCAAGGCGCTCCCGCACAAACATCGGCGACTAGCAGCGACTCCCGGGTGCCCGGGGCCGACATGGGGGTCCACCCCCTTTTCTCGTCCCGAGCATCTCAGCCAACGCGGGGGACCTCGCCGAGGGTCGTCGTCGCTGCAGCCGGCCGACTGCCGCAATTCGTCAGCATCCGAGCGAGGAGCTCACGCCCGACACCCGAGGGGGCAATTTCGGCGACGACATGTGTCGTCAACGCCTCGCACAAGGGTGGTGAGCAGCAGGGACTCCCCGACGAGGAGTTTTGGGGGAAAGGTTCCACGAGGTTGCCGACATCAGGGTGGTCAGAGTGGGTCCCCGGGCGCCAGGATCACGTCTGATGGCATTCTCCGAGCTTCATGGGAATCGGCGAAGAAGATTCCAAGGGTGGGGTTCAGGGGTTCACAGGCTGGGCGCCGGACAGATCGCCGACCATCCAGATTCCTTGCGAGACCGCTAGCGATGGATGGGGATGGGGGCTTGAGGGGGTGACCGGGGCACGTTTTGGAGGGTGGCCGAATGTGGAAAATCAAAATCAAAGGCGCTGGTGGTGTGGTGAGAGATTTTTGGAGCAGCAGAGTTTGGTGAGAAGAGAAAGGACATGTTGGAACTGTGAAGAAATATTTGCTGTCCCTTTCAGAGTCCATCGGGCTTCCAAGGCGTTGAAGGAAAGAGGAAAAGGACGAGATAGACATCTCGAGCCCAAGCTTTGGCGGTTTCCATAAGCGAAAGGGTTCGGCGTCTACTAACAGATCTTCACCAGAATCTGATGGCAAATTGTTAGCCACCCTGGGGTGAAGTAAAGCCCGAATTCGCGCATTCCCACCCCTCCCTTCCATCACATCGACGCCACGGCGACTTGACGGCAACCCACCCCCTCCAGGCCCGCGAATCTGGGACAGGCCTCACAGGCATGACGGATTTCGTAATCCTCGTCGAAATGGCACACGCCGCCACTTGCAGATGGCCCAAGCCGAATTCGGGGCAGGCGAACCGACAGCCGGCCCTTCGAGTCTCTTCTCCGCCAGCACGCCGATGATGGCCATCGGTGACTTCTAGACTCATCCCCGCAAGGACCGTGGATCCATCTTTTCCATTCCATGCTGGAGCGACCATCTGTAGTGCCCGTAGCTTGAGCTTATAAAGCCGTTTGCCATCGTGGTGACGACAGTCTTCGTCTTTGTCTTGTCTCCCCAACTACCGTCCACTACACCACGGAACACTCTTTTGACGACAACATTCCAGCAGAGCAAAGCTTCAACTGATCCTTCCAACCCAAAGCCACACACACACCCGACAGAAACACACGGCCATGGATCACGTCGTCTCCGGCGCGGCCTTTGGCGCCGCCCTGACGGCCTCGGGCGTCTTCCAGCCCGCCGTCATCCTCGGCCAGCTCCAATTCACAAACTTCCAAATGATCCAAACCTTTCTCACCGCGACCGGCACCAGCGTGTACGCCCCTCCCTCTCCCACCTCCTTCCTCTCCCACCTCCTCCCACCCCCCACTAACACCCAACCAGCGTCCTCGTAACCCTCGCCCGCCAACTCAACCTCCTGTCCGCCAACCCCCGTTCCTTCTCCCCCCTCGGCGTCTTCGCCCCTTACGACGGCAACCTCCTCGGCGGCGCCCTCCTCGGCACCGGCATGCTCCTCTCCGGCGCCTGCCCCGGCACCGTCTTCGCCCAGATCGGCCTCGGCGTGCGCTCGGGCTTCTACGCCCTCGAGGGCGCCACCATCGCCGGCATCGTGTGGACCGGCCTCCTGCACCCGCTCATCCAGCGCCGCGTCGCCTCGACCGTCAACAAGAACGCGCCCACTCCGCCAACCACCCTCGCCTCCGCCCTCGGCATCTCCCACGCCGCCGCCGTCGCCACATTCTCCGCCACCTGTGCTGCGCTGGTCTTCGCCGCCGTCAAGCTGGCGCCCGCACCCGGACCCGAGGCCAAGTTCCCCCCGCCCGTCGGCGGGCTGTTCATCGTCGCCGCGCAGCTCGTGTCTATCCTGCTGCGCGGGTCGCTGATGGGGACGTCGTCGTCGTTTGAAGAGGTCGGGGACTGGTTCTGGGGGGTGACGGTGCGTGGCAAGGGCGTGCGCCCGGCGCGGTATGCTAATGTGCTGTACTGCGCGGGTATGGTGGGGGGTGCGTGGTTGTTGGGGAAGACGAGCCCGGCGCTGGCGCAGGTGACGGCTGTTGAGGTGGCGCCTTGGGCGGCGGGGTTGGGCGGGTTCTTGATGTTACTGGGGTCGAGGATCGCGGGGGGGTGTACGAGCGGGCATGGGATCAGTGGGTTAAGTTTGATGTCGACGAGTAGTGCGTTGACGATTGGGGCGGCGTTTGCGACGGCGGGGCTGTTGGGGGCTGTGATGGGGTAGGGGAGCTGTTTGGCTGTCAGGTTGACTGCACGTAAGGGGTAGGAAGTGGAGCTGAGATTGAGGAACACGATTGCATGGCGGTGCATTGCATGGTTGCTTGGAGTTATTCTGTACATATATACGAGCATGGATATCGCTCCATACAAGAAAGGCAATGTGCCGACTATATTCAGTCAAATATTTGCGGCACAGACGGCACAGCAAGCCAACCATCCCGTGGTTCGACCAGACCTGCATGTGCTCAGCCCGATCAAGTCAAAGCTCATGTCAGGACAACCGTTTGGGCGTGACTTTGTACCCGAGTTCAATTCAGGTCTAGAATTTGTTGAAGTCATCAAATGCTCCATTGGGTCCCCTCGTAGAGACAGTACTGGCTGGCCCCTATTCGCAATAACACGAACCACCCCTACAACCTCGCCGCCTCGGCACTCTTGTCAACCAGCACCACCAACTTGCCAAACTGCCTCCCCTTCTTCATATCCTCAAACAGCCCCTCAATCCCCTCCAAATTATCCAACCCCTTCACCACCCTGCTCACCACCGGCCTGATCTTCTCCCTCTCCACAAACTCGACCATCTCCGCAAACTCCCTCCGACTCCCCATCGTGCTCCCCCTCACCTCGACGTTCTTCAGGACCGCCTGCATGGTAAAATCTAGCTTGGGCCCGGTCGTCATCCCATAAACCACAATGACCCCCCCAACCTTCAGCAACCTCACCGTCTTCTGTACCACCTCCCCCCCGGCCCCATCCACCACCGCATCCAGCCACTTCCTCCCCTCAGGCAACATCCCCTCCAACTCCCTCTCCCACCCCTTATTCTTATAACAAACCCCCCCCTTCGCCCCCATCTCCACCGCCCTCCTAATCTTCCCCTCCTCCCCACTCGTCACCCAAACATTACACCCCCTCGCCACCGCAATCAACACCGCCATCAACGCCACCCCCCCACCCACCCCCGTCACCAAGATATTCCTCCCCCTCTCCGCCTCCCCCGACTTTCCCACCACCGCCCTCCACGCCGTGACCCCCACAAGCGGCAACGCCGCCCCCTCCTCCACGCTCAAATGCCCCGGCATGGCCACCACCTCCCCCTCCTCCACGACCACGTACTCCGCCGCCGTTCCATCCGGACACAAGGCCGACGCGCCAATGACGCTAAACTTCGCGGCGTCCTCCGGGCCGTGGGGGTCCGAGTCCCACCCGCGCGACGGGGTGAGGAGCACGGCGCGGTGGAGGAGGGATTGGGCGAGGGGAGAAGGGGAGGGCCCGCCGAGGGCGACGACGACGCCCGAGGCGTCCGAGAGGAGAGGGGTGGTGAAGGAGATGGAGGGGTAGAGGTGTTGGCGGATGAAGAGGTCGCGGTGGTTGAGGGCGACGGCGGAGATTTTGACGAGGAGTTGGCCGGGGCCGGGGGTGGGTTGCGGGATGGTGTTGAGTTGGAGGCTGTGGGGAGGGGGGGAATCAATTTGGGGTCTGGGAGGAGATGGAGGGGACGTACGGGTACCAGACTTGGCCGGGTTTGCCGTCGGTTTTCTTGACGGTGAGGGTGTAGGGCATGGTGGGCGATGTGGTGGGTTGGGTTTATGTGGATGATGCTGTGTGCTTGCAATTGAGTCTGGCGATTGACTTGATAAAAGGGAAAAGGTGAAAAATAAGAGAAAATAACCCCCCAAAATAGACAGTACAAAGCGCTATGACGCTGTCGAGATCGATATGGGCGGCCTGATTTATCAGCTCGGGATTGCACCCGGGGGAGCGGGGAATTGGCGATCGGTTCCCCCGCGTCGCCGCCCGCCATGAGCCGAGGTCTACCGTCCCGACAAGAACCAATGCCCGATCACGTCCGCAAATCGCGCCAAAAGACACCCGAGTTCAACAGTTTCATCTGCATGGGTATCATGAGCTCAGGGTACAAGCTGACACGTCCCTCCTCCACCACGTCTGCCCCCCCTACTCGTGCGACGTCTTGCGCTTCTTCGGCCTGGCTGCCTTCTCCTCGGGCGGCACAAACTCCTTTTCCCGCTCGCGCTTCTTCTCCTCCTTCTTGACCTTGGCCTTCTCCGCTCGCTCCTGCTCCGCCACCCGCGCCTTGCCGTCCTTGGACAAAAAGTACTCTCCCGTCTCGATCTGCAGATCCACCTTGCTCTTTTCCGGCGCCGGCGGGAAGGGCGTGTATGACTTTTTGGACTTGTCCGTGACGTTGAGCGGCTTCTTTCTCTTGGAGAGCGTCCTCCTCTTGAAGTTTGGCAGGTATCGGCTCCAGTCCTCGTTGGCGAGGGCTGGGTCTTTGGCGAGTTCGCGCTTGATCCTGTTGTATGGTCAGACGTGGGGCGGAATCTGAAGGAGTCAGGGAAACCTACATCAACTCCTTGATCAGGTAGATGGGGTGGACATTGTTCATCGTGTCCTCCACCACTCGTCGGACCTCCTTCAACCCCTTGAAGGGACCCATGACCGATACTGTGTTGCCGTGCACCAGGATATATGTCTGTGTGAGGAGTTCCAACGCTTTCAGTGCTGCAGGCAGTCAGCATCCTTTCCAAGTCAAGCAGGGGGGTGGCATACTTGTGCCGTTCTGTCCCAGTATCCTCTGTCTCCGCTTGACGAAGCGCTCCTTGTTCCGCACCATGCTCCGGATCTTGATGATGTCGCATGCCATGCCGTCCTCGAGGATCTTGATGGCCTGGGGCGCAGGCACAGATCGCGCGAGAAGCTTGATCAGATCGCGCGCATTGAGGATGGCTGCAGGATCGAAGGTCTAAAGACTCGTTAGCCATGAAAGAAGAGGGAAGATATGTGGTAGCCCACCTTGCGCGTTGTCTTGACTGTCATGGAACCCTCGACGAGATCGAGGACTGGCACAATGCCAAACTTGTCGAGAGCCTTGCTGACAAGGGGCCACGAGTCGCGGAGGTATCGTTCGCGGTATTTGGGAAACAGCGTCATGAAGGAAGACTCCTCGAGGAAGGGGCCGGGCGCGTCCTCCTTGGTGAAGGGCTCGATCTTCCACTTGTCAATGTCGTCCGTGTCCCACGGCTTGGGCTTCTTGTGGGTGGACGGCATGTTGTCGGTGGTCTGGTTTGTGACGAGTGGGAATCTCTGTCTGGGCTGGAGTTGTTGACGAGGATGAGCAAGGGCGCAAGTTGGCGTGAACAAGTTCAAGTTTGGCTGATGGTGGTTCTGAAAGATGCTGCTGGGGAAATTTTGGAGAACTTCACGACGGCTCCGATTGAAGTGGGGCGATATCAGGTATTTGTCGGCTGGTGCCAGCTGTAGCCTCTAGGATTGGGCTTATCAGGCGGCATCGAAATCTTATCCGCCCATTTCAAAGTTTCGAAAAGAGGCATCTCTGAATGCTTCAAGAACATCACCGAAAAACATGGAGGACGTCAATTAAACCCATCATCTGACGTTGCATTTGAACCGTGCAGATGCATTTTATCTCCAGCAGAAATTGTTACGAGGCAGATAAGGCAGGTAGATACCAAGGCATGCAGCGATTGACTCGAGGGTCTTGAATTCCATCAAGGTCCACGCTCGCCACGTTCAAGTCGCCTCGGTCGCCAAGGATGGACTGGGCTCCATGGTTGACGCGCAGAAGGCGTCGGGTCAGGGCAGGGGTGGCTGAGCTCTTATCACACACCAACCAATGAAATGACTGGCACGCACCAAATATTTCCCAACTGGCAGATGTGGTCATAAAAATTGTCAGCGACCAGAGCACGGGTGGACACTCGAGCATCCATGATCCAACCGCCAGCGACCCTCTGAAGAGAGAAGAGCGACCCGGCATCTTTTATCGCGATCTTTGCACCGCTCCCTCTTTTCCTTTTGCAAACCATTTCTCAACCATCGGCGCCCGTGAGACCCAATTGATAATCATCTCTACAACACCATCTTCTCCAGGATACTTGGACCCGCCAATTCGTTTTCTATCGCGTCTCCCTTGCCCGGGCACGCATTGGAGCCCCCGACGCCGCTCCCACGGACACAACTCGCAATTCACAACGCGATCCCGACGTCGAACCGACTTTTCGTCTCGAGATTAACACAACCCATCACCCACCACCTCCCGTTCCAACCAACCCCATCCATCCCGCTGTCGACACCAACCATCAATCCCAGCCTACTCGAAGCAGGCAGCGCGCGCTCGTCGCTCGCACCGCAAACCGTCAAGCTGGCGTCGACATCGTATCCAGAGCCGCCCTGCCCACCGTCGGGGCCCACACCTCCTCCCGACACGGATCTTTGCCAACTGCCAGACAAGATGGATGAAGGCGTGGCGGCGATGGCATCCATGATGCCCACGGCGCCGATGGACACCGAGACCATGTCCCGCGAGAGCTCGGCGCCCACACAAGTCTCCGCACAACCGCAACAACAAATGTCCAACGGCCTTACAGGCATCGCCAATCTCGCGACAGCCGTCTCAGCCACGAGCTCTCCTCAACCAAGGTCAGTCGACATTTGGTGTCACACGGGGACAGGGCGGGGGTCGAAGCCCACGCGTTTTGGGGAGGATGTGTCGTCGAGGACGCGATTCTTGTCGCCCTCGAGCCTCGAGCCCGAGGACTCGATGGGCAGATTGCATCGCTTTTGATCCCTGATTGTCCGCTTTGTGGAACCATGACACTTTGTTGTCGGTGAGCCGGCGCATTTTGGACACTCGCTGACTCCCTCCCAGACCCGTTGCCATTGCGCCCGCCATGTACCCTCCCGGGACATCTCCAGCGTCCACGCATCCTGGAGTCCAAACCGGCCATGTGGTGAGTGACTGCGTCTCTTCTCGCTTCCCTTATTCCTTAGACGAACCCCGCACATGCAATTTCCTCCCTTGTGCTGTCTGCTTCCGTGTCACAAAGGCACGAAATGCCATGACGGCGTGGGCCGGCCGGATGAGAAAACTGTCGCTTCCCATTGGCCTTCCCTAGGCCCGCGAGGAAAAATGGAGCGGAGCATGGCTTATCAAAGACCCCTGCCCGCCCTGCCCTTGGCGCGCGTCCTTATCGGCCAGCACCCACCCTTCCTCCCCGTCAAATTTTTTGTTATCACGCCCTCTTATCACGGCCCTCCACTCCCATATCTGTTCGCATTTCGCAGGTATCGCGAGCTTATCGCATCGCCGGCCATCTAATCTTCTATCTCTCCCACCTTGCCCGTCGTCCACTCCACCGGTGTCGCATTGTCGCACCGCGCACCGCCGCCAGCATGGCGACCATGGCTAACCATGATCGCGAAACCACACAGCCCACCTGCCAAAACTGCCAGACGTCGACCACGCCGCTCTGGCGCCGCGACGAGACGGGCGCCGTCCTCTGCAACGCCTGCGGCCTCTTCCTCAAGCTGCACAGCCGCCCCCGTCCCATCTCGCTCAAGACAGACGTCATCAAGAGTCGTAATCGCGTCAAGACGGTGCGGCCCGAGCTGGCCAAGCAGAAAAAGGTATGTCGTTGTGCCGGGGCCGCTGGGGAGAGAATCAAGGGCTGACGGTGAAAAGCAAAACCAGGGCTTGGCCGGTAGCGATGCGAATGGCGCCGACTTTGCAAACAGCGCTCGGCGCAACACACACCAATCTCCGAATGGCAACGATACCAACTCACCCATCTCGCGCACGGGCACGCCGAACATGTACGGGCAGACGATGCACCCCGTCTTTAGCGGCCTGCAAGATCTCAACGACCCCTACCAGACCCAGCACCTGGCCAACTTTGGCGGTCCTGGGGCGTCTCCTGGCCGGGCGGGCTCGCCGATGAATGGAGACCGGATGGACCAGAACGACATCCTGCAGCAAAACTCGACTCTGAAGACCCGTGTCAGCGAACTTGAAGTCATCCAGGAGCTCTACCGGGGTAGAATCCAGCAGCTTGAGCAGGAAGAGACAAACAGGCAGCAGGCACAGGACGCAGTCAAGGCAGACGAACAGCTTTTGGCCCAGGTGGCAGCCCTGAACGAGCTCAACGCGCAACTCCAAAAGGACTTGGACGAGAGCCACCATCGGGAGAACGTACTCAAAAGGCGTCTGGACGAGCTCGAGGTTGAGCTCAAGGACGCCAAGAGCTCGCTCGAGGTTCATGAGAGCAGCCGCTCCGCCAAGAGGGCCCGTGTCGACGACGGGCCGGCCGACTCTAACGACGAGGCTTCTGCGCCGACGCTGGATGCCTAGTCAGGGTTTTCGCAACGTAGCAAGCGCCCACGAGGCATTCTACTCTAGCGGCGTCTTCGGCAACATCCCTTGTACTTTTTATCTGCTCAGGGTCCGCTCCTGACCCCAGGTTTGCTCTCAAAACGGCTTGGTTGGCTCGATTGCGGCACGGATTTCCCTTGGTATACCTCGGCATTGGCTTTGGAGACAACGGCAGTCTTGTCCTTGAATTCTGGCCTCGGGGCTATTTTCTTGACTCGACAATGGCAAGGTGGGTAGAGGCAAGCGGGAGACACGTTTGGTCATGGCTGGGTAATGAACGGGAGGGAATGTCATGAGCGTTATACACTGCCCGGCCTCGTCCTTTTTTTCTTTGGCTGGTCTTTTTTGTCTCCTTTTTTTCCACGATGACTGGGTTTACTACGGTACTCTCAGGACGGACTCGATGATGGAGTTGGGCGCATTGCGTGGTGACGATGGCCGATGGTATACAGGGAGGAACGGGGGCACGATAAAAGTCTTTACACTCCGATTTTATACCACGGCGAGGTCTATACCGCCTGGGGGCGGTTGCCGTTGTCCTAATTTAGAGGAAATGGAAGATGGGGAGGCAATGAGCGACGTCTTTTGTGCTCTGTTCGTTTTTGAACCGAATTATGTCCGACTACTAATCCATTTCCTTTTTCTCAGACCGCCCCCCGTCCGAACTCCCACTCGGCAAGGTGTCAGGGGGGTCAGTACTGTCTTGCCTGGCCGCGACAGCATCGTCCTTGTCGGCACACCGCTGCTATGGAAGGTCAGCTCCTCACTCTTCGCTAATCGGGATAGGGGCAACGGCAATAAAAGACAACAGCACTGACCGCCAACATCGCCTGCCGCCTCGTATACCGATCCAAACTCTCGCACAACCGATCGAGAACCCACTCGGCCTCGGTGATATTCGCCAGCAACGGACTATCCTCCCCAATCCAGTCCCACCCGACCACCCCCTCCGCACCACAGCACCCTCCATGATCATGGTTCTCCTGACAACGCGCACTAAACCTCATCAACCCCACAAACCTCTTCCACTCATCATACGTATACCTTCTCGGGCTCCTCGCCCTCAAATCATGCGCCACCCCTTTAATCGCCCCCGTCAACTCCCCAGCGAGATCATGCTCCGTCAGCGGCTCCTCCTTTACCACCTCCCCCCCATCCCCATCCTCCCCATCCTCCATCTCCAAAACAACCGCAGGCTCTACACTCCGACTCCCCGGATCCTGCACCAGGAACCCCCTTCTCACGCGCCGGCGCGCGACGAACCGACCCACGGCTCCGCGCAAGCGCGGGTGCGCGGCAAGGAAGGACGCCAAGACCCCCCGCCGCGGCATGATGGTCCAGTCGGCGAGGGTGAAGGTGCCGCGGTTGATGGCGGCGACGACGGTGTGGCTCATTTGAAGGATGAGGAGGGTCGTGATGGGGATGGAGAGGAGGGACCAGAGGATGAAGAGGGGTTTGCCGGGGGAGGATTTGGGGGCGAAATCGCCGTAGCCGATGGTCAGGAGGGCGCCGAAGGTGAAGTAGAGGGATTCGAAAAAGGAGAGGGGCGGGGAGAGGTGGCGCTCGGTGAGGAGGAAGAGGAGGGCGCCGAGGGTCCAGAGGAGGAGGAAGGCGAGGAGGGAGAGGAGGAGGGCGCGGTATCTACGAGGAGAGGGTTAGTTTGGGGAGGGGGAGGGACGGAGGGGAGGGGGCGTACTGTTTCCATCGGCGGACTTTCTTTTGGATCTTGCGCATGGCGTCAAACTTGTCGCGTTCGCGACGGAGGAGCAGGAGTTTCTGGCGACGGCGTTTTCGTTTCTCGGCGGCTGTCTCGCAGGGCCGCAGTGCCGAGTTGCGTCTCTTGCCCTCGGCCGGGGGCGGGGACAGATGGCTACCGCCCTCATCCTCCACCTGAACCACTTCATGCACACCGGCCGACTTCCCCTCCACAAACGTCACCGTCCGCTCCTGCCGACCATCCTGCGCGTCGGAGAGATGTTGGCCATCGGCTGGCACGCCATTGGCCCGCGGCGGCAACCCCATCCGCTCGCGCAGCTTGCGCTCGCTGGTGACGGCATGGCCCACCGTCGACGCCCGCGCGTGCACCCGGTAGTGCTTGATGATGCGGTCGGCGCCGATATTGGAGGCGAACTTTGCGATGCTCGAGATGACGAGGCCGAGGAAGATGACGCCGACGAGCTGGAAGATCAGAAGGAAACCGCGGCCGGCGTCGGTTTGTGGGGCGAAATCGCCGAAGCCGATGGTGAGTACGGACTGCGTGTGGTTAGACGGTGAGAGGGAGAGGGGGGCGGGGTGGACGCACCACATCAGCGTAGTACAGCGCGTCGGCGTAGTTGAAGCCTTCGATGGCACTGAAAATGGCGGAGCCCCCGGCGAGCCAGAAGAAAAAGGTGGTGGTCTGCAGGATGAGGGTGCGCTGGGTGTTGTCGAGGTCGAATTGCTGGGGGTAGTGGCCGCGTAGGTAGCCGACGAGGTTGATGGAGAGGATGCCGCTGCCGAGGAGATAGAGGCAGGACGATAGGACGGCGTGCCAGAAACCTTGGGAGTAGGTTTCGACTGGGGCTTTCGGGGGGATGTGGACGTGCATCACGGCGATGACGACGATGAGCTGTTGGGGGGGGTCAGTGCCAAGACTTGGTTCAGGGGGTTTTGTTGACTTGCCATGAGCGCGGATAGGAACCAGAACAGGATGACCAGGGGGAGCGCGACAATGTATCGCACACGGCTGGTAAAGTTTAGGAGCAAGATGAGGTTACCTACGAAGCCGCAGGCGAGGGCGAGGGCGTTGAAAACGAGTTCCCTTGGTTGTTGTGTCAGAAAATGGGACCCTCGTCCCTTGGGGGGGGAGGTACCATGGAGGATCTGCGATGCCTATACCTGCATCTTCACTGCCTCTCCCATGGTTGTTTGGAATCCCTCCATTTGGTAGTGTCATTCGCCATGGCGATGCCATGGCAGCAATGGCCAGAGTATTGGACAGGGGCCCAATCGTGGCCGCAACCAGCGGGATGACGGTCGACGCCAACCACCATTGTCTTTTTCCGACAGTTAGCAAATACACAGTCCAAACTTGGAGCCCATGGTACAGACTGAGGAAGATTGTCACTCGGTCCTCGCAGCTTGATGAGCCCGCGGGCAAAGACCTTGACCGTGTCGCTTCGGTCGTTGTTGAGGGTCCTCATGATGGCGAAACTCTCAAGGGTTGACATCAACCCTCAATGGGCGAGAATACGGTATCAAGATAAACCAGGCCGTCACTGTTCTTGTGTCCTGGCCCCCGCCCAAAATGGCCGCGATGGCGAAAGGAACGAGACACAAAACAGACATCGCGATCCAACGGCCGCACCAGAAGACACAAGATCAACTCAGCCACCTCCTGAGCGCACTGCTAGGGGTACCAATGATCCGACCGCCTTGGCAGGACAGAGCCTCTCCTCTCCACCAGTCCATCTTGTCCCATTTTCGGAAGCGCCTTGATAACAAGAGGACTTGTGCTCCTTTTCTGTGTGACGATATGCCGCTCGTGGACGGCGGTGTGCCGGGACAGATCCGATGGCGTGATCCGCTCGTCAGTTTGGTGCCATGGCCGCCAGATATCCTTTCGGTATTCAAGGAGACATGTCAGTTGCAGCAGTTTGGCATGTTCATGTTCATGTCGTAGTAGTGGTGCAGTTGTACCATCGTCTTTTTTTTTGCAGCACCTCGGGGGTGGTTCACTTTTGAGCCGGCAGCGAGGGCGACATGGAGCAGTGAGACTTTGGCCTCTCTTTCCCCTTTAAATTCCCGGTTCGCCAAAGCACGATGAGTCGAGTCTATCCGCTGCCGCTGCCGCTAGCTATGCCAAACATACAACGCTATATCCACCGCTGCCCCCCGGGGTAGCTTCGTAGCCATGATCATAATATCGTACATCGTATGGACATTGGAACCCAACCCAGACGACAGTTTCCATGACATCAAGGCGGACCAGTCGCGTCTTGGCTCTTGGTCGCATCCGACTTTGGTGCCTCTTTTGGTGGGCTGGTGTTCCCGTCCTCCTTTGCGGCGGCTTCGGCCTTTTTCTTCTCGATGGCTGTCTCGACCTGCCAGATGGCTCGCTCCAGTTCCACTTCGAGTTGTGGGAGATCCAACGCCTGCGTCATCTTCTGGCCGTTAGCCTGGGAGAGCAGCATCGTTTCGCCCTCTGGGTGAGGAATTTCCATCTTGGGGGGTGCGGGCAGAATTTCGGCCGCGGGGCTGGTTGTGGTAGGCTCTGGGGTCGAGGGCAGCGGTTCCTCCTGAGCAGCATAGACGGCGTCGACAATCGGCGAAGGCGTGGGTACGAGGAGTTTGTTCTTGAGGAGAAACTGCAGGTGCTTGCCACCCGCCATCGCTCTCCAGTGAGACCAGGCCCGGTAGCACAGGTAGAAGAAGGGGAGGTTTGGGATTCTGCGGATCATCAGGTCAGTCACTGTTCGCCGTCACACAATCTGGATGGGGAAGGACGACGGCACGTACACGGGGAGGATGCCGACGGGGATAGTAAGCGGCATCGCGACAAAGCACCACAAGAGCCTCTTCTTGTGCAGGGCTTCCCTCTCGGTGGCCAGGGTTTGCAGCACCTTGGGAACCTTGTCCATCGACAGCAGGCTCTTGGGGAACACAACCTCGACCATCTCCGTGCCGGCCAGCTCTCCCTCTCTCCGGCGCTGCGACAGCGGCGGCACCGATTTGAGGCCCCATTCCTCGTACGGGATCCTGCGCAGAGCGTGGTTACCGTAGCCCACCACCTTCTTCTGCCAGCCACTCTCCTTTTGTTCCCATTCTGACCAGGTGCGGGCGGCCTTGGACTGGACCCAGTCGCCCCACGTCTGCTGCTTGGATTCGGGCGTCTTGAGCTTCTGGCAGTAGATGAGTGTGCGCCTGGTCGAGATGGGCAGCAGATAGAGACGCATTTCGGGGCTCGCGACGGTCAAGCGTCGTCGGGTTGCGCGGAGTTGGGTAGCCGTGGTGGTAGCTGTGGGCGCAAAGTGTGTGTGTGACGTCGACGAGGCGCAACAGTTGCTGCGCGACCGAGAGAGAAAAGGGGGTATCGTCCTCTATCGTCCTACGCCTGGCAAGAAACAGAACGGGGGACCATTTTCGGTGTATTTTTTCCGGGTTTGCGAGGGGAGTGGTTCGGTGGAAAGATCAAGAGTCGGGCGGGAGTTGGGAGCTTGAAATTGATGGTCCAGATCTGGAGGTCTCCCACAGAAACAAGCAGTGACGCAGGTGGTTTCACCGTGTCCAGGCGGTGAGGGAGCCCAGCGCACTGTGCCGACCTGTCTCGCAGGCGAGTCTGGCCCCTGCCGAACCAGGGGATTTTGGCTTTTGGGGGCGGAAAAAGGCAAAACCCATCCCCTGGAACTTGTCCATGATCCACTGCCGACAGGAGGCCTGGGGATATTTTGGTTCAAACACGGAGGGTGCACGCTCAGATGGGCACTGCCTGTCAACTTGACATCTTTGAAGCTGTAAAGACTCTCATCGTGTGCCACGAGATATATGTACCCCCACAGATGGCATCAATCCCATCCATGCCCGATGAAGTGAAGCCCGTTCCATTTGTGCCGAGTCGAGCTCTGCTCACCAGTTCAAACATCAGTTCAGATGAAACCCGGACCGGGCATCTGCAATGGAACAAAGACGTGGACAGACGGCCCGTCACGTGTCACTTGCTGAAGCATTCCTCGCTTCGTCACTCGGGACAGAAGACGTCGTCATGGTTCGCAGAGCGGGGCATTGGGTTGCGTCGCTTCAGGTCCTGGCCTGGGCCCAAGTGCCCGCTGGCAGGGATCAGACAGCAGCAGCACGACCGGGACTGGGAACCAGGTTGTCGCGCTTTAAGATTCGACCGTGACAATCGCCAAGCCTTGTCGCTCCCCCAAACACCAAACAGGAACAACCACCACCAAGCCCGGGCGCTTGTTGCCAACTCCCATCCCGCGTCGATACACATCAGTCCGTGTGCCCACGAGACGTGGGCCCTGTCATTCTGGTATTGCCTGCACGAATTCCACGTCTCTGTCGTCAGGCTCTTATCACCCACCACCGATTGCTCCCCTCCGAACCACCAATCCTCGCCGGCCAGCGTCAAGCCCGCCTCCATCGCCCGTCCATCGCCGACTGCGCCCCCGAGAAACCGAACCGAACCGAGCTGTGCCCCCCGTCCTTTATGCGACGTGATACCGCGCTCCCCGTTGTCGAGCGACACTCCGGGCGTGGCCCTGGCCACCGCCCGACGCCGTCATGACAGAACCGGCCCTGTCGCCCTCGGTTTCCAATCAATCCGTCCCTCGTCCCTCTGTCTCTCAGGGCACCGCTGTTGTCGGGGGCGGCGCAGCGCGCCTCCGCCCTCCAAGATCCCTCCCACGTATGCCCACCACCCATCCCGCCCCCTTGGACTTCTGCTAACCTTGTCTCCGCCGCTCAGCATGGATCGACTCGTATGAGAGGGGCTATGGCTCCCCGTCCAACGACCAGCTTCACATGCTCGACTCGCCGCCGCGCTCCCGGCAGCCCCAGCACAACCATTCCCCGAGCCAGCCCGACCGACGGGTCTCGATCGACGGCTTCGTCAACGAGGAACCCACCATGACGGAGGCGACGCGGACCACCAAGGCCAAGGTGCGACGTGCTCTCAGGGGCAAGAATTCGGAGCGGGGGAGACGATGGGACCACCTGCGCTCGGACGAGCCCGTCATCGTGCCGCGCTACAGCAACACGACGTCCAAGTCTCCATGGAACGACTTCATCGAGTCTTCCCGGTACGGCCGCATACCCAATGAGGACTCGGCCATTGTCGACATCGAGACGCTCAATGCGCTGCAGCCCAACTTCAACAAACCCGTCTACATGCCACGGCTCGACGACGCGGCCCAGAGCCGGGGGACGCGGACAACGGCCTTCTACAAGAAGGTGTGGAATGTCATTCTTCGACACCCGCTAGTGCCTCTTATCTTCCGGCTCACGGTCCTGCTCACATCCATCTTGGCCCTCGCCCTGTCGGCGCGGATATTCGAGTTTGAGAATGGCGAGAGAGAGGGGCCGCCGTCGTCGGAGAGGACGCAGTCGATCGTGGCCATTGTCGTCGACACGGTGGCGGTGCCGTATATCGGATACATGACGTGGGATGAGTACACGGGGAAGCCGCTGGGGCTGCGGCCGGCCACGCAAAAGATATCGCTCGTGCTGATGGACCTTTTCTTCATCATCTTCAAGTCAGCCAGCACGACATTGGCCATGGAGGCGCTGGTCTACCACAACGCGCAGGATCTACAGGTGAGGAGGTATAGCATGGCGCTGGCGGCATTTCAGACCGTCAGCTTGATAGCGTGGTCCATGAACTTTACCGTCAATGTCTTCCGGCTGGTGCAGAAGCTGGGCGGCGGGGAGGAGTCAAAGGTGTAAGATGAAGAGACGGAGTGGAGCCCAAGGCCAAGAAACGCCTTGGGCGGCACTGGGGGTCGGACACACCCATGATGCATGGGGCATCAACAACAACAACAACACAACAACAACAAGTTTATTTTCCATGTAGCTAAACATGTACACTGGTTCAAGTGCCGGAAAGGGGCTCGAGTCTCGATAGAGGCGGCTCTCAATTTACTTTGTAACACCACAAAAAAGACCGAACCAGCGGCATCCAGATGTGCGACTTGTCAGAGACAGGCCCAAGTGACCCGAGACCGTGACGAGATCTTGACAGGAATGGCGGCTCCCTCTTCGGGTCCAAGTCGAGGCCGTCGAAGCCATCTCGCGCTTGAACAGGGTCCTGGCAGCAGCAAATTGCCATGTAGATTCACTCACTGGTGGCACTGAAAGGTATCGTGGATGCGTGCATGTCATGCCAAACGGACCTTGTTTGAGGGAATGTGCCGTTCTGCCCCAACTACCCAGTGTGATGGGCGCCTTGATGCTTGATGCTCTGTTCTCTGGAATTTGGGCGAATAAATTGGGCGAGGCGGTCCATCTTTTTTCGACGTTGAAGAGAGGTCGAGTTGAGTTCGCGGCTCCCTGCCAGGCTGCCCGGGCCAGTTGACATCCCCGCCGCTCCCAGCTCCCTACCCCACATCTTTCACCATCCTGCCCGCCCGCGGTTGGAGCCTGCTCACCAACGGGCAGCAGCAGCAGCAGCCTTGGCCCTTGACCCTCTGCCTAAGACCTGCTCGACACCTGCCCCGGCCCGAGAACCATCAACATTCCTTTTCTACCCCCAACAACCGCCATCTTCCCACCACTCGCCGCCTGACCCGATCACCATTTTCCGGCTTGCTGGTCGAAGGAACGAAAAACGAGACCCCCACGCGGTATCATTTACTCGTCCACGGCGCCCGACCACGAACGAGCACTCGCCACGCCCGACGACGACACGTCCTGCGCCCGCCTCCAGGCTCCCCCCCTCCTTTCCACCGCGACAACGCAACTCCCTCGACCCGGCCGGTCAATACAGCAGCGCGCCGTCCAAGATGGCTCCCGCGGCCATGTCGGGGATGCCCGGTACCAAAATGCACGATGATATTGACACGACGTGCGTTCCCGCCCTCCCCTCGCCGGCCCCATGGTACCCCGCGGGCCGGCTCCGCGGCAGCCGATTCTGACGTTTGGCAGATGGAACTACCTGCAGGGCGGCATCACCAAGATCATGAACAACCTGCAGGACGGTCTGGATATGGTGACTGTGAGTACCACCCCCGCACCCGTTGGGCCTGCGAGGGACAGTCTGCTGACATGGTGTCCGAACAGTACATGGGAATCTACACGTTTGTCCACATCTCGCCCAAGGTTTCTCCTTCGCACACGGCTGACCGGATCCAACAGGGCCGTCCACAACTTCTGCACATCGCAAAGAGCCGTCGGGTTCCACGTAAGCGCGTCGACCGCCAACCAGGCCGGGGCTCACAGGGGAGGTATGTCGGGCGCTTCCCGTCGACAGCAGGACCGGGGGGGCCTAGAATGCTGACGTTTTCCAGCTCACCTGCTCGGCGAGGATCTCTACAAGAAGCTGGCAGCATACCTCACGAAGCACCTCCAGGACCTCCACGCCGAATCCAAGCTGCACACGGACGAGGCACTGCTCGCTTTCTATATCAAGGAATGGAGCCGTTACACGATTGCAGCCAAGTACATCCACCATCTGTTCCGCTACCTCAACCGCCATTGGGTTAAGAGAGAGATGGACGAGGGCAAGAAGTCAATCTACGATGTGTACACGCTGCACTTGGTCCGGTGGCGCGACGTGCTCTTCGCCCAGGTGTCGGAGAAGGTCATGGATGCCGTACTGAAGCTTGTCGAGAAGCAGCGAAATGGCGAAACCATCGAGTACCACCAGATAAAGCAGGTTGTCGAGTCGTTCGTGTCGCTGGGCTTGGACGAGGGCGACTCGACAAAGACGACGCTCGACGTCTACCGCTACCACTTTGAGCAGCCCTTTCTGGAGGCGACCATGACGTTCTACCGCAACGAGAGCAAGCAGTTTGTGGCCGAGAACAGCGTCGTCGAGTACATGAAGAAGGCCGAGGCGCGCCTGCAGGAAGAGGAGGAGCGTGTCGGCATCTATCTGCACCCCGACATTGGCCCCGCCCTCAAGAAGGCATGCAACCAGGTCCTCATTGCCGAGCATTCGGCTATTCTCCGGGACGAGTTCCAGGTGCTCCTGGACAACGACAAGGAGGAGGATATGAAGCGCATGTACAGCCTGCTCGCTCGCATCCCCGACGGACTCGATCCGCTCCGGTCCAGGTTCGAGGCCCACGTCCGCAAGGCTGGTCTGGCGGCCGTGGCAAAGGTGGCGGCCGATGCCGAGAAGCTGGAGCCCAAGGTCTACGTGGACGCTCTTCTCGAGATCCACACACAATACCAAGGGCTCGTAAAGCGCGCCTTCAACGACGAACCCGAGTTTACACGATCACTGGACAACGCCTGCAGGGAGTTTGTAAACCGGAACGAGGTGTGCAAGGCTGGGTCCAACAAGTCGCCGGAGCTGCTGGCCAAGTACACGGACATTCTCCTGCGGAAGAGCGGGACCGGCGTCGAGGAGACCGAACTTGAGAACACGCTGGCTCAGATCATGACGGTCTTCAAGTACATCGAGGACAGGGACGTGTTCCAAAAGTTCTACTCGCGCATGCTGGCTCGCCGCTTGGTGCACAGCAACTCGTCGTCGGACGACGCCGAGACGAGCATGATCAGCAAGCTCAAGGATACCTGCGGCTTCGAATACACCAACAAGCTGCAGCGCATGTTCCAGGACATGCAAATCTCCAAAGATCTCAACACGGGCTTCAAGGAGCACCTCCAGGGTCTCGGGGTCAAGGGGTTGGATTCATCCTACTCGGTCCTCGGCACGGGTTTCTGGCCTCTGACGGCCCCGGGCACTACGTTTGCCCCTCCACAAGAGATCTCGACCGACTGCGAGCGGTTTGCTCTCTTCTACAAGGCCAAGCACGAGGGCCGAAAGCTGACGTGGCTGTGGCAATTGTGCAAGGGCGAGATCAAGGCCAACTACATCCGCAACGCCAAGATGCCCTACACCTTCCAGGTGTCGCTCTACCAGATGGGCGTGCTCCTCCTCTTCAACAACGCCGACAAGTGCACGTACGAGGAGATTGCGTCTACGACGCAGCTCAACGCTGACCCGCTCGATCCTTCCCTGGGCATTCTCATCAAGGCCAAGGTGCTGACGATGGAGGGGGCCAAGATCGGTCCCGGCGCCGTCTTTTCCCTCAACTACGACTTCAAGAGCAAAAAGTACCGCGTGAACCTCAACGTCGGCATGAAGACGGAGACCAAGCAAGAGGAGGCTGAGACCAACAAGACGATTGAGGAGGACCGCAAGCTGCTGATCCAGGTAAGACCGCCCCATCCCTCCCTGGTATTTGTATTGTCGATGGCTGACACCCCGCCGCAGTCTGCGATTGTCCGGATCATGAAGGCCAGGAAGCGCATGAAGCACCAGCAACTCCTGAGCGAAACGATCAACCACATCAGGTCTCGGTTCGTGCCCAAGGTGCAGGACATCAAGAAGTGCATCGAGATTCTCCTTGACAAGGAGTACCTCGAGCGGCTCGAGGATGACGAACTCGGGTACCTTGCCTGAGCGGCCCGGATGCAGGATAGCGATGGCGGTGCGGTTTGCGGCGGCAGCCACGCCACGGCTCTTCTTCACACGAGACATGTACGAGTATGAAAACCCCCGCAAGACCAGGAGGCTGGCGCAGCTTCCTGACAGAGATACCACACACACACACATCAACACACACAACACAAAATGAGCATGCTTTCCCTCCCCCCGTCGTCTGTCGGTCGTCATGATGATGAATGGTTCTTTTTTACTGGAGGATGGTTCGGGTTGGGTCCGGGTTCGGCGGGATGAATGGACACTGGCAGGAGGAGGAGGGGAGGGAAGGGAGAGCTCAGGGGTCAAGAGGCACAATAGCATGACAAATGGATGTTATGAGGCAGGCAGCGGGGTCTTTTTTTTAACGAGGTAGCGCGGTTCTAGATCGTTGGCTGGCATTGTTGCACATATGAGGATACTGCGACTACCCATGATGAGTCTCTCTCTCTCTGTGTGTGGGTGGGTGGGTGGCGGTTGTGGGGTGTGATGGCCAGAGGAGGGACAGATCGCTGAGCCGAGCGGAACGGGAGGGACAAATAGCAGAGACAAGAAAAGTAGGGCTAGTTCGCATCACGATGATTGGCGTTGATGACGAGGTTCCCACGGGGAATTCGTGAATGTTGGAGAGGCTATGCCGTGACTTCAACTGTGTGAAATGGGAGTGCTCACCCATCCCCTGTTCGGCATCCGATGCTCATGACAATGGAAGCTGCTGTTGGAGGAAGGATTGGCGGGGATATATTACTACTTCACCCGCTTTTTTGGTTATCTTCACCAGTTGCCATGTGTCTGATGTTCTGATTTCACATGTTTGTTTTACTTACTCCTTGCCCCTTGTCCCGGATCTCCCAAGGGACCCCAGAGTTAGGTCAACGACACCATGACCTCATCCCGACCACTCACTGTGACCAGACTCCAGACGACCGACGTGATAACCACGTGCTGCCCGCCAGCTTGAAACATGAAACATCCGGTTTGTTTTGTTGTCGGCAACGAAACCGTCGGACCAAGCCCCAACAAAGACACGTGAAGCCTCCACATCCACTGCGGCAGTCCCTCTCCCTCGTGGTGGTGATGGTGTGTGCACCGTGACACTGTCAAGGATCAAAGATGAAGATGTCTGTGCTTTGTCCGAAAAAGCCATGATCAAAAAGGGAAGAAGGCCTGTCGTTGTTGGTTTTATTGTGGCGCTTATGGGGCCACATGGCAAATGGAGCATATTTCCGCCATGTGTTGTTTCAGCCTTGGGGGTGGATGGATATCATTGCCGAGGGCTGGGGTGTGTCGGGATGATACGAGATGGGATAGAGTCTGATGGTTCAATGTAGCAGCGCCTGGTAGAAACAAAAAATAAACAGAAAAAGACTGTCAGGTTGGTTGGAAATGTTGCCACGAGCTGTGCCGTCCCTCGGACGTCTTATTGCGGAAAAGGGAAAGGTGTAGCGACAGCAGGAGCAGCGCTAGCGATGCATGAACCAGAGAGAGTCAGAGGTGACGATTGATGGCGGGAGGGAAGGTGGTGGTGGTGCTAAAATCTGCAGACGGAGATGGGAGATTTGAACTTTGAAAGTAAAGAAAAAAAGAGACCAAAGGAAATTTGACATGACACGGCCTGCCTGCCTGCCGTGGTGATGCCGCGTCTGGAGGGGAAAAGTTTCGACAAAGGCCATGGCCGTCAGCGGCGTCATGGGAAGGGAATATCCATCTCGATCCGTCTCCCGCGCCGTTCCTGACCGAGGCGGGTCAAAAGGGGTACGGGTGAACAAGGTGAAAGACTTTTGAACGAGCCGCGGCGGTTCGGTTCGGGGAAAACAAAGGGCGAGCATCAGCAACATCGGCGGCGGTGTGGGGTTGGTTGGTTGCGCAAAAAGCGGACGGACGAGGACGACCTTCAGCAGGCGGCGGTCGGTCAGAGCTCCCGGGTTCCCATGCCCTGCAGCGCGGCTTCCCACGAGGCCCCGGCGGAAGCCCAGACCCAACCTCCCGAGGTCTCACCATGGATGCAGCAGCGACGCTTTCGGGCTCCCATTGGTGGCGAGGGGCCCGAATGATGATGGATCGCGAAAGGTGAGCTTGGACGTTCTGTTCCGCGGAGCAAGAGGTGTGGTGTTGTTGTGAGGGATGCAGGCTGCGTGGGAAAGGGGACCATGCCCTGGGAGACGGTTCCTATTTGATGTTGGGAGTTGGGATGGGCTGAGAGAGGCATCGTCAGAGGATATGGGGGAGTTTGTGAGTGGTGCGGATAGAAAGGTGGCTCTAGCTGCAGGACGTTGGGGAGTCTACCGCAGTAGCTCGTGAAGCCTTTTTTCTTCATCGCCATCTGGCATCTGGCATGGTTTGATGGTGAGGTCTTGTCCAACCTCAAACGCCTCCACTTCTCAAGGCCGGACGCGATCGGCGCATGAAGGAGCTCCCCCGGAACCACGAATCGCAAGCCCCCAACAGCCAGCTGATGGCGTCGTGGGGACTGACTGGGGAGTGTCTATCAAACGATATAAAAAAAAGCCCCGAACGAGGAGCCCTGGAAGTGGATATGGGGTCGTCGAAGCAGCGATTGGGCCCGTCGCGCCGAAACACCGTCCTTGCGAAGTGGGGGGAATGTCTTGTGCGACGGCGAAACGGGACGGGCCATCCCAACATTCCCAACTTTGACGGAAGCGTCCTCGACGACCTGGTTCGCTGCCGCCAACCCGGGGCCTCCCCAGCTTTCGCCATCACATCATCAGCGCGTGCCGCTGTCGCGGCCACTTGGATGCCATGGCCAAGATGTGGGTGGTGCCATGGCGAGGAGCCATGCTTGGACGATGCGATGCAGAGGGTTTGGCTGGGCACGATCACGGTGCGATGCGATGCTGCTGCTGGAATCTCAACCCATCTCACCAGTGACCACACGTGGTTGGCAGTTCCAGCGCAGCGGTCTGGACTCGCAACTGGCATCGACGTCTCGCTGATGAACGTCGAGAGTCTGAGACGCCGAGACACCATGCGGAATGGAACTGTCCATGTCGCACTTGCATCTGGCAATCTCGCCCAGAGCAACTCCACGTGTCAGCTCTCCCACGGCCAGAGTGACCTCGCGAGCCTCCTTCTATTCAGGGCCTCGTTGGGGGCAAACCAAGGGTTTTTTTTTGCTGACGACCCAGTGACTGTTTCCTCAGAGCATCGACTCTGGAGGGTCCGATGGGGGCCGGCCTGAAATGAGATGTCGGTTCCCCCCATCCCGGACAGATATCACAGGGTGCGAGGGGCTCCACGTGTAATGCGGCGCCCGGACGGTTTGGATCGTGCAAGATCACGGTTCGCGATCCGTATAAGATTGCGGCCTCTTTCCCATGCCGCAACCCGTGGCAACTCTCAGAGTCGCAGAGTCGCTACGAGATCGCAATCCCCTACGACGGCATCTCGAGAACGAAGCGGCGGTATCCGTCAGCCGCGCCCAATATGGCGAGGAGGCGAGCCGCTCATGCGGTTGCCTGCGTCGCCACAGACCTGCCTCGATCTGCGCGGGGAAGAGGAGAAACAGTTGGGGGCTTTTTTTCTGACGAGGAGGAGGCGGAGGTGGAGGAGGTGGACGGGAGGAGGAGGAGATCGTTGCAACCAGGCGCCACTCCGTCCTCCGCCCTCTCCGTCTCCGCCATGACTACCCCGCGCCACCAACCGGGCGACGATATTTATGGCCTATTGCCGTGCGGTTATCCAGATTGCCTCTGTCAGGCCGGGCGTGATGCCTGGAATGCCTTTGTCGGGACGATGGCAAGTCTCGGGAATGGTGTCTCGGGGGGAGGGGGCGTTGACTTGCCATCTTGGTCGACGTTTTCAATGCAAATATCACGACCAACGAGGATGCTCTGGGGGCCGCTAACCAAGCCTCCAGGCAGGTCCAAAAGAGTTGGCCGAGTGCACGGAGAGTGCCACGTCTTGGCGGAGGAAGAACTGCATCCGCAAGCCCGCCCGCCACCATCGTCTGCTTTGCTGCTCGTTCCCAGTTGTCCAGTCCCGGTCATCGTCGTCGTCGTCGTGAAATGGAGGCCCGGCCCCCGGCCTCCGGGCAGGCAGGCTCGCAGGGCATCATGGCCCGCATGGATGAGGGGAGCAGGGGACCCGGAACTTGGAGCCCACAAGTGCAAAAAGTACGGGCCCTTGCGCCGCAGTATCTGATACTTTGGTTTCGGTGCGAATCTGCCACCCCAGGACCAGAGCTCGGGAAGTCAAAGGGGGCCGGGATCGCGTCGTGGCCCATGCCCCCAGGCCCTTGCTCTCCCGTCCTCCCCCCCCAGCACTCGGTGACCCTAGCGCCGTGTCGTGCCAGTGCCAGAGCCAGACCCAGTGCCGCTCGACAAGAGAGACGGGTGTCTGACAGCACGTTGACCAGACTCCTCCCTTTCTTCTCCCGCACGCCGCAATTGTCTATCCGGACAGAAACACCAAACCAAAAATCCCCTTCCCGCCGGTGCCTCGCGCGCTCAAAGAAACGAGATTGAGCCCTCCTGCTTCCGACGACAGCTTTCTTCCCCTGGACGCTAGCCACTTGAGAACGGCCCGGACACTGTCCTCTCGGCGCGCTGCTTCATCCGACCTGGGTCCCCACATATACTGCTTCCACCACCTGCCACCACCTCCACGACTCGCCTCGCCCAAACCCGTCGCCTCCACTGGTCACTTAACCGGTGCTCTCCAGCGGGACCAACCGAGTCCAGCAGCTCAGCCTGCCCAAACCTTCAAGCCACTGTCGACGACCTGCTCTCGGCTCCCCAGCCATTAATCGCGCGGGAATCCGACCAGGCGCTCCAATACAATTGGCCGCCGTTCCATCCGCTCTTCCACCTCTCGACCTCGCATCCCATCGCCACAGTCCGCGAGCCAACGCCTGTCGACGGACGACTCGACAAGGCCATCGGCCGAGCAGCGAAGCCTCACGCACGCCGTCTCGCCAACCCGACCGACCGACACCCGTCCGCCCGCCATCGCCTCCATGGGTTTCTAGGGAAAATCCAAGGACAAGCGAGCACTGCACCGGTCATCGTCCAGTGCCGAACAAACCGAGACCCCCTCTCGCAAGCGCTCATCCATCGCCTCGTTTCTCCAGCGCGATTCGTCGCGCTTCATGTTCAGCATGGGGGCGTGCATGAGCACAAATGGGGAGGAGACGGAAATGAAGAAGAGAAGCCAAAAGATCGACAAGGACCTCGAGGAGGACTCCAAGAGGTTACGGCGCGAATGCAAGATCCTGCTGCTCGGTATGCCCCCCCTCCCCTTCCTCGACAGCGTGGGTCTATGCTAACGTGTATCGCAGGGTCCGGCGAGAGCGGAAAGTCAACCATTGTGAAGCAGATGAAGATCATCCACCTCAAGGGCTACTCCCAAGCCGAGCTCTACACCTACCGGCCAACCGTCTACAAGAACCTGATTGAATGCGCCAAGGCCGTCATCAACGCCATGCGCCAGTTCGAAATCGAACCAACCATTGAGGAGAACAGGGCCTACGCCGATTTCCTCCTCGACTACGTGCTCGACTCGGGCGCACAAGCCTCCATCAACCCCAAGGTCGGCGTCGCCATTCAGTCAATATGGAACGACCCCGCCAAGGAGCAGCTGATGGAGAGGCAAACCGAGTTCTACCTCATGGACTCGGCAGAATAGTAGGCTACCCACCACGGGACTGCATCGCGACCAGTGACTGACTTGGCAACAGTTTCTTCCAAGAAGCGACGAGGATCGTCGCACCCGACTACCTGCCCAATGAAATGGACGTTCTCCGCGCTAGAACCAAGACGACGGGTATCTACGAAACAAGATTCAAGATGGGACAGCTGAGCATCCAGTATGTGCCCGATCTCCGGAGCCCCCGTGCGCTCCTAGCTAACCCATCGTGTTAGCATGTTCGATGTCGGCGGTCAACGAAGTGAGCGCAAAAAGTGGATCCACTGTTTCGAGAACGTTACCTCGATCATCTTTTGTGTCGCGCTGAGCGAGTACGACCAAGTGCTCCTCGAAGAAAGCAGCCAGGCAAGTGCACATAATGCCCAGACGCGAACGCTTTGGCTAACACTCTTCCAGAACCGGATGATGGAGAGTCTCTTGCTCTTCGACTCGGTCGTCAACTCCAGGTGGTTCATGCGAACGAGCATCATCCTCTTCCTGAACAAGGTCGATATTTTCAAGCAAAAGCTCGGGCGGTCACCCCTGGGCAACTACTTTCCCGACTACTCTGGCGGCAACGACGTGAACAAGGCCGCCAAGTACCTGCTGTGGAGGTTCAACCAGGTCAACAGAGCCCATCTCAACCTCTACCCTCAGTACGTGCTGCCTCTCCGCGGACCCCCTCTCCCCAGACTGCTAACGGGTTCCCACCACAGCTTGACCCAAGCAACAGACACATCCAACATCCGCCTCGTCTTCGCCGCAGTAAAGGAGACGATTCTCAACAATGCCCTCAAGGACTCGGGTATCCTCTAACGAATCCCCCCCGCGACTTTTGAGAAACACTCGGCACTCGACCCGACCCGCAATACGCGACTCTCTTTAATAACGTTTAGACCGAGCCCCCTTCTCTAGTCGCCGCGGGCCCTGCATGACACGGCGTTATTCATTGCGATACTACTTCGTCAGGCGTTTGAGACGACTTGGCCAACCACTATTTGCTTTCTTGGCACATACGGGTCGCAGCATACGGATCCCCATCGCACATTACGACATTTAATACGGAGTTTTCTCCTCTCTCTCTCTCTCTTCCTGTCCCTCGAGGGCACGCAACGACGTCTTTCACACCACCCCTGGCGGAGCAGGAACACGGTGGTTCTAGGTTACGGAGGGGGGCGCGCGAAGCCTTTTTTCCCCTCCTTTTGCGACAAGCACCACGACGGGCAGCAGCACATTGATGGATACAAAATTTGGGGTGCGAGCGAATCATTTTTGGGGGTGGGCAAGGAGGAGGAGGAAGGGGGGGATTATTTGATGACCAAAGCTTGCCTTTTACAGTGTTTAGCGACCATTTCGAGGACGAACGGACGGACGGCCATGGTGCCCTCTGCGGTTGTGGTGCTTTTGGTGTTCACGGACGACGACTCGGTCGGTGTGGAAGGAAGGATGGAAGGGAGATGACAGGGTGATGATGAGGAACGGGACAGGGACGACGAGGATGGTGTCCCCACGACGGACAGGGCGGGCAGGCAGGCTGGCAGGGGAAACATGAGCAGCACATTGGGCATCTTTTAGGTTGTATGGCGCGCGCGCGAGGTCCCGCTAGTCGTTGTTGCTTTTTACCTAGTTGGTTGCTTGATTTGGTACAGCGCTTTGGTACTGAGATATCCCGGGGATGGATGGATGGATGGATGGACGATGTCGACGACGACGAACGCGTCGGCCGACGCCCCCCGAAAGAAAAAGCTGTTGGTTCTCTTGACGAAGTTTTGGTGACTTTTGTTCTGACCTGGATGTGTGTTGTGTGACCTACCGGGCACGGGACGGGCGGTTCGGCTGGGGGATCGCCCTCCCTCCCTTGCGAAACCCCAGACTGAGGGGGTGCCGTGGGCGATCCGGGGGTAATTGGGCATTCGGTTGTGATTTTGGTATGGATTCCGGGGAGCAACCGTGGTGATCGTCACCTGGGTGCCGGGGCTCGGCTCGGTTGGGAACCGCCCGCCGTCGGGCCGTGGGTTTGTGTTTCCTTGGTGCCGTGGTGATGGGTTTGCACTACTAACAACACCTAACGATGGACAGGAAATATTTGAGAGGTCAACAAGCACACTGTACAGTAAATTTCTCTTGACAGGTTGCGTCCCAAGCCTAGGGCACGAAGCGTCAAGGGGGGAAATGTCAACAAGACAATCCCACGGTTTGCACAAGTGGTGGATCCGTATTCAAACCAGTTCCGAGAAGAACAAATTCTCAATGATATGATGCGTCCACTTTTGCCTTGTCTACTATGTATTCGGGGGGTTGGGACTCGGCGCAGTCCCGTCACATCAGACCACCGGGCTCCAGCCCCACGGCGACGAGGGGAGGGGACTTATCAACTGACTGCTGCCCTCTTCACCTCGAGTCAACTTTGCGACTCCGGGCTGGAGGCTGGTGTGATAGCTCAGGTGGTTGGCAAATTGACCTCACCTCGACTCCGGACTGGTCGCTGGGATGACAGCTCAGGTGGTGGGCAAATTGGGCTTTGCCGAGGACGGGCACTTCTCCTCGACACCTTGATGGTATCATGGTATGATGTCCATTATGATGGGACGGGGGGTCTTGGGGGTTCGATCTCGATAGTGTCTTATCGGCGGTAGTCCTGTCATAGTGGTGCCGCGCCGGGATCAAACATGACCAATGCTAGGTACCAGCCTCCCAGCCTGAACCGTTGGACCGACGCCTTATCGTATCGCGATTTACAATATCGACTGCTGCATGCGACGTTGAGGTGCTGGCGAATGAAGACGGCGAGGGGGTCCAAGAGGGAGAGGTGGCCATCAATGTGGATGATGCAATCGACACGGCGGAAAGCTGGAAACAGGTGGAGGGGTAACGAGGGGGAGGCTCCCCCCATCGCGACCCCACCATGGCACCAAAACACCAGGCCATCGTCGATCTGGACTTGGAGTCTGGACCAGTCGGGCTGCTTTGTCTAACCACGGGATTAAGTATGGAGATGGAGATCAATCGATCTTGTAGTGTATTTGTACCTGCTCGACATCTCGTCCTTCTCCAGTTCGCAGATATTCCCCAGGGGAGCTGTGCAACGCTCAGCTTCGGCTTGCTTGGAAAACGGTTCGGCAGCGTCACCTCATGCAGCTGCCACTTGGAAGCTTGGTTGGAGCACAATGACATAGGTCCTTTTGCCCAGAAACGCGGCTGGCGTGCCGGCTCGAGGCGCCCACGAAGAGAGACGAGAGGAAGTCGTCTCAAGTGCATATGCAACGCCATCCCTCGGGCCAATCGCGGGCTCTGACAGCTCTCCCACGATGAGGAGGAGGCAGAGTTGAGGTCGCGTCTGCAGTCATCCCAACCGCCGGAGTCGAGGGGGGAGAGCCCAAGTGTCGGCGGCAGATTCCAGACGGATTATTGTTACATGGCATGGAGGGCCGGGACGTACCCGGATTGTGTAAAGCGGACGAGAGAGGTTTGCATTCCAGTCTCCGAGGGAGTGGTGTCGCTGACACATGTTGGAATAAAAGGCGACTGTCACCACTCCATCCTCTGCTCCTCCCGCTCTCTTCCAATCTTGAATATCGTACATCGTCGATTGGAACCCCGCCCGTTGGAGCTCTCCCCTGACACCGTCGCCCCTGCCCCGCCTTCGTGCCTGTGGTGTGTAGCTTCAAGGAGCTCTTGATACGGCCTCGCGACCAACCAAGCTTCCAAGCTACCTGACGAGCTCCACTGGCCTGCTTGAAGCTGGGGTGATCACCGCGTCGCCCTCACCGACCCGGTCCATCCGTTTCCCGTTTACTTTCCAGCCCTCTGTTCTCCCTTCTCTTGTTCCTCTCTTCGATCTCGTCTTTTTATTTCCCCCCGAACTCGAAAACGGTCAATCCGAGACCTCCATCTCATCCTCACCCTCACCCTCACCCTCACCCTCATCCTCCACCATGGCGACCACGGAACGGATGCCCACCCGCGAGCGTCGCCCGTCGACCAGCGCCCCCATTGTCGACATCCAGGGGTCCGTCGGTCCCGCAGGCATCTCGCGCCCCAAACACAAGCGGACCTTTACCGGCTTCGGCGCGGGAGAGATCAAGGGCGTTGAAGGTACCCCCCCCCCCCCGGAATTGGCCCTCCATTGCATCCCCCCGCCCCGGATACCTCACTCTGCTTCGTAGCAAAGATGGCGGAGCTTCAATGACCTCAGCGCGCGCGCGCCCGAGCGCTGAAGCTCCCCCGCCCATTTCCCCTCAACCCCCGCTGCGGGGGAGCGACGCCCCCGCCAGGACCAGCCTGTTAACCAATCCTCTCAAACAGCTTCCATCCCTGAACCCCAACGAGAGGCCTGGACAAAGCACCAAACCGGCGGCTTCAAGGACAAGGATGGCTTCGAGCGCGAGGTGGTGCGCCACGTCGAGACGACGCTGGCGCGCAGCATGTTCAACTGCGACGAGACGGCCGCCTACTCGGCCGCCAGCCTGGCCTTTCGCGATCGCCTCATTCTCGAATGGAACCGCACCCAGCAGCGCCAGACGTTTGCCGACTCCAAGCGGGTCTACTACCTGAGCTTGGAGTTCTTGATGGGCCGGGCCCTCGACAATGCCATGTTGAACATTGGCCAAAAGGACGTGGCTGCCGGTGAGTTGAGACCAAAGAAGTGGTGAGCCCGTTTCTGGAACACGCTGACAATTGCACAACAGCTGGTCTCGCCGAGCTCGGCTTCCGCATCGAGGATGTCATCTCGCAGGAGCACGATGCTGCGCTGGGCAACGGCGGTCTCGGCCGTCTGGCGGCTTGCTTCCTCGACAGTCTCGCGAGTCTCAACTATCCCGCCTGGGGCTACGGTCTGAGGTACCGCTACGGAATCTTCAAGCAGGAGATTATCGACGGGTACCAGGTCGAGGTGCCGGACTACTGGCTGGACTTTAACCCCTGGGAGTTTCCCAGGCACGACGTGACGGTGGATGTAAGTCTGCTCCCCTAGGGGTTGTGGAGATGTGCATGCGCTGACTGGGTAGATCCAATTCTACGGCCACGTCCAAAAGTCGACCGATAGCTCGGGCAAGACTGTCGCCCACTGGGAAGGCGGCGAGATTGTCAAGGCTGTCGCCTACGATGTGCCTATCCCCGGCTATGCGACACCCTCGACCAACAACCTGAGACTCTGGTCCAGCAAGGCCTCGGGCGGCGAGTTTGACTTCCAAAAGTTCAACAATGGCGACTACGAAAGCTCGGTGGCCGACCAGCAGCGAGCTGAGACCATCAGCGCCGTCCTGTACCCCAACGACAACCTCGAGCGCGGAAAGGAGCTCCGTCTGAAGCAGCAGTACTTCTGGGTCGCCGCCTCGCTCTACGACATTGTCCGTCGCTTCAAGAAGACCAGGAGGGCCTGGAAGGAGTTTCCCGAGCAGGTGGCCATTCAGCTCAACGACACGCACCCGACGCTGGCCATCGTCGAGCTGCAGCGCATCCTGATTGACCTCGAGGGTCTCGAGTGGGATGAAGCCTGGAACATTGTCGTTAGCACCTTTGGCTACACCAACCACACGGTGCTGCCCGAGGCTCTGGAGAAGTGGTCCGTCGGGTTGATCCAGCACCTTCTCCCGAGACATCTCCAGATCATCTACGACATCAACCTCTTCTTCCTGCAGTCGGTGGAGCGTCTCTTCCCCAACGACCGCGAGATCTTGGGCCGCGTCTCCATCATCGAGGAGTCCAACCCCAAGATGGTGCGCATGGCCTTCCTGGCCATTGTCGGCTCCCACAAGGTCAACGGTGTCGCCGAGCTGCACTCGGACCTCATCAAGACGACCATATTCAAGGACTTTGTCAGCATCTTCGGCCCCGACAAGTTCACCAATGTCACCAACGGTGTCACGCCCCGCCGCTGGCTGCACCAGGCCAACCCCAAGCTGTCGGACCTCATCGCTACCAAGATTGGCAGCCTCGAGTTCCTGAGGGACCTCACCCTGCTCAACAAGATTGAAAACTCGGTGAATGATGCTGCCTTCCGCAAGGAGTGGGCCGCCATCAAGCTCGCCAACAAGACCAAGCTTGCCGAGTACATCAAGAAGACGACTGGCGTCGAGGTCAACCCCACGGCACTCTTTGACGTTCAGGTCAAGCGCATCCACGAGTACAAGCGCCAGCAGATGAACATCTTTGGCGTCATCCACCGCTATCTCACGCTCAAGTCGCTCTCGCCCGAGGAGAGGAAGAAGTTCCTCCCCCGAGTGTCCATCTTTGGTGGCAAGGCGGCGCCCGGGTACTGGATGGCCAAGCAAATCATCCATTTGATCAACAGCGTGGGGGCGGTGGTCAACAATGACAAGGACATTGGCGATCTGCTCAAGGTGGTCTTCCTTGAGGACTACAATGTGAGCAAGGCCGAGCTCATCATTCCTGCTTCCGACATTAGCGAGCACATTTCGACTGCCGGTACCGAGTAAGTTTCTGGGGAGAGAAGGGAGTGTTCTTGACGGCGGGCTAACTGGTACCAGGGCTTCGGGAACCAGCAACATGAAGTTTGTCCTCAACGGCGGTCTCATTATCGGAACCTGCGATGGCGCCAACGTGAGTCCATCCTCTGTGCTCCCCTCAAGGACGATACTGACCCCTCATAGATTGAAATCACGCGCGAGATTGGCGAGAACAACATCTTCCTCTTTGGCAACCTCGCCGAAGACGTCGAGGACCTCCGGCACTCGCACACGTACGGCTCGCACACGATCGACCCCGACCTGGCCAAAGTGTTCGAGGCGATCGAGAAGGGCACGTTTGGCGACTCCAAGGACTTTGCCGGCATGATCACGGCGGTGCGCGACCACAGCGACTACTACCTGGTGTCGGACGACTTCCACAGCTACGTCGAGACGCACGCGCTCGTGGACGAGGCGTACAAGAACCAGGAGGAGTGGATCACAAAGTGCATCACGAGCGTGTCGCGCATGGGCTTCTTTACGTCGGACCGCTGCATCAATGAGTATGCCGAGGGGATCTGGAATATTGAGCCGCTTGCCGTGGAGAAGGCGGAGACGGTGTAATGTTCTGGGAGGAGTCGACGGCTGAGCTGGTTGGGGGGTAGCCGAGATGGGGGTTGATGGAAGGGTGGATGGTTTGAGTAGGTACTGCTGAGGGAAGAGGGTCGAGGTTGGGTGATGAGCGTTTGAATCCTATGATAAGCATCGACGAAATTGACAGAATTTTCCTCTACACCATGGCCGTTGATGGGTGGTGATGTCGCCATGCTACGAACCTCCTCGAAGATGATGGCAGGAAAAAGAAAAAGAAAAAGAAAGAGAAAAAAGAAAAAGAAAAAGAAAAAGAAAGAGAAAAAAGAAAAAAAGAAAAAGAAAAAGAAAAAGTCCAACTCCAGCTTTCGCCCGGGGAGTCGAACCGAAACCGTGAGAGAATGATTTCCAGTTGGTCTGGTAGCTGGAGAGCGCCAGCTACTTCCACTCGGCCAAAGTCGCACACCTACGATGATGAGACCCAACTGATGGAGGGGAGTTCTGAGATCAGGGTATATATACAAACGGAGAGGGATATGTATGATTATGAAGTTGAAAGGAAACTTTCATATTGGAGAATGCTAGTCGTGCAGGTAGAGAAAGGTAGAGAAAGGTAGTTACTAGCTATGTACCTTTCCGGACGTCTCCCAGGGGCCGAACTTTCAAGAGCTAGGTACCTTCCGGGGTCCTCTCGGAGGCTTCTTCTCTTATTTCTACATAAACCCTGCTCTATTGTCTTAGCTTGTTAGTTTTATTTCCTACAATCCAATACTGGGTCGTTTGTTAGCGCGGGACCTCTTGGCAAGCAAGCAAAGACTGATTCTCTCCCAGAAATGCCTTGTTTGGGATCTCGAGTTCAGATTTCAGGGCCCCTATTTAACTGCTGGATGGTCTTGGGATGTCTCGTGCTAACAAACACAAACCAGAGCTGGATTGTGGTGTGTTTCTTTGAACCCTCTCTGGGGCACCCGATACTCTCCTAGCATCTGTTCTGGTGTTGACAACGACGAGGTTGCCCGCGCAACTGGGACCCCCTTCGATGACGATCTCAACCCGCAGCCCAGCCGCCCAGCCTGCGACAGAAAGATGGCGGACCCACGAGACCCCTAGGTGCAGCAAGCAGCAGCGCCAGCAGCGCAATCACGGCACGCGGATGGCGGGAAAAATGGATTCCCTTTGAAAAAAGTCAGGGTTCTGCACGTCGTTGGAGCCCGAATTCGAAGCGCGACGTCATCGTGCAGAGCGGGGGTCCTCGCAGCCGCTGCGGCGTCATCTCGTCTTTTTGGTGCATGGGGGTTCCCCGCACCGCACCGTGGGGACATGGCCTCCATCTCACCGAGCCGCAGATGGCGGCGGCGGCGGCAATGGTTTGTGGACGGGAGGGCGGGACAGATGAAGGGGAGTGTACAGGACTATTGTGTACATATGGTCTTTGAGAAGATGGGGCGTTCCCCTGATGATCAGGACAGTGGCCCGGACGATCGGATCGGATCCTGGGCCGACGACGGGAGTTGCCATCGACTGTTGCCACCGACGGAGCCTCACGGGAGTCGATGGTCCCCGGATGGTGAGAAGGGTCGGGATGTCGCTGGCAAAAAGATTAGAATATAGGGACTCGAGGACCCTGATGTTCCTCGGCGGGGGAATCAAAGGGACCCTGTGCGGCGGCGGCGGCGGCTGGGTTTCGGAGACACGGGGTCTTCTTGGTGGCCCGTTGGCGACTCGTCAATGTTTTGACGACCTGTCGGATGGCAACCCGGGGGCACTTCTCAGCCGGAGCAAATGCTCCTGGGTGGGTGGTTCCACTGCCCAATGTCCGACTCGAATTTGTCGCCTGTTGCGGGGAGCCGTGTGAAATCACCAGCCACAGACTTGGACAGCTGTGGCAGGAAGAAGAGCACGGGGTACCCAACGGAGCCAACGCAGGGAATGGAAAGAGATATGGGTGTGTTGTGCCTCGTCGGTTGGGTCTTCCGGTCACCGCCAGATTGCATGTCTGCTGCGGCGAGACCATCTTCGATCCCGTGCCCAAAAAGGCGATGCAGATGCGGGTTCCGTGGCGGCCATCCGTGGGAGTGGGCACCGTCGAAGATGCGGTTTCGGGTTTGTTGGGAGCGAAGAGTCCAGTCGAACCGCCCAGACGACGGGCAGGGCAGGGGGTGCCAAAAGTCACCCCACCTCGACCACCTACGTCATCGCGTCGCTTGGATTTCTTTGCGACCCCCTGGCGGCCTGGACTGCCCCTCTCCCCTCTTCTGCCGTCGCGACACGCGGACGGGGTTCGAGCCTGAGCCCAGCCCTCCCTCCATGGACTCCCGCGTCGAGAAAAGAGGAGAGAGACACTTGGGACATGGGGGTCTTGCTCAGATTTAGGACAGAGGGCCAGAGGACTGAGACATGGAGCCATGGGGCAAAGCCTCAAAAAAAAACCCCGCGGGGTAGAGAAGTGCACATCTGAGGGGATCACGACGACCAGAGCAGACACAATAAAGTCGCCCGTTCAGCTCTAGACCACCACGGACACCAAGGCTCGACTCGTGAAACTCGGGAGACATCAGATCCAATAGTCCTGGATGGAGGGGGGTAGGGGAGGGGGACGGACGGGAAAGTGGGTGCGCTAAAGCATGGAATTTGCAAGATTCTCATGTCCCGCGCGAAGCTTGGTTTGTCCATGGGGCGGAACCTCGAGGGGCAGTCCATTAGGGATCTTAATCTGGGACGTGGACCGCGCTCCTACAAGACCTGGTCGACAGCTTCATCCTCCCTCCATCTCCGTCTCCCCCCTTTCCCCCTTCCACCTCCTGTCTTCCCCCTTCTCCAACAACTCTCTGTCCAGGCCACCACCACCACTTATACGTCACGTCTTCTGTTACGGTGATCCCCCGCCCATTGACCCGCCCGTCAGCAGCAGCGATTACAGGTGGGTGATTCGCGACAATCCCGTTCCAAGGCGCAAGCCGCCGAATGCGCCCGGCGTCTCGAATGATTCTGACCTCGTCGCGCCCTCAGCTTCTTCCGGCCTCTCCAAAGTTACATCCTCAAAGCCAAGGCTTCCCGGAACGCGCCCAACTTTGTGACACCTCTCGGAAGTTTGGCAACCAAGGGAAAAAAAAGGCCCCCACCGCATCTCGATCCCGCGACTCCCCCGCTCGACAGAGGGAAGATCAGCGTCGTCCATTCACCAATCTTGGCACGTGCAGCCAAAAGACACTCGTTCCGCCCTGCCTCATCGCGACAGCGGGACAACCAAAACATCCAAACCGTCTCCTGAACATCTTCACGAACCAAAACATCAAAAGGGGATTTGGATTCTTGATACCGCAGGTCCATCTATTTGCCAAGGGTAAGTCGGCCAAGCCCACCAGCTATTTTTCCACCAAACCCGGTCTAGGAGCAGCCCTCTCCTGAGTCTTGAGACCCCTCTCGGCCCCGCCCGATTCGCGTCTTTCTTGCCCCCCCGGACGAGGGACGACCAATGCTGATCCGTCGCTCGTCCGTGTCTTGCAGATATCGCCCCGTCGACAGAACCATCCAAACACGCGCCCAGCAGAGTTTCTGCAACTACAGAAACCGAGTCCACTGACCCGATCTCCTCGAAACGATTCCTGCCAATTCCACATCCGTGGGCGCTTAGGTTTCTGCCAACGTCGCGAACCCCTTTGGTGTTTGCGAAACCCCTCGTTACCCCTCCATCCAACCAACAAATTGATCCCGCAAAGGATCCCATCGCCCATCATGGCCGAATTCGTGCGCGCCCAGATCTTTGGAACGACGTTTGAGATCACGTCGCGGTACTCCGACCTCCAGCCTGTGGGCATGGGAGCGTTCGGCCTGGTCTGGTATGCGATTCTGCCGCCATCTCGGGTCTCAATCACTTGCTGACGGGTTGTCGTTGCAGCTCCGCTCGAGACCAGCTCACCAACCAGAATGTCGCCATCAAGAAGATCATGAAGCCCTTCAGCACACCGGTCCTTGCCAAGCGTACATACCGAGAGCTGAAGCTGCTGAAGCACCTGAAACACGAAAACGTCGGTCTTCCAGCCCCTATATATTCTGGCGCACGCCGTCCTGACATGGCGCTTTGCAGGTCATCTCACTCAGCGACATCTTCATCTCCCCGCTCGAGGACATGTAAGTGAACGCGCTCTGGCCTGCAAGCTGGATCGGGGAGGCTAACGGAATGCGCAGCTACTTTGTCACCGAGCTTCTAGGGACGGATCTGCACAGGCTTCTCACTTCTAGGCCGCTGGAGAAGCAGTTCATCCAGTACTTTCTCTACCAGATCATGGTGCGCCATGTCCCACCCACTTCCGAATGACGACGGACTAACACTGCGCAGCGTGGTCTCAAGTATGTGCACTCGGCAGGCGTGGTCCACCGTGACCTGAAGCCTAGCAACATCCTGGTCAACGAGAACTGCGACCTCAAGATCTGCGACTTTGGCCTCGCCCGCATCCAGGACCCCCAGATGACGGGCTACGTGTCGACCCGGTACTACCGCGCGCCCGAGATCATGCTCACGTGGCAAAAGTACGACGTCGAGGTGGACATCTGGAGCGCCGGCTGCATCTTTGCCGAGATGCTCGAGGGCAAGCCCCTCTTCCCCGGCAAGGACCACGTCAACCAGTTCTCCATCATCACCGAGCTCTTGGGCACACCCCCAGACGACGTGATCAACACTATTGCTAGCGAGAATGTACGTCTCCCTTTGGGTCCTTTCGGAGAGAGCATGAGCTGACTGGATACAGACTTTGAGATTCGTCAAATCGCTGCCCAAGCGCGAGAGGCAACCCCTCAAGAACAAGTTCAAGAATGCGGACCCGACGGGTATGCGCCCATATCTCAACAAGCATTGTGACATGTGCTAACTATGTTGTAGCTATTGACCTGCTCGAGCGCATGCTGGTGTTCGACCCCAAGAAGCGGATAACGGCGACCGAGGCTCTCGCGCACGAGTACCTCGCGCCGTACCACGACCCCAGCGACGAGCCCATGGCCCAGGAGAAGTTTGACTGGAGCTTTAACGATGCCGACCTGCCCGTGGACACGTGGAAGATCATGATGTACGTCTTGCCTGTCCGTTACGTGGACAAGACGTTTTGCTGACAAGTGCTCGCCAGGTACTCGGAGATCCTCGACTACCACAACGTCGAGCCCACGGGCAACATCGAGGACCAGTTCAACGCGCAATGAGCTTGGGAATGAAACCGAGGCGTCACCGAGGCAGGACCTACCGGTCCACGACACACCTCCCTGTCTGTCCACAAAGACGTGGATATCTTTGGGGACATAATACACTGGTTTTGCCACTGGAGAATGGACAGAGGCATCGGGAAGAAAGAGGTGTTCAGGAGACGGAGAAACGAATGAATGGCTGGCTGGGATCGAGGCGTTGGGGAATATGCATTGATGCAGGTCGGTGGAAAACGACGAGGGGATCCGGGGCATTTTTGGACGGTCACCACCGGAGCAAGAGGGGTGGCAAGAGGAGAGTCTTTTTGATGAGCGACATAGAGAGAGTATCCGTGTTTTTTTGTCTGTCTTGTTGATGTTGCCGTGCTTTTGATACTCGGGAAAAGAAGGGACTAATGCATGATACCTTATTTACCTTGCTGATGGAGCCTGTTATCTGGGCTCCGAGTGTCCTACATGCTGTGGGTAGTAACGTGTGCTACGTGAGCGGGTGGTAGCCGTGTGTGTGTGTGTGTGTGTGTGTGTAGGTACTATATGTGCATGCAATGCGAGGCGAGACACGCTGGCAGGTCATGTCAGATGGGATGCTGATGGGGAGCTTGTCCGGCATCGAATCGGCTGGTTTGAGGAAGAGTTTGATGGGGAGTTTTGGCCGGCGGAGAGAATGATCCTCTGTCCCTTTGCTTCTGTTCTTCTGGACATGATATGGCACGATATCCCAAAAGGAACGAAAGCTCCGGTGGTGTTGGTGGTGCGTTGGAGATGTCTCGCAGTCTTGGAGGAGTCGGCCGGCAATGACGGCGGTGAGCCAAGCAGTGGTGACGAGACGGGACATTGCGGGGTAAAGAAAGGTCAGGAAAAAGCTGGGGTGGGGTTGTGGTTGGTTGTCGAGGCTTCAACCTTTTTTTTCTTCTTGTTTGCGGTTTCGAGTCTCTTGATTGTGAGGGAGATCTTTGGCTTTGATGGACCGGCAGATGGAGGCTCGGAGGTTGATCGGAAGAGGATGATCTCTACCGACAGGTCCTCGAGAGCGTCAACCCCCGCAACACAACACAGCCCGTCCATCAGCTAGCTGCCTGCGAGGCGAACGTCTGTCCCAGCAGGCCGGCCGGCCGACCGACCGTCCTGAGGAGAGACAAGATGCTTGCCAGCGAGGTGCAATGGGAGCCGGTTCACACCGATCCTGCTGCCGTGCAACGAGACATCTCTCCCCCGTCTCCATCAGGTCGCTCGCTCCCGTCGCCAACGACCTGGCTGGGAAGCGCTCTCGTGACCTGCCATATCATATTTGGGAACAGGGCGCGGTCAGACGGCTGACCGCCTCTGTGCGGTTCCCTCTTGTCATGACAACTGTGTTGCTGTGGACTCGTCGAGTGTGAGTGTGTGTTGTATAAGCCGGACACGTCAACGGCGGCCCCCCCGGTCTCGCTGCGACGTCGCCTCCGCTGCGTGTCTCGGGCTCTTGTCATCTTGCTGGGTCCCGTCGCTGGTCTGGTCTGGGAATCATTGCGCTGCGCTGCTCTGCTTGGCCAATTGATGACTCGGTCCAGACTCGCTGTTGCGTCCGCCGCTCGGCAGCCGCTCCGCCCGGGCAAAAGAATTTCTTCGATTCGACAGTGGGTGTGTTTGGGGCGGCGGGTGACTTGGAGCTTGCTTGGGGTGCCAAGCGCGAGGGGAGAGGGGAGCAAAGCAAAGCCTTGACAAACATTTTCCCCAGCAGCAGCAAAACCTCGCCCGCAAACTTTGGACAACGCCCATGCTGCTTGCAACACCCGTACAGAGACGAATAGACTTGGACACTTGATACTTTTTTTTTCTTCTTGCAGCGATACTCGATAATATCCAAACAGAGGGCATCAATTGGCGTTGCGATCGAATCTCCCGCCCTCAACCCCCAAACCTTCATGGCAGTATAACACGACCTTGGCCAAGACGCATCGCGAAGGAGGGGAAGAAGAGAGAGACGGAAAACAAAAAGTCGGGAACCCGCCTCGTCGACATCGACGCCATGTCGTCGACGCCCGCGACGCCGACCAACGGCCTGCCCCTCCGAGGCGTCCCGGGCTTCGAGCCCCTGGTGTGCGTTGTCGACTTTCACCATGCGCGCGGCCCCGAGGTCGAAAAGTGGTTCGGCGCCGACGACCGCGATCCGGCCGCCGAGTACGACTGGACCCTGCTGCCGTTTATGGCCCTGAGCGACGGCGCGCACGCGTGAGTCTCTTCCCTCTTCCCTCCCCGGATGTCGGATGTTAGACGACGGGCTAACACGGGTGGCGCCAGCGCAACCGAGGACTTCTCCTACTTCACCCTCCTGCGCCCCGGGACCGACACAGACCCGGCGACGTCGCTGTTCGGCATATCGTGCACGCGCCAGCTGGACGCCTCGCAGCTGCTCAACCGGCCGGCCGACGTGACGCGGTCGACGGTGCAAAAGGCGGTTGTGGTCATCGCCGACAGCCCGCAGTACTTTGGCCTGCTTAGGGAGCGCCTGAGCGTCGTGACCAAGGCCTGGTTCGCCCAGCGCGAGTTCACCGACGTCGAGATCCTGCGCCGCTTCCAGGAGAGCCTGGCCGAGGAAAAGGCCCGGGGCGCGCTGCACGAGGACGAGGACCGCGACCAGTACCTGGGCATGAGCCTGCGCGAGCTGGTGCGCGAGTTCCGCTGGCAGACGCTGGTGTTGCTCAAGTGCTGCCTGTTGCAGCCCAAGATGCTCTTCTTTGGCTCGCGGTGCGAGCGCCTGTGCATGATGCAGTTTTCTCTCATATCCTTAATACCCGGCCTCTTGCGCAACCTCGAGGACTCGGCTGGCCCCGACCTCGACAACTACGAGAAGCGCCTGGCCAAGCCCACCAGCCTGCGGACTAGCGACCGCAACTCGCTGCTGTCCTACATGGGCCTGCCGCTCCAGATCTTTGGCAAGGGCAGCCTGTTTGGCCCCTACACGCCCCTCCAGCAGCTCGACGTGCTCGCCGATTTCGGCACCAAGTCGTACATCGTCGGCAGCACCAACTCGCTCCTCCTGCAGCAAAAGGACCGCTACAGCGACATCCTCATCAACCTCGACGAGGACACGCTCAACGTCACGTCGTCGTCCCTCCGCGCCGCCCTGCAGCTGTCGGTCGCCGACCGCCGCTGGATCGACTTCATCACGCAAAACGTCAACGACACGTGGGACGACGCCAACCCCGGCCGCCCCAACACACTCGGCTACGTCGGCAGCGAAGAGTTCATCCGCCTCCAATTCGAAGAGTACCTCCTCTCCCTCCTCTCCTCGGTGAAATACCACAGCCACCTGACCCGCCACGCCTCCAACCCGCGCATGCTCCTCCCGCACATCGACGGCGACCCGTCGGTCGACTTCTCACCGGACTTCATCGAGGCCTGGAAGCGCACCGAAAACTACCGCATCTGGCACGCCCACACCGACTCGCACCTCTTCGACGTCGTCGAGCCAAAGCACCCCTGCGCCGGCGGCCTCACCATCGACGACGTCCAGCGCCGCATCACGCAGCAGGTCCAGGACCTGCACCTCGACGAGCGCTTCGCCACGGGGCGCGAGGTGCTGGGAAGGAACTTGGCGGCGGGAAGGGAGAAGGCGAGCACCATGTTTAATAAGCTGTATGCGGACATGGAGGCGCTGAGGGAGGCGCAGAGGAAGCGCGCGGAGGAAGGGGGGCAAGGGTCGACGCAGCAGCAGATGCAGCAGCAGACGCAGCAGCAGACGCAGACGGTGGGGACAAAAGCCGGGGCGTTTGTCAGTGGGTGGGCGGCGTGGGCGGGGGAGAAGAGGAAGGCCGCGGGATGGGGGCGTGGGAGTAGCGGGAGCAGTCAGACGGCGACGACGACGAGCAGTGGCAGTGGTGCGGGTGGCGGTGGGGGGTGGACTTCCGGGTGGGGAAAGACGAGGAATAGCAGTAACCGCGCGTCGCAGGCGAGCGGGACGTCGGAGACGCTGTTGGAGAAGGAGTCGGCGTCTGCGTCGGCGTCGGAGAGGGGGAGGTCGTTGGATGCGAAGCGAGGGTCGACAGCGGGTGGTGGGGAGGCGGTGTTTGATGCGGCATCGTCGTCGCCGAGGATACCAACAGTATCAGGGGGTGAGGAGCTGAAGAAGGCGCCAGAGGGGGTGACGGTGGTGGTGGCGCCGGTGATTGCGGTTGATGAAGCCGCTCCTGTGGCAGAGCCGATGGTTAAGGAGGAGGGGGTGAATGGGACGACGACGACGACGACCGCGACAACAGCGACAACCGCTCCCGGGGCGCCAGAAAAGGAGAACGAGAAACCAACATTGAAGCCCGTGGCGGTCGCGGACGTGGAGGTGGAGACACCACCGTTGACGCCCACCCCCGTGGCGGCTGCGACGGCCGAGGCAAAGGCTGCACAGGATGTCTGGGGGAGGTGAAGCTGAGGAGGTACTACATGGAATGCCGGGTATTACATTGGATGACGAGAGTGGGTGTGTATCATGAAGGCTGGCGGGACATACAGGACCGACAGGACTGGGTATGGGTGTGTGAGTGGGTTTATACAGGACGACGACATGACATGTACAGAGTACTCGTTAGAGCCTTGGTGGTTTGGCATAGCAGGGCAACGTCGAGATAATGCTCAAGGACCGGGTTTCTGGTATATATCGGAAGGCATTGATCGATGTGACCCTGCTTTTTGTGGGCCCTTGGTCATTACCCCTTTTCCCGGCTCCCCTTGACTTGTAAACAATCCCATCCAACTTGCAACCACCATCCTGATCCAGGCTGTTCATGATGGTTGGTGCTGGTGATGTTCGAGATTGAAATTCATTTCAGCAAGGGTCCCGTATTGTTTCCTGTCAGGCATCATCCGCCTTTCCGTGTCAGGCTGGGGGTTCCACCTCCGGCGGCCGTCCGGGAGCGCCTGCGGCGGGCTGCTGGCTGCGCTCGGAAAGGAGGAGCGGTGAATGTCGGCTACCCGGGGGGGAAGGCATGTCGTCGTTCTTTGCCGCTGTTCCTCATTATCAACATCCGAGTCTGCTCCGTTCCTCTCCCATGTCTCCCACCCATTTCGTCTTCTCCGCCTTTCCGTCTCCTCGGACTCCTCGGCCCTTTTCTGCCTCCTCCATCGTCTTTGTCTTTTTTTTACAACTTCTCTTCGATGCTATCTCATCCCCATCATCTTGAATGCACCCAGCGGTCTCCCGAGTCCCAACACTTTAAGGCGATTAATCTCTGGCAACAAGGCAGACTGCACCAGCCACCGCCCAATGAGCCCACCTGTGACACGTCAACCCTCCTCTCGGGGCTGAAACTGGATGTTTGCGAGGTACACGCGGGCTCAGCCGCACGATAGGTACCCGAATCTGTGACAAGGCTGGGTGCCAGTGCCAAACATGCAGGTACTTGAGGGGCATTCCCCTTGAACTTTTGCTCTTTTCTTTCTTGCTGAGCATCCTCCCGCCTCCTCCTTTTCAGACCGAGTTGGATGGGAACCGCCGCCCACCATGGCTTCGACCGACAATATCACCTTGTCATGCCCGCCGTCTTTCTCGAGCTTCTTGGAAGAGCTTGACAGAACATTTTTTCAGTTCAATGCGACGACCATTGATGGAGTAGCTCGTTGCCCTAGGCTTTGCGCAGAAGCATGGGGCCAAGGCAACCCGGACTTCTCTGGGATCGGGGTACTCATCCAAGATTTCCTTTAACAGTTGGCGAGACGAGAGAGTGCTAACCGTTGTATTGCCAATGCAGATGGCTTTATGCTGGAGAATCCAAGCATTCCTCATGCTTCTGTTCGGGCCCTGCCTTCTCGCCGGCTACATCTTTCTGCCCAAACGTTTGCAAGCGAAGCAAGTCCGAGATATACAGTTTGAGTTTCTGGTGGGAAGCTCTGTCCTCTCCGTCTCGGTGTTGACTGCGACTGCTATATATTTGTTTTCCACCGACCAACCCTTTGAGCAGGCGTTTCTCTACCACCTCGCGACGATGCAGTTCTTTGCGCTTTTTACTGTTTGGTCCACGTGCATTCCCATTTATAGTAGAACGGACGGGAGAACGTGGTGGTATGGTATTCTTTATCTCATTATAGGGGCTGCCCCCTACTTCCTTAACTTTCTCATAATCGTCGGCATATCTTTACGCCCTGCTATTCCCTACTTTCTTCTAGCATGTATTGATGACGTCGACACCGGTATACCCACCTCGGCACCCGAATATGTCATCCGGGCCTATAAAGGGGATTGGATCATGACGGCTCAGTCAACAACGAGCACCATTACCTTTGTACTTACATTATTCTCTATTCCAATCGCGGGTTTTCTTCTTCTTTTTTGGAAGTTTTTTGCTTGGAGATGTCATCAGCAGCTACATATGCTGATTACAAGCGGCAGTGCCGTTGCAATGGTTGTATTTATGGTACGAATGGATCTGAATCGGAGCATGATGCGATCTCTTGTCGGGGAAGACTATATCGGCGACGAGTGGGGCTTTGGCCAGATCCTCGCCATCTTTATCTGGATTCCCATTCTATTCAGACTCGTCGTGTTTCTTTCTCGTCAGGTTTCCAGGTACCTTTCCAGGTTCGTCACTGATACTGGCGCCTCACCAGAAGTAAGTACCCACTCAGATACCGAGTCCATGCTCAGCATTCGGTCGTATACCTAACTAGACCGGTACTGACATCATTCGGGCAGCCTGATCTGGAAGCTGCCGGCCTCCCCCTGGTTCGTTGCAAGACAGCATGACGACAGCACGGGCCCGAGAGGAAGATGAGAGTGTCAGATGTGAGGCCGCGCCGTGTCAAGCTCCGAGGACCGAGACCATCTTGGGCACAAACACAGCAAGCGGGCGGGAGTCAATCTCGGAATCCAGGGCCGACACAAGGCACCCGGGCACCTCATAAACTCCGTACACTCTCCAACCTCCCCATCATCAACAACAACAACAACCCGCTCCTCCCTCTCCTCTCCAGCCTATTTCACAACAAAACCCTCCCCGCCGCCCCCCCTCCACACCCCCTAACAGCCGTAACCTCAATCTCAATCAACATCCCCTCCTCCATCAACCCCGCCTGCACCATCGTCGCCGCCGGCCTCGCCTCCCCAAACGCCTCGCGCAGCAGCGCAAATACGGGCTCCGCGAAGTCCCTGCGGTCCGGGAGGATGTAGCGCACGCGGACGACGTCGGAAAAGTCCGAGTCCGCGGCGCGGAGGGCGGCGCGGATGGTGAGCAGGGCTTGGGAGGTTTGCGCGAGGATCGTCGGGGGGAGGAGGTGGGTTTTTGGGTCGTATCTGAGGGGGGGGTTAGAAGCGGGGGTTGGGGAGGGGGAGGGGGAGGGGAGGGGGGTACCCGGTGCAGCCGGAGACGAAGATGAGGTCGCCTGAGACGACGGCGCGGGAGTAGCCGATTTGTGATTCGAAGGGGGAGGAGGTGGTGATGAGGGTTTTTTTGTTGGAGGCGGCGCCCGGGGTGGACGTGGGTGTGGATTCGGACATGATGATGGCGGGGAGGGTTGAGAATGCTCGACAAAGGGAGGGAGAGCGTTAAAGTGATGGCTCGGAGGGGAAGGCAACAATTTGGGTTGTTCTCTTTCTTTGTCGATATCCTAGTCTCGAGGAACACGGCACTCGAAAGGCATGAGATGGAGGTTACAATGTTGACTCACCCCCATCACTGTCAGCGTCACAGTAGGGGCGCGACCCTAACCCTAGACGAACCCCTTTTCGCAAATGTTTTGTTCCAACAACTCTATCTCCCGAGGCAACGCACCATGACAACCTGGGTGATGCTGCGATGCGGGCACTAGAAGGAAACTTGCGGATACTTACAGCCCTCGCTCGGTTTCCCAACTTGTCCTTTTCCTATCAACGGATCCTTCGAAGCGAGCCGTCTTCGTCGACACAAGTCTCCCTCAACCCCCTTCTCTCCCGGCCCGGGCGAGCCAAAAGAAAACAGCAAAAACTACCACGCCCGACACAAAACCGCCCTCCAAGTACGCCCAACAGCATCCCCGTACAATTACATCTCTCTATTCGCTAGTAGTACGTGCCAGTATAACGCAGGTGGCTGAAAAGCACCCCTCCCTCCTCTTCCTACCGCTCGGCAAAAAAAAAAAGAAAAAGCGGCGACTAAATGAGGACTGACTGCTCATGATATCCACCCATCTTGACTACTCGTATACCTAGGTATCGAATGGGATAGATTGAACCGAGCCGAACCAACCCATACCCTAGAACTATGACTCCGAAACTCCCAACCCAACTCCAAGACTCTGAGACTCTGAGACTCCGAGATCCCGAGAGCGATGCCGCCGCCGCCGTCAGTGATGATGGTGTGCGGTGCCATATATCCATATATCTACTGTTTCTCCGTCCGTTCCATTGTCGTGATCCATCCTTTTCTGTTCCGTTTCTCGCTGTGACCAGCCCCAAGGCGAGGCCCTCTGGTCTGTCTGGTGATATTTGGTGATGTCTGGGTGGGTATCATTGTAATGCGCTGCCTGCCTGTCTCCGTACCTCCGTAGCTCCCTGCCGGTCTCCACTTAATCAAAGTCTCTAAACAAGCTGTTGTCCCTAGACTCATGAATATACAAGCCGAATCCACCACAAACCCTTGACGTCTACGCCGGAACAGGCAACATCTCCTCCACTCTCTTGTGCACGGCCGCAAACTCCTTGACCCTCGCTTCATGCTCCTCAGCAAACTCATCCCACTTCTTTCTCACCATACGGTCCTGCTCCAGCTCGCGCCTATACCTCTTCCCCACCGCGTCCCCGCGCACATGCACCCACGCAAACGCCGCGTCGCCCGCCTCCTCCCTGACGCGCTTGCGGGCGACAAAGTGCTCGACGATGCGCCGCTCGTACGCCGTCCACTCGCGCAGGTACTTGTGGAAGCGGCCCGCGTAGTCGGCCCAGGCGCGCCCCGTTTCGGGCGTCGAGTGGGTGAGGGTCAGGCAGATGGGGACGTGCGGGCATGGGGGCGGGACCTTGAAGTGCGCGGCGATGGGATCCTCTTTCGGCTGCTGCTGCTCCTTTTCCTTTTCGAGGGGGGTCGTCGCGGCGGCCTGCGAGGGAAAGGGCAGGTTGAGCTTCATGTCGCCGAAGCCACCGAGTCCGGAGCCGCCTACGCCGGCGGGCTGGGGAGCCGCAAACGGCTCGACGTTGAACATCTCCTTGAAGATCGGAACGTCCTCGGGTTCGGCGACCTTGGGGGGCTTGGGCGGGGGCGCGCTGGGGCCGCCGGCAGTCGTGATGTCGGGAGACACGCCGCTGACGTGGCCGGGGCGCCACTCGGGCTTGGACGGCTCGACGTTGATGGTCCTGGCACCGCTGGGGGTGCCAACGTCTTCGAAAGAAGGGGGGTCAATGTCCATCGCGTTCGGGCTGGGGGCACTTTGCATGGTGGGACGGGCGTGACCGGGCGTCGGCATCGGCTGCGGTCCCTCGGTCTCGCTCGAACTCGAGATATCAATCACAACCGCTCCCGTCAGGACCTTGGACGCCTTTGGTTTCTTAGCCACCCGCGTCGGGCGCGTCGGGGACGATGCCTGCCGTGCCAACGGAGGGGGCACAAAGTTGTGGGGGCCAATCTTTTGCTGCCACTGGCCGGCGTCAAAGCCGCTGGGCCTGGGCACCTCTGGTTGCAGAGGGTTAGCAGGAGGGACAGGGGGCGACCCAGGTCCGTCGGTCGCCGACGTGGCGCCGCCTCGGGGGGTCGATCTCGATCGTTGCTTCGCTCGGAGGAAGGGGTCGGGTCGCAGGGGGTCGAGTCGGATAGGCGGCGGGCCGCCAGCGTTGAATTGGTACTTGCTCGGCTTGTCGTCGGCCACAAAGCGCGTGTTGATGCTCTCAGTGCTATTGCGCATGAACCGGGCTTGCTGGCTGGCGGGATTCGCCTTTGGGGTTTGCGGCTCGGGGGTGTCGTCGTCGTCGGGAACCGTGAAGCTGGTTGGGAAAGTCGAGTTAGTGTGCGAATAAGAGCGCTGCGCATGTGCCCGCTCATACGTCGCACGCGACGACCTCGCTCCCTTCAAAAGTATATCAAACTGGTCGTTGAACAACTGCTCGAGCCAGCGGACGCCATAGTCGGGCACGGCCGCTCCACTAGGAGCAGGCGCGTGGACAGGTAGTGTCGGGCCACGTGACCTTGCTCCCCGAGCTTCTCCTGTGAACCAAGAACTGTCTTCCGCCTGCCTGCCGCTATGACTCGGAGAAGCAGAAGGACAGTAGTAGCAGTCCGTACCACAAAAGTCTTGAAATTGGGAAGAAAAGAAGGGAGGAGGGAAGCTCGACTTGGAGAACGTGTTGAAAGGGGCGCCGTACACATTGGGTTTGCTTGCTGGAGGAGCACCGCTGGCAGCTGCTACAAGATGTTAGTTTCAGGTTTCCACAGCCACTTTGGAGCGACCTTACCCTTTTGAGAGGCGGGGGCTGGTTGGGCCTCCGGAACCTTTGGAGGGCGAGGTGGCTTCGCATCGCCGGGGGGACGAGGGCTGTATCGCTCGCTGGCCTGAGATGCGAACCGTGTCGGGGGCGGCTTGGCAAAGCCGTTGGGGACGGCACCCTGGGGAGCCTTGGTCGCGGGCTTGGGGAAGCCATCTCGTTCCCCGACGCTGGCGCTCCTCTGACGGGTTGGACGTGGGGGCGACGACGCGGGTTCCTCCTCTCGAGCCTTGCGCCAGGCCTCCTTGGGGCGCGTAGTGCTGGCACCCTCAAAGGGGTTGGTCTTTTCTCCCACATTCGAGGCATAGGGAGTGCGCTGCCTGGTATCCATAAAGGAGCCATCGTAGTCGTCGCTCGGGCCATCGGCGTGCCCCGAGGCGGGACGGGCCTGCGCTTGCGCCGCCTTGCGGAGATTTGCGGCCGTCTCGGCGAATAGGTTGCTGGTGAAGCTATTGTAGTTGTTGTTGTAGTTGTTACTCTTGACTTGCGGCTCGTCTCCCATGGGGGATGCCGGGGCGAAGCCGGTCCTGCGGGCATTTCCAAAAGACGCCTCCTGCTGGCGGGCCTGGTATGCTGTCCTGGGTGGGGGAGGCGGCGGCTGCGCGGCGGGTTTTGGAGGGGGGTTGGGCGACGACGTTCTTGGGCCAGTCGAGTCGCTGGCGGCTGCTGTTGGTGCCTTGCTGGGTCTCATGCGGTCCCAAGCGCGCACGTGGTCAAAAGGAGTCCCCGTCGTCTTAGGTTTGGGGGCACTCTGTGGGACGCCCCAGTTGGAGTAGGGCGTCGGCTGTTGACGGGCTGCGCGCTTGGGCGGGGCGCCGAACATGTCGGACATATCGCGCGAGACGTTGGAATAGGGATTGCCCCTCGTGCCGGAGGCGGAGGTCCCCGGGGTTGCGCTGCGACGGTTCGCATCGTACTTGGACTTGTGAACGGGGTCGGAGAGAATCTCGTTGGCGGCTTGGATAACGACGAAGCGCTCCTTGGCCCGTTCTTCCTGGCCCGGGTTTCTGTCGGGGTGATATTTGAGGACTACAAGATGACGATGGTTAGCGGTCGGGACGAAAACAAGCTTCCGTCTCAACATACCGAGCGATCTGTACTGCTTCCTGATGGCACTGATGTCTGCACCGGGCGGCAGGCCGAGATCCGCGTAGTAGTCGCGGTCGTAATCGGGCTTGACCATGGCTGCTGTCCCGGGACGGGGTGAGGCCGAGAAGAGGCAAGTCTAGCGAGGTTCTTTGGTGGTGGTAGAGGTCTCGATGCGCCAGATGTTGTTGGTGCAGGGCGTTCCCGAGGGGGCGGTCTATCGGCCGTTGGGGGTCGAGGAAGCTTTATCCGGTGCTGGCAAAGGAAGCTTCTGGCCCATGCTGCCTCAAAGCATGCCTGGACGGGCGTGGAAGCAGAGGGATGCGCTCAGGTTTCGGGGTGTTCCAAAGCAATCCTCTCGTGTTTTAAGGACTGTCGAGTGATTGCGAGGCTCGGGAGGAGGGTCGAAGAGTGTCGACGATCGGGATGGGAGGAGGAGATGAAGCCGAGGGTCGCAGGTCGCCGGGTGCTGTTCTGCCGCTGTCGAACAGTCAGTGCATGCCGGAGTGAGAATGCAGACTGCGGAGTCTGTCTGGAGATGGCAAAAGGTGGGTGGGACATACAAGAGAGGCGCCCTCGCGGGAGGTGGAGGGGCGAGGGAGGTTGCCGTGGGAGCGTGGGTACCTGTTTATTGACGGCGCGAGAATTGTCCGCAAAAGGTCTGCGGTCGCGATTCCCGGTGTCAGAGATGGCCGGGGGGTTGTAGGATAGGATTGGTGAGGCACCCGGGAAAGAGGAGGAAGAGGGCCAGAAATGTGCCGAGAGGTTGCACGTGGGAGGGAGAGGGAGTGGTCGGCGACGGTGAGGTGTGCGAAAGTTGAGCTGCCGGCTTTTCTACGACAGTGTCGACGGGACCGTCTGGCAGCTGTTTGGTGGCGGTCGGTCACGGTGGTGCCTGGCAACTTTGTCGCGTTCAGGGCATTTGCAGGGGCCCGGGGCGCTGAACAGCAAAACAATCGGATTGTGGGGCACTGGCCGAACTTTGGACCTCTTCGGTTTGATGGTGGGGGTTTTTGATGACGACAGCGGCCATACACCCCCGACTTAAACATCATCATCAGCCTTCGTAGGCAAGCAACCTCCAAATCAGTCATCTCGTGACACAATCTCCCCAACCACCGGCTCTTCGCCGTGTCCCGTCACTTCTCGCTCGGAGAATTTCACCACTCGGGTCACAGATGGGCATGTGAGAGAATTCAAAGTTGGACGTTGGATGCCGCCCTCGCCGTGCCTACACTGCGCTTCACGACTCCAATCAACATGCTCAAGAGGCCATCCCCGAGAGATGGAAGATCTGCAGTTCCATGTCCACTGCCAGTCCACGTCGCAACACAGCCTCGACTCGGTCGGCCAAGTCAACCTTTGGCAGCATCGTAGATGGCGTTGGTTAACGGCTTTCCTTGGGAGGCCCGAGGAGGGAGGTGGCATCGCTGAAGATGAGACCATGGATGCCGCAGCAGCATTTCACCCCGCTGAGCCCAGGGACTCGACTCTGTCATGGCAGCAGTTCGGAGGATTCCATGCTTCTCTCGGACGAGTCACCTCTCTCCCGACTCAGAGCACCCGACGAAACACAAACTCAGGACCAAAAGACAAGAAGTAGAAGAAGCCTGGATAAAATGGCTGTATTTGGATGTGTGAACCACCACTCTCCTCCCCTCCAGCCCGCCGAGAATCATCACCGATTCCGACAAAACTCCTACAACAAATCCAATCTTCATAACGCTGCATGCCAATGCCTCCTTCATCCCCCATAGCTCGTTTTCCCAGCAATTTGTAAACACGGCACTACTCCAAACAATACCCGCGATTAAACCCAAGCCGACCCCATAACCCAAAGTTCAAAACGCCGAAGACGGGAGCACCCCAAGTCCCCAACCCATCCCAGGCCACCTTCGGCCACCTTCGGCCACCAAGACGCCAATTCATACTCGTCCCTACGCCACATCACGTCCAATCTCATACGACCACCCGCCCTCCATCCGCATCTTGGCCTGCGCCTGCAGGTCCTTGCGGACATCCTCCTCCGTGAGCCTGTCCGCCCCGCTCCAGTTGGCGCTGCTCGTGCGCGCCCGGAACTTGGAGAACCGATCCTTACTCTTGTTGAACACCTCCTCCATGTTGATGGGCCGCGGCGGGCCAAAGATTTGCATCGGGTCAATCACCTCCTGCGCCATCAGCGCCGACTTGAGCGCCGGCGAGTCCGCCCACGGCGCAATCGCCACGTGCCCGTCGTCAGAGTCCGAGTCCTCATCGTCCGTATTGATCTCGGGCAGGTCGATGGCGTCGCCGTTGGGCACCCGCGGCGATGACCGCGCCGCCGACTTGGCCATCTTTCCTGCTGGTGCCGGCCGCGCCGGCGTCTTTTGCGTCTGTCCAGCCGCGTTCGGGTTCGGCTTGAACAGGATCGGGCCCTTGGACACCTGCGCCATGTCGAGCGGGTTGCCGACCTTCATCTGCCCCTGGTGCTGCGATGTGACCGTCGACTTGTGCAGGTTCTGGCTGTTGACCTGGGACGGCAGGTTGGCGTAGCCACTCGCGTACATGGACTTGGTAGGGATCTCCTGGACGGAAAATGTTAGCACCTTGTCAACACCCATCAGCGTCGTCATCCGTACCTTTTTGAGGCCAGCCGAGGGCCGGATCGGCGGTCCCTTGATGTTCGGCTGAGGATCCGCCATGTCAATGTCCTCGTCAAACTCCTCGCTCATCCGGATGCGCTTGGCATCCTTGGGGTGGTACGACGGCATTGTGCGCTGCCCTTGAGGCCGCTGCGGCTCGTCTGCTGCCTCCTGCTGCAGGGGGCGCTTCGACGGCCCCTTTGCATTCGTCATCCGGCCGTCCTGCTGCGCGAGACGCGAAACCGGTCGGGCGGGGCCCTTGTCCGCGAGGTTGTAGTCGGGAGGCCCGTTGGGCTGCGATCGCGAGGCGGGAGGAGGCGCCTTTGTGAGCTTGGCCTTCTCGATGGCCGCCTTCTTGGCTTCGCGCTTGCGCTCCTCTTCCCGGCGTTGTTCCTCCTGCTTCCTCTCCTCCTCCTGGGCGGCTCGCTTGCGATCATTCTCCAGCTTGGTCTCGCGCTTGCGCTGGGCATCACGCTCCTCCTGCTTGGGGGTTAGTTGGTGAAGGGGAACTGTCTCTCGTGTGATGATTACCTGTTCTCTCCTCTTGGCCGCCATGTCCAGAGCCTTGGGGCGCCCAGGGCCATTCGACGACTGCGACAGCTTCAGGCTGGACACGGACGACTTTGCCTGAAGCTTCGGTTGGCTCGTCTTGGTGTTAACCTGTCTCGCCGGGGGCTGTTGCTGCTGGCTCAGTGTCTCGTGGAGGTTGGCAGAGAGGGCGCTATTCGTCGTGTGATACTGCGACTGCTGCGAGCTCGTCGTATTGACGCGGATCACCGTCGGGGCCTGCTTCGACTTGACCAGGGGCTGGGTCGATGGCTTCATCGGTCGCTTGAGGGTCTGGGGCCGGCTGACAGAGCCGAAGCCCGGGCGCTGGACTGACGGACGCGGCATTGCCGAAGCCGGGGCGTCAAGAATGTCCATGTCCATCTCGCTCGACGGATTGGCTGTAGCCCGCGCCTCGGCCTCCAACTGCGCCTTGGTCTTCCTGGGGCTCGTCCGGGTCGGGGGTCTCGTCGGGCTGCCGGGGACGCTCTTCTTGGAGGCGGGGCCGGGCGTCTTGAACTCCTGGGGCTGCCGCTGGGCAGCCTTTTCCTGTGCCTTTTGAGCGGCGAGCTCTGTCTCCTGAGCCTTCTGAGCGGCAAGTTCCCTCTCCTGCGCCTTTTGAGCAGCAAGTTCCCTCTCCTGTGCCTTTTGGGCGGCAAGCTCCTTCTCCCGAGCCTCTTGGGCCTTTTGCGCAGCAACTTGTCGCTCCATGGCTGCCATTCTCTCCTGCTCCTTGGCAAAGACACGGGCCTTTTCAGCTTCCACCGCAGCCATCTTCTCCTGTTCCTTGGTAAAGACGCGGGCCTTCTCGGCCTCCTTGGAGCGAGCCTTTTCGAGCTTCTCCATTTGCTTCATGGCCTCCTTGTGCTCCTTTTCCTTTTCCTTGGTCTCCTTCTTCTCCCGTTCCGTGGACGCCCGTGTCCTTCGGGTGCTGTTGGTCCGGGCCGGGCTCAGGGGGCGGGAAGTCGAGCCACCGTGGTGCGAGAGATCGGGGTAGGCGACGTTGTCGGCAGTCCGGAACGAGTCCACCGATGGTCCGGCATGGTAGCCGAGTCTGCTATGGGAGGGAGACGAAAGCATCGAATTCTTTCCGTCGGCACTGATGGCGGCGCTGCTAGCGAGCAGATCCTTGGAGGTTTGCAGAAGCGATGATATCTTCTTCTTGACCTGCTTCAGCGGGCTGTCGCGGAAGCCGCGCGACCACTTGGACGGAGTGACGCTGGCGCCATCCTCGGAGACGGGGGCGAGAGTGGGATTCGATACAGAGATTGTCTTGACAAGAGGAGCGCTATCCTCGTTGATGGAGCCGATGGTCGGGAAGTAGGGCACGGAGGACGACTTGGAGTGTCCGGGGGCACTGGTGGTTCGTCCAGGGATGAAGGGAGACTTCAACGGGGATCCGGTCCTGCTCTTAGGACGGACGAATTCGGATGCGCCGGGAATTTCCCTTCGGGGAGACGAGTCGATGACGGGAGCCGAGTAGCTCTTGGGAAGCTCTGGACGTGGGCTTGGCGCGACGGGGGCCGTCTTCTTGGGCGGCGCAATCCAGTCGTCCTCCTCGTCGTCATCGGGGAAAGCGCCGGGAGCGGGGACAGAATGGTTGGGCAGAGGTGGCGAGGGCTTCGGGGCTTCGACGACCGGTTCAGCCACCGGCTCAACCACCGGTTCAGGTGCGGATGTCTGTGTCTGGGACGCTGCGGCGGCTTGCTGAGACGGGAGCAGGTTGGCGATGGACTTTGACGGCCTGTGAGTGGGGGGCTGTGCCTTTCCGAGCATGCTGATGCGATCCTGGAGGCGCTGCGTATATGTCTTGTTGTGGGCGGAAATTGTGACGGTGGCGTCTTCTTTGGGCAATGCCGTATCATCGTCATCCAAGTCCATGTTGTCCTGATCGTCTTGGTCGGCCGAGTCTCTGCGAATGGCGCCGCCGAGGCTCTTACCCCCTGTCTGGCGATTGTAGTAGCTGGTGCGCGCCTGATCAAGATGACTGATCCTGGAAACCCGTCCTTGGCTCTTATTTGCTAATGGCTCACGAGCGGGAAGAGAGGGGAACTGCAAGCTATTCTTGCGAACAAACGGAGCGGCGATGGGGCTCGAAGCGACCGATGGCGATCTGACTTCGTCATCCTCGGGATCATCGGAAGCCACGTTGAGCTCCTTGAGTGGTGACGGGAATCCCCTCTGTTGGCCCATGTGGACCTGCTTGAGGGGAGAGGATTTGAGGGGCGAAGAGCTGTTCTGCAGAATGTTGCGTTTTGGTGAGGGCGAGCGAGGCGACCTGACTGGGGATGGCGATCGAACAGCGACCGGGCTGGTGGGAGCGCCCAGCGAGGGCGAGGGGGGCGCGGCAACCTTGGCCGTCACATAGGCGGTGCGGGTGGGCTCTTCCCTCGCAGACTCAAATGTCTCCTCGGCGGCTGAGACGCCTGTGGGACTGAGGAGGTCGGGCAGGCGACGGGGCGCGGGAGGCTCGGCGAAGTCGTTTGTCTGGACATGCTCGTGGGGACTTGGTGGCGCGATCATATCGACGTCTTGGTCCAACATGTCCTCGTCAAAGTTTTCCTGCGATCCATGGTATCCGGAATCGGTAAAGGCGACTGGCGCGGGAGGCGCTGGTGCGACTGGTTTTGCGGCCGCTACGGGCGCCCTGGTGGGACTTGTCGCTTGGGAGACGGGTCGCTCGGGCGCGTCTTCGGCGACTCTAAACAAGGGACTGCGCGTCTGATCGAGACCGGCGATCGCAAAGGGATTCGCGGCGCCCTTTGGTGTGGCGGAAAAGACATCTCCCAGGGGCTGGAGGGTGTTAGCTTTTGGTGGCGATGTTCGTCTGGGGAGGGGAAAGCGTACGACGCGATTCTCGGTGTGGTTCGCTTTCCTGGCGGTCCTCGGCGTCTTGCCTCGAAGCTTTCCGGGTGTCTTGAACAGCTCGGCGACGTTCCTGTTTTCTGGTCAGCGCGGTGGGGCGACGAGGGGGGCATCCATCGAGGACGCGCACATTTGGTTTTCGGAAAATATCTCGGCCATGTGCTCGTTGAGCCAGTCCATCTCGTTGCGGGCTGAGAAGGAGAACTCGTCGATTTCGGAATGGGCAATGGTCCTGGCCGAGTCTCTCTCCTCGGCCACCCAGGCCGTCGACCCGACCGTCACGCGCGGCGCTCCTCGCATCGCCATTGTGGAGGTTGGTGACTCGGTGGATGGACGCGACTCGACTGAAAAACAACGGGGTCGCGAGGTCGAGAGGGAGAGGGAGAGGGAGAGGGCGAGGGAAAAAAAATCAAGACGGAAACGGCATTGGGCGATTGAGGTTGGTTCCGTCGCGTCTTGGTAAAGTCGACTTTGAAAAAGGCGGCGCCTGGTGTCGTTGACTCTGGCGAGGGAGGGTTGAAGCGGAGGTCAGGAAGTTGGCGGGCACCGGTCTTGCAAAGATGTGGGTGCTTTCCTGGGAAGCGACCTCGATTGGGCTAGGCATTGTTTTGATCGTCTCCAAAAGAGGAAAGGCTCGGGTTGGGGCATCGGGAGTGGGGCGCCTTCGCGCTGCCCGCACCAGTTCACGTGTGGGGCAGCAGCTTACAGTGTGCAATTGACATGGCACATGCAACACCAGGAACGCGAGGCAATGCAAGCAACGCGTTGCCATTTTGTCGGAAAAAAGCAATCAAACTTGGGATGACTACCTGCTAGTACTTCGATGTCAACAAAATGCCATTTTACCACGAAATTGCTGGTTCTGCCCTTCCGGAGGGTATGGCCTTGAGCCCTTGGAGAGGTACCTATACAGTCCCGGACAGCTCCCAACGACCGTCGCGCACTGTTCCGTCTCACCGCTGAGAATGAGATCTCGCCAGGCGCGTTGGCAAGCCCAGCGTCGCGTCTCCCTCGTCCCCGTCCACGGACTTCCACAGCCTGTGACAGCAGGGCCCGACTCCATTCCGCCCAACACCGAAAATCAAGTCTCACATTTTTGCCTTTTTTTTCTTTGTCTCGGTGAGGCTGAGATATGATCTCGTGCCCGTAGTGCCACACCACAACTCGAGGGACTCTGATCGCCATCGATCTCCCGGACCCCCCCCCCGACAGACACCACTGCCCCACGATGGACGACTCCTACAATGTCCCCGACTCGACCGACTGGCTCAACACCCCCCTCGCCGGCCTCATGCCCGTCGAGCAGGCCTTTCGCTGCCATGTCTGCAAGGACTTTTACAACTCGCCCATGTTGACGTCATGCAACCACACCTTTTGCTCCATCTGCATCCGACGATGCCTCTCGGTCGAGGGCAAGTGTCCGCTCTGTCGGGCCAACGACCAAGAATCGAAGCTGCGGGGCAACTGGGCCCTTCGAGAAGCCGTCGATGCCTTTGTCAAGGCCCGCCCGGCCATCCTCGAGATTGCCCAAACACCCGCCGCCCCTCCACCAAGACAGTCCTCTCCCAAGCGAAAAGCCGACGAGCTGGACGCCTCGCCCTCACAATCCGTCCAAGATGGAAAGAGACTTAGAATGTCCACAAGATCGAGTAAGACCCGGGGAGCCCAGGCTACCGCCGCCATGGCGCGGGAAGAGGCGGACCTCTACATCGAGGACCCCATTGAGGAGGAACCCTACCAGCCAGGTACGCCCCCTGTATACCCCCTCACGCACCATGAATACTGACCCTCCCCCCAGACGACGGCCTCGTCGCCTGCCCCATATGCTGGTCCCGCATGAAGCCCTGGCAAGTTGACAAGCACATCGACAAGTCCTGCCCCGGCTCCCCACAACCGCCCAAACCCCAAGCCGCGTCCTCCTCCTCCTCCTCCGCCCTCCACTTCCCGCCCTCCCCCTCCCGCCCCTCGACCTCCTCTTCCTCCTTCCGCGTCGCACCCTCCCCCTCCCGGCCCTCGACCACCAACCCCCCCGAACGCCTCCCCGCTCTCGCCTACTCGATGCTCAAAGACCAAGCCCTCCGCAAGAAGCTCTCGGAGCTCGGCCTCTCCACCGCCGGCGCCCGCCCGCTCCTCGAGCGTCGCCACCAAGAGTGGATCACGCTGTGGAACGCCAACTGCGACTCGGCGCGGCCCAAGAAGCGGGCCGAGCTGATGCAAGACCTGGACGTGTGGGAGCGGACAGTGGGAGGGCGCGCGCCCGCCATGACAAAGGCGTCGGTGCTCGGCGCGCAGATCAAGGACAAGGAGTTTGACGGGGCGGCGTGGGCGACGAGGCATGATGATTCGTTTCGCGACTTGATTGCGAATGCGAGGAGGACGAGGGCGGCGGCGGTGCCACCGGGTCCGCTGAAACAGGATACAGACGGGGAAAAGACGGGGGCAGGGTCGGAGACAAAAGGGGGAGAGGATGTGGTGGATGGTGGTGATGTCTCGGCACCAGCACCAGCACCACTGGCGACTGAAGAAGTGGTGGATCTCACATCACCGGATCTACACCAGCAAAATGGGACTTCCCGTGCAGAACCGGGGACCCAACACCAACAACACGAGCGGTCCAATCCCGAACAGACCACTCAACACCAGCAAGAGAGTTTCACCACATCCCAAGATGTCACTCTCTACGCCCACCAAGGCATGGTGAGCAGGTACCCCTTGTGGGTGGTTGAGAATGAACCAAAGACCTGGACGGACCGAGACCTCCGGACCGGTACCCCACCATATGCCACGTCCGGAGGAGGCTATGCGCCACCAGTATCGGCGCACCAACAGGCAACGGCACCCATTCCCCAACCTGTGCTCGACGACCGAAACAGGGCCCCCGCATACGAGCCGGCTGGAGTTTCGGGAGGAAGAGCAGGGGGAGGTTATCAACAACCGCAGGCGTCATCACACGAACACATGCCGGCGCCACCTGCGTTTGCCGACAGAATCAGGTTCCATCCGGACCAGGGGGGAAACACACAGGTCGGCATGTCCGGCAGCGGAGGAGGTTATCAACCGCCGACGTCAGCCTACCCGGACCCGCCAACCGTGTATGGGCAGGCAGGCGGGCATGATGATGGGTATCGAGGCGAGCCGTCCCAGAACGGGGTTTACTCAGAGGGGAGGCCGGGGCCGAGTTATGACTGGCAGCAGCCGTGGAGGGGGCCATAGGGAGCGGTGCGGATATATTTATAAGGATAGACCACTTTTGGAAGGCATTATGGGGTAGCATCTGTAGACGGCCTAGACTTTCTTGTTGGTTGCGGTGCTTCAAAGGGACGTTCAGGTTGATGTGTGATGTTCATTTCAGGTTGTGCACCCCAGGAGGACATTTTCCAGCCTCCCCTGCATCAATCATCATGAAAGTGACAGACGAATGTCAACTTGGCAGACATCGCAATCCTCTTAACCATCATGACATTAACGACGAGCTGCCTCGTCCCATCTATAAACTCGATACAAAAGTATTGTCAGTATCCTAATTCCTACAACCGTCCAGATCATGAAATGTCAAACTAGAGGACCAAAACCCAAACGTTAGCAGACCCTTCTCCCCCTTTACACGGCAGCCTGGGGTTCAGCCGCCTCCTTCTTCTCGTTCAGGGACATCCTACCCAGCAGCATCTCGGCCTCCTCCGTCTCCTTGTCCATACTCGGCACCTCCCCAGCAGCCTCCAACCGCGTCCTCGTCTCCTCGGCCTCTTTCCTCTCCCTCTCCTCCCGAACCTTCCTCTCGGCCTCCCTGACCCTCCGCTCCTTCTCCTCGGCCTTCTCCCTCTCCTCCCTCTCCATCCCCTCCAACTCCCCCTCAATCTCCCCCTCATCCACCACCACCACCCCCTCCTGCTCGGCCAGTATCCCCGCCACCTCGTCCGCCTGCTCCATCTGCCCGCGCAGCCGCTCCACCACCCCCTCCACCCCCTCCGCCCCGCCCACCGCCCGGTTCAGCGCCGCCAGCACCTCCCCGCTCCCCTCCATCACCCGCACCACCTGCACCGCATCCGCCGCCTGCTGGATCCGCCCCGCCACCGCCTCCAGCTGGCCCGCTGTCTCGAACCGCTGCGCGAGCGTCGCCTCGGCGAGCTTCTTGGCCTTGAGGCTGGCCAGGGCCGCGACGCGGTTCTTCTTGGCGACGGCGTCGCGCGCCGCGGCGGCGAGTTCGTCGACGCGCGCCGTGAGGAGCGCCGTCTGGTGCACGAGGTACGCGAGGAGTTCGCGGAGCTGCGCCATGGACGCGTCTTCGGGGGTGAGGGCTGTTTCGGAGTCGGAGGGGGAGGGGATCTTGACGGTGTGTCCGTCGTAGAGGAGGGCGTGTTTGTCGCGGGAGAGGAAGATGAGGAGGACGTCCATGTCGGCGGGGGAGAGGGCGGTGGTGGTGGGGAGGGAGGTGCGGAAGGTCTGGAGGAAGTGGGCTTTGGAAAAGGTGCGGTCGAAGCGCGAGGCGTGGGGGTCGAGGAGGGAGGACAGCTCCTTCGCCATATCTTCGACGGCGGGGACAACGACAAAGGCGCCACTGGGGAGCTTGCTGCTACTGCGGAGGTAGTCGACGATGCCGGTCTGCTTGGCGGCCCACGAGGCGACGGCCCAGAGGGACCAGGGGCGGTGGTAGATGCTCTCCTTGGAGGCGAGGAAGGTCGGGAGCGGGACGAGGTCCTTGGCGGCGAGGGCTTCTTGGACGACGAGGCCGAGGGCGAGGGGGCGGCCGTATTGCTTGGTCTCGAGGTCGCGGAGGAGCTGGTCGTCGCAGTGGAGGACGACGAGGGAGGGGGCGGCGCCGCGCGGGGAGGGGGCGAGGCCGGAGGTTACGATGCGCGAGAGGGCGCGGCGCCAGGCCGAGAGGTTGGCTTGGTAGCCATCTGGGTTGAGGGTTCGCTGGGGCTGGAAGTCGGAGTATAACGCGGGGATGCGGGCTCTGCGGTGGTGTTGTGTTAGCGGGTTGGAGGTGTGGGAGAAGGGGAGAGGACTTGCTTGCGAAAGGCGGGCTCGTTTTCCACGAGAAAGTCGAGGAGTTTGCTCATGGTTGCGATCCGTGACACCGACTGCGCCACGAGCTTGTGATGGTGACCAAGGTTCAAGAAAGATGGTCGTCTATTTTGGTTGTCTGCGGAAATGCCAAAACAAAGGCCTGAAGGAGCGCCTGAGCAAGGGCCTGAGGAAGTTGTCGGGGAGGGCGTCAAAGAGCTGTCTTGCAGTGACGATAGGCTGAGGTGCCTGCCCTTCATGACGTGCAAGGGGCCCTTCTCCAGGGCTATCTTATCAGCGCGTCCGGCAGGCAGCGCTGGCGGGGCAATGCTCCCCTGCCCCCAACAACCCCCACGCCCCTGAGTTGGGGGCTCCAAAGTACACACAACACAGCAATGGTCACCTCAGCATGGACAGTCCACATTAAACAGTCTCATATTTTGTAGTCATTAAAGGTATTCTTGCCCCTTTTCTTTCCAGATCTCTTCGACCACCTGAGAATAGCCTCATTCCGAAATCAGCGCAAAATCAATGCCACGAATTCTCAATGCAAACCTCCTTCCCTCGCCATCTCGACCTGCTTCTCCTTCTCCTTCATCTTCGCGATGCCGTCGCTGCGAAGGAATTCGTTGAGGTTGACGTTAGTGTTGAGCCCAGTCCGTTTCACGTCGGGTTGCCCCAAATGCTTGTTTCCCCAGTCCTCGTCCGCGAACTGGCTGCCCATCCAGAAGGCGTCGGTCGGATTGGCTCCCTCCTCGAGCGCGAAATCGATACCTAGAGTGTTGTAGTCCCCCCATGGGGTCACGTATAGCTTCACGGAGCTGGGAAGGATGGTGTTGATTTGCCCCCCGGTGAGGTCGAGGTCGGAAGTTCCCCGTACAGCATCAAGTAAGGGGTTGTGAGAGGTATCCCCCTTCCAAGCAAGTGTTGATCGGTCCTAGGTAATAGAATCCGGGAAGCCGTAGCTTTGGTCAGGTCGAGGAAGGGCCTAGAATACCCAGGTAAATACAGCTTCGAGAGCGATGGAAAGGATACGAAGGTACGGGACGTATTCTGCCTGCGGCAGGGGACAGCTGACGGGCACGCCGAAGTGTGTCTGGTGGAACCCGTTATCGTAGGCCTTTGCGACAAGACTTGGCATATTAGCTTTGTCGCGGTGTTGCTGAAGAGGGTCTCGAAGCCCCCCTGACGCGGATGTCCCAGATCCGACATAAAGGAGGGGGGTTTCGCCATCCTTCTCAAGGATAAGGAAGTAGATTCCACAGATTGGCGTGCCAGCGGTGGGATGAATGTCAGGAATCGTCTTGACCCATTCAAGGCTAGGCGGGGAGCCAGCGTTTAGGACGTCGAAAAGGTCATGTTGGAACTCGAACGTAGAAAGGCCAGCGATTACAGCGATAGTCTCCGCAGACGTGAAGAATTCTCGGAAAAGGCGGTTGGCAAAGTCCCAGGGTGTTCTGACTACCTCCCAGGTAAGGAAGATGAGCAGGGTGAGGATATCCTCCGCTTCAAGAAACATCGCGACGGCTTAAGGCTGACAATACCAGGAGAGGAGAAGCCCATGGAGGTGACATGGGAACTTATATGATTCTTTCTTTCCAGACATCTTGGTCATCTAGAGGCAAACCGTGGCAAACATGGGGAGCATGGCAAACATGGAGAGCAAAGGGTACCCATCTGTCATGCTCGTATCGCGGTCATCGTGTCTTGACTCACCGGAAAATGATATATAAAGGAAGGAATGGACCAGTTCTGTCACTGAATTTCCAGCTTGAGCAAAAGGGTGGCGACAAGTTCGACTTCCCCCTTGCCAAGTAGTTCCATGGCTGCCGAAATGCCATCCGACACCAAGCCCGACGACGAAGAGATACTGCTGGAGGCTCAGCAGGAGCTCCACAATGCATCCAACGCATGCGCCTTTGGGGCGTTCATCCAAGGGAAGCATCCTCGGTTCCGCCACAACCGCCTCCTTGAACAAGCGGCGGAAAAGGAGGCCGAGGGATCTGAGGGGCTCCAGGCAGGGCAGTTCTTCGGCGGCGGCCCGCGGTGGGTGTACGTCTTCAACCACTACGACAAACATCTCCGCGCCGTCAAGCTGATGCTCGACTCGGGCTCAGCAGCCAACTTTGTGTCGAGTTGGTTTGTAGACCAGTACGGCCTTGCCGTCGAGACGTGCCAGTCGTCCGTGTTCAAAGTCATTGACGGCCACTCCTTTTACTGCCAGCGGCAGGCATTGGTCTGCTGGACGGTGGACAGCAAGGAGGAAGTCGTGTCCACTACATTCAATGTCCTGCCCGACGGAGTTGATCTCGAGGGGCCTTTGGTTGGGGAACAGTTTCTGCAAGAGTTTTACGGGCGTCTCTTGGACAAGGACCCTTCGCAGGTGAATGCGACTTTTATTCCGCAGCCCAGGACTGTAAGTGATGGTCCCTCTGAGAACCTGTGGCATCTGTTTGGGGAAACGTCTAACCGATGTTCTAGGCTGATGAAACTGAGCTGATAAATATGAGGGGGGACGAGCTTGAAGAGCAAGATCGTGCGAGAGGCCAAAGGGGAGGTCAGCAGGGTAGGGGAGATGGTAGAGGTAGTGGAGGTAGGGGAGGCCAAGGAGGAGGAGGTCAAGCCCAAGGTCAAGCCCAAGGTCAAGCACAGGGCCAGCCGAGCAATGCCGTGGACTTCAGCACCGCGGAGAATGGAGGGGCTCGGCGCAGCAAAAGCTCCTGCTGCATATTGATGTAAGAGTTTGGAGTTTGTCGCGAGGTCAAGGAGGGGAGGGAGGGAACCGGGAATTCAGCCCAGCTTTCATTTTGAGATTTTTTTGGGGATTGATTTTGAGAGTTGATGGAATCGACAGCTGGTAGCATAAAAAGGGACAGCAGTAAAGAACGAAAAGGAAGCCAGGGGCTGGCAAATGTGACTGATATTTTCTGAAGAGGCCATGTTTTTTTTGTTGGAAGCTTTGTCGTTGATGTCCTCCAGTTCCACGTGATGACAAGCCAGCGCCCCCGTCTCCCCCGGCCAGATAGCGGAGCTCCAGAAGCCACCGAGCTGCCCAATTTGTCCCACTTTCGGAACTTTGGCCAAGCCCGTCAGCAGCGCGAGCACCTGAACCTCAGCACCTCCACCTCTGAGCACTCAGCAGCAGTCCAAAAGTGTCCTCCCCAAACAACACCACCACGCCAATTCCCACAACCAAAACCCGTCATATCCCACCCACGAACTCCCGTCCAACTCGGCCGATAGCCACCCCCACTGCCGCGTCGCTCGGCGCAACCAACCCCGACCCCGACCTCGACCTACCCACCTTCTTCATGCAGTCCCGCGACGATGCCTCCCTCGCCCAGTCCGTCCAGTCCCTCCCCGCCGCCGCCCCCGCCGCCATGAGACCCGCCCGCAAGTCCCTCGTCGGCGAATCTCACCCCCTCGCCGACTCGGAAGCCTCGCTCCCCCGCCGCCCCGTCAACCCCTCGACCGCCGCCTCCCTCTTCCGCTCGACCCTCACGCCCCCGGGCTCGCGCTCCGCCTCGCCCGCCCCGAGCGGCACCGCCCGCTCTCCGTCCCGCGCCCTCGCCGGCTCCGTCTTTGGCGGCGGCAGCGGCGGCTTCCGCCACTCGCTCGTCGACACGGACGCCGCCGACAGCCCGGGCGACCCGCTCAACCTGATCCTCAAGAGCTTCGTGCCGCACATTGCCATCCACGGGTCGCAAGACGTGGACGCGCTGGTGGCCGACAAGGGCGTCCGCGGCGGGCTGTGGGAGCTGCTGAGGCCGTTTGGCGAGCGCGTGCAGGGCAAGGTTGCGATTAGGGACAGCAACGGAGGCTCGAGGACGTGGGAGGACTTTGCCGTGCGGTTTACGAGATTTGGGCATGGTGTGGAGGAGCCGGAGCCCGGGGCGGGTGGGGTGAGGGCCCCCCCAGGGGTGACGAGCAACGGGCTGGAGACGTCGCCGTCCGGGGGACTGATATCACAGGTGGAGACGGTGGTGGATAGGCATTTGCGGTATGCCGAGGACTCGTACATGGGCATCACATCACCGGCGACACCGACGAGGCAGGCGCTGGATACGGATGCGACGTCGCCATACTATGCCCTGTACTTGCGGCGGCTGCTGTCCGGGATGCCGGTGGCGTGTCACGAGTCGTTTGCGCACCCGGTGGCATGCGTGATCGCCATCAGCTCGAGGAATCCGTCACCGATAGAGGCGCTGCGGAAACTGTACGCCGAGACGACACAGGGGGAGAAGAAGCTGCCGGTGTGGGTGGATGGGGAATACCTGCGATACTACGTCCTGGTACACGATGAGGAGAACAGCGACATCACCAAGTCGATGGCGCTGTTTGACCAGATGAAGAGGCACTTTGGGCTGCACTGCCACCTGCTGAGGGTGCGGAGCTCCGAGGCAGCCGAGACGGACGACGACAGCATACCGCTGCCGCGGAGCGACTGGATGACGGCCGCGGAAGAACTGGCCGACATTGAAAAGAGCGACAACCACGAGGACTTTGAGGACCCGACGAACCGCTACATATTCGAGTCGGACGCCACGGCGATGCGGACCTTCATCCGGGAGATGGTGATCCAGTCGGTGATTCCCACCATGGAGCGCAACGTGTCGGTGTGGAACGACCAGGTGGCGTCGCGGCGGCGGGGCATCAGCGGGCGGTTCATGAGCCTGTCCAAGCGCTTCACCTTTGGCGGATCCAGTCGAGGCTCTGGGGCAGGGGCCGGGTCGACCAACAACTACGACGCGCTGGGCTTCTACCGGCCCGACACGCAAGAGGCCATCATGCGGCGGCTCGCCGACTTTGCCTTTATGCTGCGCGACTGGAAGCTCGCCATGTCGACGTACGACCTGCTGCGCACCGACTTCCAGAACGACAAGGCGTGGAAGTACCACGCCGCCGCCAACGAGATGGCGGCCCTGGCGCTGCTCATCATGCCGCAAAACATGTCGTCCAAGACGCGCCTCGAGACCATCAACCAGATGCTGGAGCAGGCCTTTTACTCGTACCACACGCGGTGCAACTCGCTGTACGGCGCGATCCGGTGCATCATTCTCGCGCTGGAGCTGCTACGACTGCGCGGCGGGTCGGGCATCGACGAGGCGGTTCGGTGGGGGACGCGGGTGCTCGAGGCGAGGATGATGGGTCCCGTGGGCGACGCGCTGCTCAGGGAGCGCATGGCGATTTGCTATGCGTCTCAGCAAGGCGTCGGGTCGCAGTCGTGGGGCAGCCGACGGCGAAAGTCGGCACTGTGGAGCGTCCTCGGCGCCGAGGCGTGGCTCGCCCAGTCCAAGTTCATCCAGGCGCAGAGATGTTTGAACGAGGCGCGCAAGATGTACTCCCTCCTGCCTGGCGAGTGTGGGGTGCAGAACTTTGGGGCGGCGAGCGACTTTTTGGCGAAGCTGAACGAGCAGCTGAAGGAGGGCCTGCGGATCGAGTTTCCCACGAGGGGAGACGGAGGAGGGTCCGAGGATGGGAGTGAGGAGGAGGAGGAGGAGGTCGATGAGGAGAGCGAGACGCTCAACGAGGGGAGGTCAAGAAGGTCGAGCGTGATCCCGCCGGGGGCTGGCGGAGGGGTGTCGTTGGAGACGGCGCCGCTTGCCGCATTGGCGCCGGCCAGGTTGTCTGATATTGAGGATGAGGGGGATAGGACGCCCCCGGGGAAGGATGGCTTCGGGTAGATGGGAGCGGGACGAACAGGACAGCATGGCCAGTGGTGATTATAGGGAGCGATTGACATGATGCATAGACGGTGACGCTCTTACAGAGGCTTACATGGGCTGGAAAGGGCGAAAGGAGCGAATTATTACTTCATTAATGACCACAAAATACGAGTTTGGGCAATTTGTGTTGGGCATCATGATGTGGCCATTGCTGTGTGTACTTGAGAATCCTCAACTCAGGGGCGTGGGGGTTGATGCAAGACTCCCACCCCCCCTCCAGGACCACCAAAAGCCGATGGCAGACAACTGGAGCATGCCACCAAAGTCATTAAAACCATTCCCGTCTGACTTACACAAGGAGCCTGCTCGGGTAGTTCTGCCCCGGCCCGCAAGGCTCGCGACACCCGAGATAGTTACACAGGATTCTGGGCGACCTCACACCTCTCTGCCTGGACAACGAACTCTTCGAAGATGCCTCTTCCATCGCGAGACCAGCTTCGAGGGGAACTTGAAGCCACATTGTGACGTCCCCCACACCGCGGCCGGCCTCCTATCCGATCCCCACCGACTCCGCCGCCACCTTAACATGGAGGAAGACCAAGGCTACGCCAAGGTGGCGGCGCTCATGGCCAAGCACGACGAGTTCGCCATGTTCCGGCGCTTCAAGAAGCTCAACTGCCTGAACCTGCTCTATCTCCAAGCCGAGATCATGGAGCTCGAAGACAGCCTCGACGCGCCGTCCGCCACGGACGACGACAGTTCTGAGGCCGCTCACCGAAAACAGTTCGCCTCAGACTGGCAGTACCTAAGTCAGAAGCAGGCCAACAACAAGCACCACCCCCAGTGGGACAAGTTCTTGCACCTGCGCGAGAGACTGGCCGAATACAGTGACAACCGCCCCCCCCCCCTCAGTTCCAGCAGCAGGGCACTAACCCCTTCCCCCTCCCCCCGCGCCCCCAGACACCACCCTCCTCAACCAAGCCCTCCTGACCACCCACCTCCCCCCTCCCAACCCTCAATCCACCCACTGCCTCGCCGACTGGCTCGAGCGCCCCACCCTCGGCAACTTCCCCCTAACCAGCATCGACCGCCTAACCTGGACCTCCCCCTCCTTCACCCACGACCTCGGCGCCCTCCACCCCCGCACCCCTCAGGACCCCACCTCGCACTGGCTGGCCACCACGGCGCTCCCGCTCTTCCACCGCGTCGCGGGCCGCGGCAAGGCGCCGACGCTGGTCACGTACGAGGAGTCGCGCCTGACGCGCGCGGTCGACGTGTTTGCGACGGTCGTGGCGGCGCTGCTGCCGCTGCTGAGCACGGTGACGCTGTTCTTGCTGCGGACGGACGCGCAGAGGCTCGGGGCGCTGGTGGCGGTGTCGGCGGGGTTTGCGGCGGCGTTGGCGCTCGTGACGAGTGCGAGGCGGGTCGAGGTTTTTGGGGCGACGGCGGCGTAAGTTTCTTTTCACGTCTTTTTTTTTTCTTCTTTGGTTTTTTCGGGTTGGAGTTGTGCGGTTGAGGATCACGCTGACGGTTGGGGGTTAGGTTTGCGGCGGTGAATGTCGTGTTTTTGAGCGTACAGCCGTCATCAGGGATGACGACGTGTAGTTGATTGATTTTCTTTCCGAGTTCTCAAAGTGGGTGGGTGGGAAGTGACCTGAGAGACATGAAGTTGGCAAGAGAACAGCACACCCGATAGATCTCCTATTCAAATTCATCGCAAGCTCGCATGCAACCTATATAGCAAAGTATCAAAGACTTGCAACGGACACTGGACATCAAAGATTTAGTACTCCATGCCCAGGCCCTCGCAAGAGATCCACATCAGGGGGTGTAAACAAACAATCAAGGAACCTTAGTGAATATTTGGCCAAGGAGCTTTCTCTTCGGCAGGAATAGGATTATATCTGCCCGGAAGCGTTCCTTTTCCCCTTGCCTTGTTGGCACAGTCGAGGATTTGGCTTCTGTACAGCTACACTCGGCTCTAGTTGGGATGATGCGACAGACTCTCCAGCAGGAGCATCTCGACGTCAACACCACCACATCACATCATATCCCATCTCAACGAGTTCATCATAAGCAGTTCGTAGGTGGGTAGGTATCCAACCCAACATGCATGCATTCAACCAACCCTAATATATACCTGCATCGTCCAGTGTCCCCGGCCCGAGGCAGCTCGCGTCCCGCCACGACCACGACATCCATCGCCCTTTTGGTGCCACCCAAAATAATGTTTTGTGCCCAACGTCAGTCGGCAAGGTAAAGAAAAGACAGAAGAGAGACCAAAGAATATACACGAAAACCATTAAAAACCACCACCATACCAAGCAAAGGAGATCAATGAAACGACCATGCAACAATGATGATGTCCGCTCCCCCTATTTTTGTCGCCCCCCCATGTTTTTGTCGTCACCCCTACTTTAAAGGCGGCGCATTCGGATCCTCCATGCACTGATCAACCCTCATCAACTTCTTCCCCGTCGCCTTGGCCATTTTGATAAACTCGGGCAGGTAATCAACCGTCGACTGGTGGAGGTAATGCATGACGGCCAGGTTCCCGCCCTTGGCAATGTCCCGCTTAAAGGCGTCGAGCTGCTTGCTCGGCGTCGACGACGCCGCCCACAGCCAGTCCTCGCAGTCGATGCTCCAGTTGACCAGGTACGTGTTGCTGCCGAGGGCGTTGGCGAGGCGCTGGCGCATGCGGGCGCCCTCGTTGCCGAACGGCGGGCGGAAGTACGTCGAGACCTTGTTGGCGCCGAATACTTGCTTGGCGGCGCCAATGTCGTTGGTGATCTCCCAGTCGATGGACGGGATGTCGGGGAGGCCTTCCATCTTGGGGTGCGTGTACGAGTGCAGGGCGATCTGGTGGCCGCGCTTCTCCATGTCGATGTAGTACTTGGCGAGACTGTTCTGGGGGTTGAGGAGGGGCATGCCGACGGTGAAGAAGGTGACGGGGACGTTGGCCTGGTTGATGATGTCCATGACCTTTTGGGCGTACTTGGGGTCGCCGTCGTCGATGGCGAGGGCGAACGAGTTGGGGCGGGTGCAGGCGAAGACGAGCTTGCCCGAGGGGAGCTTGCTGGGCATGATCCAGCCGTTGGGGACCTTGTTGACGATCTCAATCTTGGAAATGGTGGTGGTCTCGGTCGTGTAGAAGCCGCGCAGGTTGAAGCCGATGGTGCGCGTGAGGTTGACGTTGAAATGGCTGATGGGCACGTAGATGTCGCGGTCCGACGAGTAGCGGGCGGCCTCGAGCGAGTCCCACGTCTCGGGGAAGGGGGCGATCTTGTCGTCGCAGCGCGCGTTGTGCTGCTGCAGCGCCACGCTGAACTTGTTGCTCCCCGAGTAGGCGATGTGCAGGTACGCGCTCGCGTAGGGGCGCATGTCGGCGCATTTATTCGTCAACTGTGTGTTCCAGCTCAAGTCAGAGTCATTCGCCTTGAGGGTGACCTGGCCGCTGCCAAAAGTAACTGACATGGCGGCATCCCCCCCGTGCCACTCACCAAGCGTGTTGGTGTTCTTGTTGCCAAAGTCGTCAATGACAAACGCCTGCGCGTTGGACGCCGGCGCCGCCGCCGTCTGCCGCGGGATCGGCGGGATGACGGGCGACGACACGACGTACTCGGACACGGTGCTGCCGCAGTAGAACGACAGCGGCCCGAAGATGGCGGCTGCGTTGAAGTTGGAAAAGTAGACGAGGTCGAGCTTGGTCACGTCGATGCCCGGGAACTGGCTGAGCGGGAACGAGTAGAGCTTCTCGCTGCCGTCAAACGTCCAGCCCAGCTGCGCCGTCGTGCGCGTGGCCGTCTTGATGTTGCTCGAGCCGCACTGGTCGAACCAGGCCAGCGTCACGGCGAACGAGGTGCCCTTGGCGGCGCGGACACGCATCGAGAGGCCGCCGTACTTGTTCTGGACGTTGAGGCAGCCGAACTGGCTGTAAAAGTACGACTCAGTGTTCTTGGGCGTGAGCATGACCTTGTGGCCGCTGACGACGATTGAGGCCATGGTGCCGTCATCGCTCGACGGCTGGCTCATGGCGTTGTAGTAGAGGAACGTCAGGCGTGACTGCGACTCCCAGTCGTCGACGAGGAGGTTCTGGCAGCCGCCGGGGTTGACCGACGTCGAGATGGGGGCCTGCGTAACCCTGGTCGTAACGGCACCTTGAGCTGCATCCTGTTAGCTTGCCTGCCCTGCGGTTCGGCTAGGGGCACAAAGACATACTCGTCGTCGGGCGAGCAGTCGTGACTGGCTGGCTTCCTGTTCCGTCGCAGACCAACGTGATGTTTCCTACGGTCCATTGGGTGTTGGTCTTGGAGAAGACGGCCCACACCAGCCCCGTCACGGCATCGTAGTTGGGCTCGTTGTCGAAGCCGATGAGCGGCACCGTGACGGTCTGACGGGCCCCCGTCATGCCCTCGACAATGTTGTAGGAGCTCTTCCAGTTGTCGGTGGTCTCGCAGCTGGTAGCCGTCTGCAGCTCCAGGGCGAACTGAGAGCCCTGGGGTCCCTGGACGCTGAACTGAAGACCGGTGTAGCCGCTGCTCTCGGCGGGGATGCAGGGAAACGACTCGTAAAAGTACGAGTTGGTGTCCTTGGGGACAAAGACGACCTGGCCCGCCGAGGCAGCGATCGAGATCATGGACCCATCGTCTGGCAAGCTGCGTCAGTATGCCTTTTTGGGCAGCGGTCTCATAGCCCACTAACCTCCATTCTGCGAGTCGAGGTTGTTGGTGCCGGCCGTCCACTTGACAAAGTTGTCAATCAGCAGGTTGGACGTGCACGTGGCCGCGCTGGCTGTAGAGGCAGCCCAGAGGGCGGCGAGGCCGACGACGAGTCTTCGGTCAAGCATCTTGGCAAACTACAGCAGTCTTTGCTGGGGAGAGACACGGGCAGGGCAGAGCTGGGCATCCCCAAGGCGGGTGCTCATAATGTAGATATATTCCCCGTCCCCCAGGCCGGAGCAAGGGCGGAACGGCTGGCAAGTCGGGCCCTCCATCCCGGAGACGAGTATAGACGGTGGGCTGGGGGATAGATTGGGTGAATATGGGCCATGGGAGCCCAGGCACGGCACTCTGGGGTGCAGAAGAGCTGGACGCGGTGCTGTCCTGTCGTGTCCCGTTTCGTGGAATATCCAGACGGGCCCCAGTATGGCAGTATAGGGCTTACGCCATGGCGGGTTCCGTGTTTTGCGGAGAGCAATCAACGGGGGCGGCGTGGATGAAAGGGATAAATTCGAGGCGCAGAGGAGCCGAGCTCGCGAACGCCCATCAATTCCCCGCACACCACCTGTTCCGATGCGAGAAGGGAGGACGTCAGCGGACGTGGGTGTGGTTGTCGCTTGGCAGGAGAAAATTTCGACGGATGGTGGTGCCTTGATGAGCCGCTGGGAGGGTGGTGAAGATGCAGGTCGATACAATGAGGCGTGCCCGCGTGGGCTGTTGACTCCAAAGAAAGCATCCCAGACCGGGGAATAACGTCTTGGCTCTTTTGTTCCAAGCAGTCCTCGGCGCCATGGACCGTGGTAGAGATCTAGGCATGCTGGGCGTTTCTAGGCAGTGTTGGCGAGAGAAACAAATGCCCCCGAGACCCACGACTCGAGGGTGTCGAGAGACGAGTGGCGTCCTTCTGAGAGTAATGGGGAACGACTCGATCTGCATTTAGCCTCCAGCGCCCATTGCTGACAAGGGCTCTCGGGGACGCGACATTTTCCGTCTCTGTGTGCGAGGTCAAGAAAACGTGGTGACGGACATGACTGCAAATGCTGCGGGACAAACGCTTTTGATGATGGAGAAAGTGGTGGTTGTTGGGGAATGAAACCGTCGCACTTGAAAGCTGAAAAGAAGCATCCCAAGCCTCTCGGCAGCTGTCAAGCTTTGCCGCCGAGATAGGCTTGGTCTTTTTTCTCTGGGCAGGGGAAGTCTCCTTCCCCATTTCAGGGGCAAGTCAACATTGGGCGAACGACAAGCGCACATTTCCCTTCGACATCACTACAACTTCAACTTTCTTATCTCAACAACAGAAAAACAAAAAAGATCACCACACCACCATGCACCTTCGGCATCACAGACAGCGAGACACACACATCAGCACCGGCTGGAAATCCGGTAAAAGTCTTGGCTCCCGGCGGTTCGCTCGCCTCTGTCGATTGCGCGTCGTCCTTCACCGTCGACGCCATCGCCGGCCAGCTCACTTTTGCCCGAAATGACATATGGCATGGCAGTCGATGGAGGGGCGGCATTCAGCCGAGCGGGCTAATCATAGCAGCACCGCGACCCGTTCTAGAACGACGCACGCCGGCAAATCCCACGCAACCGGGTTCGTCGGTTGATCTCCTGGTTCCTGGCATCGTCGCAGGGCGAGGTGCGTCGGCCAATATCAAAGTCGGCTCCTCCTCTTGTCTGCGCAAAGTTGCGCGTGGCCGCCACCCGATGTTGGGTCAGTGTCAGGAACAGCTGACGATTCCAAGACGGCAGAAGCAGCCTCGTCGACGGACGACCCGGAGTCGTGTTGAGCTTGAGAGTGACACACGTGTAGAGATGCCGCAATTGATTCGAGCTCGGTAAGAAATCCGAACCCTTGGAAGCAGTCAGATGAGCCTTGATCGAGGGGAGGAAACGACATGCCGCCATGGAAAGTCATCTCTCAAACTGTGCATGAATGAATGAAAAAGCCGAAAAGAAAAAAACAGGGGGTGTTGCACCTTTCTCTCGAGCTCTCTTAAATTGAAAAGACAAAAAATCCAATTCAGACTTTCACCCGGGGGTTTGAATCGAACCGAAACCGGTGGAGAACGATTTCCAGTTGGTCTAGTAGCTGAAGAAGCACCAACTACTTCCACTCGGCCAAAGTCGCACCTACGATGGCCAGACCCAACTGGTGGAAAGTAGAGTTGGAATTTGCATACATGGATGTGCCTCTGATGTCAGAGTGAAGGGGGAGGGTTTCTCGGCCTACCGTGTCGACCATCATCGTGACGTCAACAAACGGGTGACCTCTTGTCACATTGAACCAGCACGCACAGCTTGGGCCAGTTCGTGTTCAAGTAGGAATACAGAAATGCAGCATCCAAAATATAATGCTCGGGGTTTCCACCATCATCGTCCCAAGCGAGCGTCACCTTGACTGTTGGACTCTCTCAATGCTGACCATGGCTTGTTGTAAGAGGTTTCGTCCCAACGGGAGTAGTATCAAGTGTCTGCATACTTCTTCGGTGGCTTCATACGATGGTGCTCTCGTCGGTCCTTGTCTACTCGGGTCACCCAAGCATGACATTCCCTACATAAACTCCCCTACCTCCGCCTCCCCCCCTCCCCTCTGCCCCCCACTCTCCCCCGCCCTCATCCTCCTCAACACCCTCCCCAACCTCCTCACCCCCTCCTCCACATCCCCCTCATCCTCCCACGAAAAGCACAACCTCAAATACCTATCCAACCTCCCATCCCCACCCCCCTCCCCAACAGCAAACAACCCCCCCGGCGCCACCACCACCCCCTCCTCCCCCCTCGCCACCCTCGCCACCTCCTCCGCCCCCGGCCCCCTCCCCAACCTAACCCAAACAAAATACCCCCATACACCCCCTCCAGCCCCCTCCAGCCCCCTCCAGCCCCTCCACCTCCCCAACCCCTGCAACTCCCTCCCAACAGCCCTCACCATCCCCTCCCACCTCCTCCTCAACCCGGGCCTCACCAGCTCCTCCAAATGCCTCCCCAGCCCCCCGTCTTCAACAAGTCTGCACACCACCGCGGCCGCGACCTGCGACGGCGCCCCCCCCGACCTGCTAGACCCCGTGCTCGCCAGCCCGGCGACAAGGTCCGGTGCGGCGTGGACCCACCCCGTGCGGACGCCGGGGCCGACGAGCTTGCTGAAGGTGCCGTTGGAGAGGGCGTGGCCGAAGTTTTTGCCCGGGGGGTCAAAGGGCGATGGGCCGAGGGCCATGTCGATGGTGGAGAGGCGGGGGAGGAGGGGGCCGAGGGGGATTCTACCAGAAGTAGGAGAAGGGGTGGTGGGCCACTGGAGGAAGTCGTAGACGTCGTCGCAGAGGAGAAGGGCGTCGTGCTTGCGGGCGAGGGCGACGAGGGCTTGGCGGCGGGGGAGGGAGAGGGTGGTGGACGAGGGGTTGTTGAGGGTGGGGACGAGGTAGATGAGGTGGCGGTAGGGTTTGCGGTGGGTGGTGAGGAGGTGGGGTTTGTAGATCTGTTACGGGTGTCAACCTCTGTACGCACCATGGGGGGGGCAACCTACCTTCGTCTTCCCATACACAGCCTCTCTACCCTCCCACTCCTCATCAACTCTGCTCATCCCCTCCCCCAAAGCCCCCACATCAACCCCCCGCCCATCCTCCCTCACCCCCCTCACCACCCCTCCCAATCCCGCATCCCTCATCATCCCCCCCACCAAAAAATACCCCGGCTCCACCACCCACACCCCCCGCGTGACCCCCACATCAGTGAAGCTCTGCAGGATACACGCGACGGCCTGCGACGCGCCGCCCGTGATGCAGATCTCGTCGGGCGTGTCGGGGCTGCCGTACGAGTGACCCAACCACGTCGCGAGGGCCTCACGCAGGGGCTGGTAGCCTGGGTCTGGGCCGTATTGGAGGGCGGGGACGTAGAGGGAGGGGTCGGAGAGGAGGGCGGAGGCGGCGTGATGCAGGAGGGGGGCGGGGAGGAGGGAGGGGGCGGGCCAGCCGCGGAGGAGGTTGATTTGTTTCTTTTGGGTTTGGGGAGGGCTGGGGGTAGTCATGGTGGATGCGGATGGTGTTGTTGTTGTTGTGTTGATGAGGTAGGGTCTGGTGTTGACGTGGCGAGGAGGGGTAAGGGGGTTGAGGGGTCTTGTTTTGAAGGAATTCGGCAAGAGGGGACAGGAAAAGCACCAGAGAGTGGGGCGTACACGGAGTCCTGTTAATCACGAACAGACTGATTCTTATTTCTCGGGTACCTATCTGTGGTTGTTGTTGTCAAGTCCCTTGTGTGACGGCCAACTTTCCATGCCTCGGAAGATTGGAGAAGCTCAGAGCAGCAAAATATATCCGTCATCGAAAACACCGGGTGACAACAGCCACAACAGCCACAAACTCAGACATAAAAATCTTGCTCATGAATTGTTCCATGTTGCTGACTCCATGGTAGTAGAGCTACTTGACACTTGAGCTGACAACTGCACCCACCGCCGTCCGTCCGCCGTCCAGACTTTTGTGTGTCCCAGTCCCACCCCATCCGGATGACCCAAGACGCAGCCCAAACACACAAACACCACTCCGCCGTGAACCTCGTGGGCCTGGCGCTCCAGACGACCGGCCATGCTTCGACAAAACAATTCATGCGCCTCGCATGCTCCATCCCCAAGTCCTGCCCGAGCCACCCATCGCAGCGGAAAAAGGGAAACCGCAAACAGGACCCGAGCGACCAGCATTCCGGAGCCCGTCTCCTATGCTCCTCCATCCAGCCGCCCCCGTATTCCCTCCACCTGCCGATCGTCCCTGCCAGCCTCCCGGTCCAACCCTGTGCCGTATACACACACACACTGGCGACGGCGGTGATGTTGCCACAAAAACAAAAGGGCAACCGCGGTGCCAAGCGTGCAATCCCCACCCGGCAGCAGCCGTGTCCGGTCTGGTTATGTAAAACGACAGGACCAGCAATCTGGGCTCATCGAGAATGCCATTTGCCGACAACCACCCCCAGAAACCCCGTTCGAGACGCCCCATCGGAAATGTCGCTACAAGAAAGAAAGAAAAGTGTGCCGCACAATTAATTAGTACATGCTGCTGCGCATCTTGGCGGCAGCAGCTGGAGTGGTAGTGGTATGGACCGATTCCAAGTCGGTCTTCCATGCATTGCATGATCGAATACCAATCCCGGTTTGCCAAAGGGCGGTCAGTGGCCGCGGTATGGAAACCGAGATCGATATTGATGGCGAGCACCGAGAGTGCTGACCCTCGGCCGTCGAAATGGGATCCTCGCGTCTCTAGGTTTGGATCGCACTCGAACGACTCCAGCTTTCGCGGCCGCCGCCGCCGCCGCGGTAGCTCCCTCGTCCGCCCCTAGTTTGGGACGGGTTCGACGTCGGGCCGGGCCGGTGCTCGCTGGCGTGCGTGTAGGAGGTGTCCCGACTCTTGCCGCCGCGGGGCTGGTCTCGCTGCGGACCCGATGGAGGAGGACGCGCCCCGCCGCGGGCACCCCCGCGACGAGAGTTGCTCCGTGACTGGTCCAGAGGAGGGACGACAAAGATGTTCTTGGAAAATCCTGGAAACGCAATCCGCCAGATGTGCTGGCCGTTGCTCGAGGACTCGGGATTGCCCATGTAAAGGGGTTCCAAAGACGACGGGACGGCGTGCAGTCTTCGCGGAAGCGGCTTGGGCACCGGGCCGGGATAATACGCAATCTCGGGCGCAGTATCGCCGTGTGGCAGGTGCACCGGAGGTAACGACCCCATTTCTTGCTCCTCAAAGCATTCTTCGTCTCGGACCTTGGAAGTGACCGATCCATCCCTTCCCGAGGTGGCCCAGAGATGGGCGTTGAATCCATCGTGGCCTCTAGGGCTAGAGTGCTCGACGGGAGATCGAGGGGGCGCGCGATTTTCCCGACCGAAAAGGGCGTTGAACTTTTGCTGCCAGACCGCCGTCTGCGGCGAGTGAACTTCTTCCTTGTGGGCCGAATGAGCAGGCCCGCCAACGCTTGGCGGCGCGCCGGTGGGCTGTGTGCTGGGCTTGCCACGAGAGACGCCACGGGGCTCGGTCGGGATGGACGGAGGAAGTCTGACGACAACTGGTGGCCGTGGAAGGGAGACGTGGGGGCGGGCGACGTCCCCATCAAAGGCGGGATGGCCAGCCATGTCGGGAGGAGGTGGCGACGGGGAGTCCGGACGGTGTACCGGCTCCACAGCGACATCCTGCCGCTCGCGCTGGGGCGGGAAGAACCTCGAGCCACGGGTGGGCTGGAGCGCGGCGGGGACAACCTCGGCCACCGAGACGGGGGCTTGATTCGCAATGATGCCGGCAATGGGAGCTTGCGGCTTGCCGTCCAAAGAGGCCGTCACCCACGAACTGCTGTCACCACCATGCTGCATCGACTGCTTGGGGGCCGTCTCGTTGCGGTATCCCTTGTCGTCAATCTGCGTGGGACGCCAGGTGTCCTTGATGACGGGCTGCGCGTCGGCCAGGGTGCGGCCTTCAGCCTGCAGCTGCCGGTCGCGCGCCTGGTATTGCTTGTTGAGCATCTGTGCAAAGTCGTCGTCGCTGGTCTTGACCGCGGCCGTCCAAGCGCTGGCAATAGCCGTTCTCTCGTTGCTGGCCAGCCGTCCTGGGGCTTGGGCTTGCTTGGGCGGGCCAATCGGCGGGCCAATGGGCGGCAAACGCGTCTTGATGACAGCGCCGTCCGGAACGGGCTCCGAGGCTCGGAGCACACTCGGGGGGGCAATGGGGCCCGGTCCGGCCATGGCTGGGACCGACGGCGGCTGTGTGGCGAGGTTAAAGGTGCCGTTCCCAAGGCCGCGATTGTTGTTGTTGGGTGCACCCCAAACGTTCTTGGCCGGGGGCACGCCCCAGGAGGTAGGGGCGGGGTATCGCTCGGGCTGCTTGGGGGGGGCGTTGGGCCAATGGTTTGGAAGAGCACCGGCGTTCTGTGCCTGGGAGGCAGCGTCCACAGACACAGGCGACGGTGGCACTTGAGCGACGACACCATTGGGGCCCGCATCGGGCTTGCTGGTCTCGCTCGCCGTTGGTGCTGAGGGGTCGTTGTCGGAAACCTTGGGCTCGTCCGCGGCCGCCTTTGGTGCGACGGGGGGCTCGCGGGCCTGGATCTGGGTGGGCGTGAGGGCTTGCTCCTTGGCGGCCGCCTTCTTCTGGCTCTTCGACTCGGGGGCCGGACCGAGGGCTTCCAGCTTCAATCGGATCCGCTCCTTGCGCGCGGCCTCTTCCTTGGCCTCTTCCTCGAGACGACGTTTCATGGCTTCCTCGCGAGCAGCGCGCATAATCTTCTTTTGCAGCTCGACCTCGTCCTCGGACGGCGCCGGTGGCACTTGAACGGCGGGCGGCATGTTGCGATTTTCTGCGGGCTGAGCGTGATGTTGGAAGGGCGAGGCATGTGACATGGCCGGGGAAGCGCGAGGAGCCCAGGCGGGACCTCGCGAAGGGCCGTGCTGGCCGGATGGGGAGTATGCTCGAGGCGAAGCGGGGCTATCGCTCCTGCCCGTCATGGACTCTCGGCGCGCGTGAATCAGCTCCGGGGGAGGAAGGGGCAGGTCGTGAGTCTTCAGGCGGTTCATGTAGCTACCGCTGCCGCCGCTGACATTTGACGATCCGCGTCGCCGTCCATACGGGGCATTCGGATCCAAGGGACCCTGCTGCTCGTGGCCCGCCCCCCGCTGCAGAACCGCAGGCTGGCGGCTGTGCTGAAGCTCGGGGCGCAGCGAGTTGCGGCGGTCCTGGACGGGCTCGTATCTTCCGGACTGCGAATTGTACAGTTCTCGGTTTGTGGCGGTAGAGCCCTCCCTGCGGGTTGTGCGACTAAAATCATCGGCAGCAATCTCCTTGGGAGGCGGGGGTGTAATGCTCTTGGCCGATGCGAGCTCCCTGCTAAGCTGCCTAGGGCCGAGGTGGTTGGACGGCGCCTCGGTGCTGACTGGGGATGCCGTGTCAACTTTGGGAATGGATGCCCAGGGCGACTTGACCGGAGCCGGGGGAGCTGGAGGTTTGGCCACCAAGGTCGGTTTCTCAAGCGCACCCTTCAAAACAAGACCCTTTCCTGAAGCCAGAACACCCGGTCGAATGACGGACTGCGAAGAGCCCGTCGTGACCAGCTTGGGCTTCTCCGGAATTCCGTTGGGCTTCAACGCGAGCCTGGGCGCAGACGTGGGCGCCAGTGCGGGCAGTGGAGTGGGAGCCGGTGCCGGAGCAGCGACGGGCGCAGGTTCCGGGTCAGGCGCGTGCTGGTGCTCGTCGGCGTGCGGAATCTCAATCTTGGTTCCGTCCTTCCATGTGATGACGTCGGTCGCCCAGTCCTCGTCGTCGTCGTCAATGTCGGCCCAGTTCTGGCCTCCCTTGCTTTCGTCATTGCCCAGACGGCTCGCCATGTGAATGCCATACTTCTTCAGCTCCTCGTCCGTGTAATTCTTAGGTTCGGGAGGGGGGGCAGCTGTGGTCAAATCAGTCAGCGGTTTGCGATCACCAGGGCTCACAGCGTCGTCTCTTACGTCGGTTCTTGTTCCACACAGCATTCGCGTCGGGCGCGCCGCCAGCCTTGCCACCATTGGCGCTAGAGGATGACTTGGACACCAGGCCGCTGGTCGACTTGACGACAAGTCTCGGGCGACTGCTGGTTAGCGTGCCGCTAGACGCAGATGTGGAACCGGCGGCCGCGGCCGCCTTGTCGGTCGGTTTGGTGGGCGCAGCCGGCGCGGAGCTCTTGACAGTGAGAAACTTTTGGTTGACGCTGATGGACTTGAAGGCGGCGGGCTTCTTGACCGACGACAGGGCGCGGGCGTGGCCCTTGTCGTCGCCATCCTTGGACTTTGAAGCATCTCCCTTGGCGGCCTCGTTGTCGGAGCCCCCGCTGATGCTCACGTCGGTTGATCGGACCAAGTCGTCGACAATATCGGCGATGTGCTTGTTCTCGAGTTCGTCTGTCGCGTGGCTGCTGGTGCCAGCCGAGTCACCGTTTACGTGCGGTTGCTCGGCGTCGGCATCGTGGCTGTCTGTATCGGGATTGATGGCCTGAGGACGCGAAGGCGCAGCGCATCTGAAGTCAGCCCACTGCCCAACGAGAAAATGCAAGGGGAAACAAAGGCGCGCGTGATCGATGGCGACGGCGACGGCGACGGCGACGGCGACGGCGACGGCGACGGCGACGCGAGGGAGGAGGGCTTACGGGCTCGGGCTGAGAAGTTAGAGTAGCTTCATCGGATCGCCCCCGCAGAGACTCTGTTGCCATCATACGGCTGTCGGAAATGGGTATCGGTCGAGGGATCAAGGCTGATGGACCTTTGTTCGTTCGAGTCGGCGGGTAACGTGGATGTGGTTTTGGTGGTGCGGGCTGGTTGAACGCCTTGACTCGTGGTTAGTTGATGTGCATAGAGCGAGAGCGAGAGCCGCGGCCGGGGGTGCGCGAAAACGGGCAGCGAGAATTCAGACAGGCGACGGGACGCAGACGCAGACCCTTGGCCAGGCTACTGCGGACCGTCGGACTGTCGGGACTCGGAAGGGAAGGGGGAGGAGGGAGGAGGGGGGAGGGCAGGGCAGGGCACGTACTCTCCGTCTCTGGTCGCAGAGAAATGGCGGAGATCGGGGGAGGAGATGGATGCCTCTTCCTGTCGGGGACGGCTATTAGGAAAAGAAAGGGAGGGCGCTCGTGAGTCTTGGGGAAAGGGAAGGAGATGAAGTTGCTGTGAGAGGTGATGCGGCTGGCCGTCCACTGTCCACTCTTTTCGCCGACTGACGACTCGGGAGCGGTTGGCAGAGCCAAAGGCCAGCTGCCCGCCCTGTCGCTTTGGGTTTAGCGCGAAAAAGGGTCCGCGCAGTCGCCAGTGGTCAAGTCGCCTGTGGCCTGTCGCGACCTGAGCGAGGGGAATGCCGCCCACTGTGAGTCTGACTCTGACAACCCCCCGCAACAAGGCCCCAGGATCAACTCGAAACCACAGATCTGGGGTTTCCGGGGAGGGGGATGACGGAGGTGAAAGGAAATCAACGAGGAAGAAAAAAAAGCACTTACTGTTTTTTCTAATTGCCTATTCTGGCTGGCCGTAAACTGGTTGCTGCCGAGAACGAAAGAGTGTTGTTGTTTGTGCAACGAACGAGAATTCGTCGAGTCGATTTTTTTGGTGGTAACGGAGGTGAGAAAAAACAAAAGTCCCGTTGGCCGGTGGAAGTTTGTTGGTCGATCGAGGTCGAGTTCGAGACCAAGCACCGAGGGCAGAGCGGCGATGAAGGCAAATGTGGGATGGTCGAGCACATTGACATGAGCGGGCAGCCTCAGGCAACATTTCACATGAATTTCCCCATCACCTTATTCTCCAACACACCGCCTTGCCGGTCATAAATACATATGGTTTAAAAAGTCCAACGGGAGAAGCACCTAGAGTTGCTCCCCAGAATATCTGGCCAGTCCCAGTCCCCAAAAAGAAGCCATCATCAGAGTCCAATGCTTCCACCCAAGGCAATATTCTACAGCATCCCTTGAGATAAAGCCCCAAACCTCAGACGACACCCCTGCCCCGGCATTGAAAGCCTGGGCTGATGATGCCTTAAGTCCCCAAAGTCTGTGATTTGTTTGCTGTTCACGTCTCGCTTGCTTGTGGACTGTCGGTTGAAGTAAAAGGGCCAGGCATACACTCGGACCGAGGTCACACAGTCTCAAGAGCAACAAAGGAACAGGTCGTCTTAATGATGCTCAGCGAGCCCTCTTCTATTTGGACACGGCTTATGTACACGCCTGACACCAACTCCAAGCTGAAGAACCCTCTCCGCTGCCCAGTAACTTAGTGGGCGTTGTTCTTGTGGTGACCTGTGCCTGTCAGTTCCCCGCATCGCTGAAATGGCATGAACAACAAGTATGAACTCACGGAGGTGGAAGTAGTAGTTTTGGGCATAGCCAACAACAAGAAGGAGGCAGATGGCGTGGATGATGGCTGGCAGCACCCCGTTAGCAACAATACACAACCCAACTTCGACGGACAGAGCCCAACATACGAGTCGCCGAGGCGTTCTTTCCGGCAAAGTACCGGGCCTGGTAGCGGCCGAGAAGACCGGTGGCCTTGACCTGGGGGGCCGGGCCCCGGGGGAGCTTCTCGTAAAAGTTGACGACGCGCTGCATGCGGAGGGCATCGGGGGCGGCACCAATAGCCTGCGTAGTCCCAATTGTCAGCCAGTGTCCTCCTCAGTCGTCGTGTCCCGTCCTCCCGGCCATTCCCTGTGCTCCGCCCGTTTCGCTCGGTGTTGTGCCGTCGTCGTCGTCTCGCTGACCAGTCCCTCCCTCGTCGACCCCCAAGCACCACAAATCCTCCCTTCCAGCCTCATTTCCCTCCGAATCAATCGCTGCGACGTACCTTGGGCGAGGCCACCTGCAACAAAAGTCAGCAATCGTCCAGCTCCGCGCACAGCCGTCATGCACCGACCTTGGGGGGGATGAGCGTCGAGAGCGCCCGGCGGGTAACGAAGCTCATGATGGGCAATTGGGGGTCGCGCGAGCGTCCAGACAGAGAAACTCGGTAGGGGCTGATGGCGGGCGGGTGGTCGACTCAATTCGCGATGCTTGCTGTCGAGGGTTGAGCTGTTATCCTGCAAACCGGCGGAAAACGCAGGCTCGGCAAGACGTTGTTGCGCGGCTGCATCCGGCCCAGCCAATCACGCGCCGGCTAGCGGGGTGCCATGATCTCAACCACCACGGACCTGGTCGCCCATCCGACCTGCGATGATTGAATGAGAGAAAGATCACGGTCCATTGCCGCCCCCCGCCACCGCCCCAACCAACGCCACGACCTAGGGAACCATGGCCGCCCTACGATCCTCGACGTCGACCACAGCCCGCCTGCTTCTGCAGCGCGGCGCATCCCAGCGCATCCTCCCCGCGACCCGCCGCTTCGAGAGCTCGAGCTCCAGCTCCGATGTCCCAGTTCCGGCTGCTGTGCCCGCCCTGAAGAAGGAGCACTCGTTCAGCTCGACGCCTGTCCGAAACCATCCCGACTACAGCATCCCGCCTGACAAGGCCACCTCGTACGCCCCCTCGTCCCGTTCTGCAGACCCTCTACTCCCTTGAGACTCTCGCTGACCTCTCTCCGCGCAAAGCACCTACTCCCCCGTCCCCAAGTACGTCCAGGACGGCAGCGAGGACATCCTCCCCGCGGGCATGCTCTCAGGAGCACCGAACGAGCTCCAGGCGAGGACTGTCTGGTGAGGTCACCATTCCCCCAAACTCAACAAACATCTAACGATGCCCCCCCAGCATCTTCCAACCCTCCAAGCCCGCCACGCAGTCCGGCACCGCAGCGTCGGGCAAGTGGCGCATGGACTGGGATGTGCTGCCCAAGGGCCACCGCTGGGAGAACCAGCTGATGGGCTGGCAGTCGTCGGGCGACGCGATGCAGGGCACCCACCTCAACTTCAAGTCCAAGGAGGACGCCGTGGCCTTTGCCGAGAAGCAGGGCTACGAGTACTTTGTGCAGGAGCCCAACGTGCGCCACTTTACCCCCAAGGCGTATGCCAACAACTTTTTGTACTCGCCGGGCAAGCTCAAGCACATTCGGACAAAATAGGGGGGAGAAGGGAAGAGGGAGTGGCGTGGATGGCATGAGAGACGGAGGGGAATATTGTACATACGGAAGGAGGGCAAAGACCAGTCTGCTACCGCGTCCATAGAATTCCAAGGTGTTGACATATCCATCATGGCTCACTTGCACTCTAAAGAACCACACCTGGGACTGGCTTCTCCCAAGTGATTCGGCAAAAAGACGTCACTGTCAGAGAGCGACGCCATGGACCAGAAGAGGGATGTCAAATCCGTTGACGGGCAATTCTATTCTCAAGAAATCTCTGTACACAGAGATGAAGAGCATCGCTATTGCTGCGACTCGGTCGCTCCGATATGCATACCTACCCAGACCTCGTGATAACCCAAACGCCGCCCCGATGCACCCATCCGTTACAGTCCAGGCTATGGTTTGTTCCAAGCGCCAAAAACCCAACCCTTCAACGCACAGCGGCTTTTTACACTGGTCTGACGATCCTACGTCGTGATCATGGGCTCGTGGCCGTCCGTGTACTCGCTCTCCTCTGAATAGAGTCCCAGCTCGAGCTTGTCCGGCAGGTCCTTCTTCTTGGACCGGGCCGAAGCCTCGGCCCATGCCCGCATCTTGACCAATTCTCGAATGGCAGCCTCACGTCTACTAGCCTGGCGCAAGAGGATGGCCTCGTTGACTTTCGTCGCAGTGTCCTGGCGGAGATCCGGGTGGATCAGCTCCTTGAGCTCTGGCGCAAGCGCGTCGTGCGGGAAGAACAGCAGAGCCATCGTCTTCTCCAGAGCCTTGAGAAAATCACTGTTTGTAGCCGCGCGGGGAGCAAGCTTATTGCTCGCAAACTCCAGGGCAGGATTGATATCTCCGCCGTTGCATTTCCGGATCAGCTCAACCAGCTGCAGTCGCAGGAGCTCAAAGTGCAGAGGAGGGTCTTTTTCGAGAATCTGTATCCAATCAAGTCAGCCATTGGCCTGCAGTGGTGTCTGGACATGATCAAGAGTGGAAGGTGTTGCTCATATAAAAAGTGGTTGTTTCTCATCCAAGCCGAAGCATCAGAGTGGTGCATGATAAAACTCGATGTCTAATCATCGCAACGAAGGGGTGTGGGTTGTGTGTGTGGACAGTGTGGGAGAAGGTCATACCTCTGGATCGATCTCATTGAGAGCCCTGATGGCCGACTCGATGTCCCCGGTCAGGATCGATGTCTTGATTCTCTTTCTCGCCACGATGGTGGGCTCGGACTGCTGGGGCTGCAAGTTTGCTTCCTTGGAGAACTTGGCCGCCGCGTTCGGGTATCCCTCCATCGTGAGATAGTCGAGGATCAGAGCGTTGATGTCGCTGGACGGTATGTCAGTACAAGGGCCGACAAACGCCGCGTGGAGGAGGCCATCAAGACCGTGATAGGTGAAGGGGCAGATCAGGGTTTTCGAGATAATGCAGGTTTTCTCGTCACAGAAGTTCAGAGAGATTCCCATTGATGCAATCATCATGTTGCCAGGGCGGGGGAGGGGAGATGGGATGGCTTACCTCTTGGGCGACTGGACGTCGGCGACTCGCTGGTGGAAGTCATGCTTCGCAGGAGTCGCGGTGGACGAAGAGGAAGCCTGGCGCGTCAAGGACAACAGTCAGTTGGCCGGGGCCATCGTGCGTCGCTCGAGCAGAGCTCCCGCCTCAGAATATGCGACGACATACCATTCGGGCGAGATCTTCCGAGAAGTGGGCGAAGATGAAGTCGCGCAGCTGAACGGGGAATTCGATGTCGACACCGCCCAGATCAAGGTTGAAGCGCCCGTTGGACATGTGCCTGGTGCTGGAGAGGTGCGGATCACATCTGTGTTTCCGATGTCCCACTGCTGGGGAATGAGACCGTCGGGCGAAGGTCGCCTCTGGTTGTGAAGAAGAAGAAGAGAGGAGGAGAAGGGGGAAGGTCGGAAGCTTGGTGAAGAAATAGTCAAAGGGAAAGGTTGGCGGAAGGCTGGTGGGTCCAGCAGATTCTGGATGGCGTCCAAGCTCCTGTCCACTTGGGTGGGGCAGAAATAGAAGAACCCGAGGCAGAGATGTGGCTTGACCGTGCAAAAGAAAAGCCTGGCGTCTGCACCGCCACGTCTTCCGTCTCTTCTCCAACAAGACCTCCAAATTCACCTGCCCCGCAAGCCCTGAACCCCTCAGCTGTAACTGTCCACTGCAGGCATCCGCCTTGCAGCAACCTCGTTGTCACACTCCACGGGTGCAGGTGGTTGGCGACGGCTTTTCATTGAAAGTCCAGACTCGAGTCCAGTTTCGAATCCGATTTTATTTTGGAGGAATTCAAGAGAATGCATCCGCCTCAATAACACAAGATCCCTTCTCAATTCCCCTTGTCAACACGATTGACTCTTCCGTCTCCAACATCTTGAATTACCACCACCACCTCGAGATCCAAGAGCCATCTCCCTCCCCCAAGATGAACGGCTCCGTAGAGACAGTCGTCTTCAATGCCGAACCCGACTGTGCCATTGCAAAGAGGGCACACTATGCCCCTCCCTGGGCCGATGTCAGCATCATTGGCATCGCAGGCAGTTCGGGCTCGGGCAAGTCGACCTTGTCCCACGCCATTGTCAGCAAGCTGAATCTGCCCTGGGTCGTCATTCTGTCCATGGTGAGCAGCCCGCTTGAAGGCCAGGGAAAATCACAGAGAATCTCACTGGGACGTGTAGGACTCCTTCTACAAGACATTGAGCCCCGAGTCCCACAAGAAGGCGTTTCTCAACGAATACGACTTTGATGCCCCAGATGTGAGCCCTCCCAGAGCTCTTATACACAATGACCGTAGACTCACGAGAACCCCAGGCTATCGACTTTGACGTCTTGGTAGAGAGGCTCCGAGATCTCAAGGCCGGGTAAGCTCAACTGTGCAACCAAGAGTCCCAAACTGCAGACCATCATCATCCTCCTCATCTGCTCATGCCCATGGCCTCGATAGAAAGAGAGCCGAGATCCCAGTCTACTCGTTTGAGAAGCACGCTCGCGTCGACAAGACGACGACCATCTACTCCCCCCATGTTTTGGTTCTCGAGGGCATCTTTGCACTCTATGACCCGAGGGTCATGGAGCTTCTGGACATGAAGGTACCAACCGCCATTCTCCGAGATTGGCCCCCGCGCCCCTGGCTTACACGGGCAGATCTTTTGCGAGGCCGACGCAGACACCTGTCTGTCGAGGAGAAGTATGTTGACCAGTCCCTGTTTTGTGGCCTGGCGCTGATGAGTTCAAGTCTTGCGAGATGTGCGAGACCGCGGCCGAGATATTGACGGCATCATCAAGCAATGGTTCTCCTTTGTGAAGCCCAACTTTGAAAAGGTATGTGCTCAAATCACCACGGACCGGCAAGACACATACTGACAGATTCAAAGTACGTCGACCCGCAAAGAAAAGTGGCAGACATCATCGTCCCAAGAGGCGTCGAGAACCAGGTGGCCATGTGTACGTTGCCTAGCCATACCCTCGCAGCTCACCCTGCTAACCCACACCCAGCCATGGTCGTCCAATTCATCCAGCAAAAGCTCCTCGAGAAATCCTCGCGCCACCGCGCCGCCCTCACCGAGCTCGAGATCGCCGCCGAGTCCGAGCCCCTGTCCGACCGAGTCGTGATCCTCCCCCAGACCAGCCAGCTCCGCGGCATGAACACCATCATCCGCAACATCGACACCGACAGCGAAGATTTCATCTTTTACTTTGACCGCTTCGCCACCCTCCTCGTTGAACAGTGCGTCCCCTCCCTCCCGGCCTTCTCCTCCACGCTAACATAGATACCCACAGAGCCCTCAACAACATCCCCTTCGCCCCCGCCACCATCACCACCCCCCAAGGCTACCACTACTCCGGCCTCCGCCCCCTTGGCCAAGTCTCCGCCGTCATCCTCCTCCGCGGCGGCGCCGCCCTCGAAGCCGGCCTCCGCCGCGTCATCCCCGACTGCCAAACCGGCCGCGTCCTCATCCAGAGCAACGTGCGCACGGGCGAGCCCGAGCTGCACTACCTCGTCCTACCGCGCGACATTGACCAGCACGAGGCGGTGCTGCTGCTGGACGCGCAGATGAGCAGCGGCGGGTCGGCGCTGATGGCGGTGCAGGTGCTGGCGGACCACGGGGTGCGGCCGGAGAGGATCGTGCTGGCGACGTATAGTGCGGGGAGGATTGGGTTGCACCGGTTGACGACGGTGTTTCCGGGGATTGCGGTGGTGGTGGGGAATTTGGAGAGAGATGTCGAGGAGAGGTGGGTGGAGAGGAGGTATTTTAGGTGTTGATCTGCCAGGTCTGGGCATTGGGAGATGGAAATGATGGGCAGCATGGCGAGGTGTCTTGGTGTTGCTTCCTTTGTCGTATAGTCCGCATTGTATGCATCCGAGGGGTTTGGAGAGGCGATATCTCTCGACACTCTAGATCACTTTGCATCTCGAGGGCATGGGATACTCACGTATCTGTCGCATTTGCAAACTTGGAATTCCTTCACATGGGAACTGTACCAGGTCGATGATCATGGCACAACGATGAGTGAAGCAGGGACAACAAATGAGAATAATTGCGCCGGTCTAATCGCCGTGTCATGCCCGTACCAGCGTTGGCTGGAGGGGTTGTAGTAGTAGTACAAATATGTACCGTCCAAGTTTCACGACTTGATAATAGATGGCTTGGTAGTGGCCTACTCGTGGCCCCGCTGGCACCACCAGAATCACAAGAGCCTCTTCCGCGTGTCCCTCCCCCCTGTCCCTCTCTCCCTCCCCCGTCACGCTCAGTAGCTCATCAAGTCTGCATCACCCTCATGTTAGCATCACAAACTCTCCACGGCATCACCACCCAGGAAGTCGAGAACTCACCTCGCCCAAACAACGACCTCTTGGCCCAATCCATCGCCATCAGCATCCTCGTCCTCAAACTCACACTCTGCGCAAAGTAAATGCTCCTCCACGCATACACGGCCCACAACCCCCCCGCAAACTTCCACCCCTGCCCAAAGTCCAGCACCGCCGAATTCCCCACGTACGCCAGACTCCCCAGATGCTTGTACTCAAACGCCTTGTACACGGCAGCATCCAAATCCCCCTCGATGATATCATTCGCCCTCAACCCCTCCGCCGCGCGCGCCAGCTTGTTAAACTTGTGCGCGAGGTACTGCCCCTGCTGGTTCGCGCGCTGCGCCGTCGCCGGCAAGCTGGTCAGCTTGCTGTCAATCTGCTTGAGCAGCTCTCTCAGCTCGCCAAAGTCGAGCGTGCCCGACTGGTCGGCGTCGTACTCGTGGAAGAGCTTGTCGAGGCGGCGGAGGTGGCCGACGGCCTGGGGGAAGCGCTGGCGCACCGAGGCGGCCACATCGCGCCAGTCGGAGAAGCGGAGCTCGAGGTTCTCGGGGTCTTTGCCGTGCTTCCAGGCGAAGACGCGGAGGAACGTGACGATGTGGTCGGCGATGTTGTTTTGGACGGTAGAGCAGTCGCCGATGGCGTAGACGTCGCCGAGGGGGGTGCCGTTGAGGCGGAGGTGCGTGTCCGTCTCGAGGGCGTGTACGTTGGATTGGGCGTCGCCGAGCTTGGCGGAGAGGCGCTGGCAGAAGGGGGTCTGGGAGACGCCCGTGGACCAGAGGCAGAAGCCCATGGGGAGTTCCTTGGTGACGATGTTGCCGTCGGCGTCCTTTTGGGTGAAGAGGATGGATTCTTCCTTGACCTCGCCGACGCGCGCGTTGGTGTTGACGTTGACCTGGTCGCGGGCGAAGCGCTCCTCGGCGTACTTGGAGAGGGTCTCGTCGTACGTGTTGAGGATGTGGCCGCGGCTCTGGATCAGGTGGACCGAGATCTCGTTGCGCAGGAGGCGGGGGAAGACTTCGGTGAGGTCCTCGTTGAGCAGGTCGAACAGCTCGGCGGCGAACTCGACGCCCGTGGGCCCGCCGCCGCACACGACGAACGAGAGCAGCCGCTTCCGCTCCTCGTCTGACGTAGTGGGGAGGCACGAGAGCTCGAGGTTCCGGATTACTTTGTTACGAATCAATCGGGCGTCATCAATGTCCTTGAGGAAGTGGCAGTGCTCCAGGCCCTTGACGCCGTGCGGGTTCGTCACCGAGCCGACGCCGATGACGAGCTTGTCGTAGGGGATGTAGAAGCGCTCCTCCTCGCCGCGGCAGTTGGTCTGCGAGACCTCGACCAGCCGCGCCGAAAAGTCGACGTCTTCGGCGCTCGCCTGTACAAAGTGGCCCCTGACCCCGAGTATGATGCGCCGAATCGGTTCCACCAGCGACTTTATCTCGAGTGTCCCCACCGTCGCCGACGGCAGCATGGGGGTGAACAGGAAGTAGTTTGTGGGCGAGACGACCGTGACGTGGTAGTTGTCTGGGTTGAGCTCCTTGAGCAGGGCCACACTCCCCCACCCGCTGCCCAAGATGACCAGCTTGGGCTTGTCCTTTTGCCGCATCATCTCCTCCGTGTCATTGTCGTCCATGGAGACCTCGAGTATGGGCAGGTTCTTGGGGCCGCCTCTTCGCGGGTTGAGGGCCAGCTGTGGAACGGCGACGTCGGTGTGGGTCGCGTTTGTCTTGTATGTCGAGGCATCGTAGAGGAAGAAGCCGACCACGCCGACGCCGACGACAGCAATTGTGGTTCCAAAGAGGGCGGCGGTGCGGTAGAGGAAGTTGAGAAGCCTCGATCTCGAGACGGGGAGCGGCGAGCCTGACAATTGACGCGTGAAGAAGGATGGGCCGAGTGCGAGGACTTTGGAGTGTCGTCGCGGGGCATTTCCCCTCGTTTGTGCTGTCAATGATGTGGGAGGCTTCGTGAATAGCGATCGTGTTGGAGTTTGACCGAATTGCCTCGTTGTCGTCGGCGGGCGTAGCCCTGGGCTGAGGCGCCCAGCTTGCCGTCCAAGGCGACAGCTGAGCATCGTGTTGGATGCTGGAATCGCGACAGTGACGTCAACGAAGCTGGTGTGGATAATCGAGTCGGGTGCACCCCTGGCAATTGACGAACGGCTGTTGATTTATGGAAGGACAAGCTGGAAGGGCATCTCTGTGCCGACAAGAGAAAAAGCTTGAAGCAGAATTACAGCACGAAGGGAGGGAATTGGGCACACAATCGGGGCGACAATGGTGTTGTCATGGAAAACAAGTCGTCGATTGCTGGAGGTGGTTGGTGGTTTCATGGCGGCCTCCATTTCCATCCACTTTCCCACTCCAGCGGTGACAAGCACCCACATGGAGCTGATCGCTGTCCTGTCCCGTCTCGGCCTTTTTCGCTTTCAAGTTTCTTTTCCAGGGCCCATCCTGTGGCAGTCAGGGGCGGCAGCACTGTGTCGTTACACGCCAAATGTGTCAGTGCCTGAAATGAGGCAGCCGTACAGAGGGGTGAATTGGTCTCTTCAGGCGGTCTCCGGAAGCTCCAGAGCACTGTGGGAATAGACGCGGCCTGCATCCACAAGCTCCTCATCGTTATCAAATTGCTCCCCCGAACACTCCGATATACGACACCTTCTGGCCTGGAAATACCCATACACCTTACTAAGCCCAGAAGAACTGACTCAAAGCTTGATACAAGCATTGACAAGCAAGAAGTACATCCAAGATGTGACGCCAGACACATCAAGACGACCACACAGCAAGTGGACGAGCAAATGGATGAATGACAAGTACGAATGTATTTTCCCAACAGAACCCACAAAACGCCGCAACCATGATGCCCGTGATGCTCTCCAACACACGTCTTCTAAATCGTGAAATCCTTGTATGTCCACTTCTCCGTGACCTTGCTCCTGGCCTGCTTCTTGAACGGAATGTGTCTCCGGCTCTCGACCTTGCCGCGCACCAGCATGTTGCGGTACCGCTCCTTCAGAAGGTCGCCCTCGGGCTTGAGAAGACGCAGCGAGTCCTGCAGCTCATCGGGAAGCACAATTTCAAGGTCCTTCTCAGGCAGCTTGAACTTGCCCAGCTGCCGACGGCGGAGCTCGTTGTCGTCACCCTCCTCGCTGTCGTCGCTCAACTCGTCGCGCGCGAGCTCCAGGGCGCGCTCCCGCTCCGCCACCTCAAGCGCGATGGCCTTGATGCGCTCGGCCTGCTGCTCCTTGAGCTTCTGCTTGGCCTCATGCCGCACCCGTCGCTCCTCCTCCTTGCGGCGCTTGATGCGGTTGCGTTGCGCGGGAGTCTTGCGCTGCGGCCGCTTTGGCTTGGCCGTCAGCTCCTCGCCGCCGCTCTCGATGCCCTCCCACGCCGACTCCTCCTCCCACTCCGAAAGGTCCGCGCGCGCCTCGGCAGCCTCAGCCTCGGCTGCTGACCGCGCCGCCGCCTCGAGCTTGCGCTTCTCCTCCTCGAGCTCGGCAATGCGTTTCCGCTCCGCCGCCACTGCCTTCTCGCCCTCCGAGATCAGCGCCTCCTGGTAGTCGGTGAAGCTGGGGTTGTAGCTTTGGCCGGCCTTGGGCCGCGCGACGGCGGGCACCGGTTTCCCGTTGGCGGCGAGCGTGATGGGCTTCTGGCGGAGCGTGTTGGGGGCCTTGGCCTTCTTGGCCTTGGGGATATCAGGCATGGTGGCGAGCTGCTTGGGGTCCTCGAGGGGCGTGTCCCAGACATCAAAGTCGGCGTCGACGACCTCGACTGTGGATTCATGGCGACCGTCGGCAATGCTCTTGAGGCGGACGAGCTCCTTGTGCGTGACGTACTGGGTGCGCTGGCGCTTGGCGGGGAGGATGCCGTCCGTCGTCTTGTCGCCGGGGCGCTTGCGGAGGGCGACGGCCGGGACGGCGGAGCGCGCGGCGATGATCTCGTCGGCCTTGAGACCCTTTTGCTTGGGGAATCGCTTGGGGATCGAGGCGTCGCCCTTGACGTCAAGGGTGAAGAGGTCGGCGGAAGGCTTCTCGGCGGCGAACACCTCGCTGCAAAGAGTCAGTTACTGGTGGGCAACAATACTAGAAGGGGGCTGCCACGTACCCCTTGATGATCTTCTCATTCACCTCCTCGAGACCCTGCACCACCTCGGTAACGTCGACATTCTTACGCCACGCCTTCTTTCCCTTTCTCGAGGGCTGCTTGTACTGGCTGGGAGCTTCGGGGTTGGCCGACGGGCCTTTGAGAACAGGCATGGTGGGCGAGTTGGGGGGTGGAAGCCTGGGATCAGATGGGTTGCAGACTGAAGCTGCTTTGCCAGTCGTGCCAATTCCAGTTGAAGTCGGTGGGGGATTCTTTTTTTCGGACGGGTCCGATAAGATAAGGACCCTGGGCGAGCTGCAAGGTGCCATGAAAGTGGATGCGCGTTGGATTGACCGCCCGACAGCTGTCCCGTGCCTGGATGAAATCCCATGGCGGCTGGCAGCCTTTTGAGGCAGCCAAGATCTGGAAGGCCCATGACGGTCGCCAAGACCTCTTGGATTGATCGGGGTCGTCTGGGTCAGCAACTGCCAACGACGACGAGGCGGCGCGAAAAACAGCGGAGCCCCCCTTTTCAACAGCCGAACCGAACGAACACCGAGACAAGTTGACAACAGCAAAGCCACTTTTAAACTCACAAAGACGTCCAGCGAACCGAACCGCCCGCCCGCACCCGCAAACTGCCCTGAATAACCAACCACTCGACTCAAACCATCTCTCGACACCTGGCCTGTCTCTGAACATCGACAACTCCTAGTCCACGAAGCACCCACCACACATCAACTCCAGACCGCCGACATGGCGCAATCAGGAGCCGGCGGGTACAACAACCCGCTGAAGAAGTTCAAGTAGGCCCCCGCCGTCCCCCAGCTTCCAGTCGTTCTAGTCAAGCTGACCAAACCACCAGACTTGTCTTCCTCGGCGAACAGAGCGGTATGCGACAGGCTGCCCACCTAGCCTCCCCGGAATCGATGAACTGACCCAAACGCAGTCGGCAAGACATCGCTCATCACACGCTTCATGTATGACTCCTTCGACAACATGTACCAGGCGACGATAGGAATCGACTTCCTTTCCAAGGCAAGCAGGCTGCTCCCCGGCGGAGCAACGGACGGGCGCTGACTCCTTGCCGCCACAAAACAGACCATGTACCTCGAAGACCGCACGGTCCGGTTACAACTCTGGGATACGGCAGGCCAGGAACGGTTCAGGAGTCTGATCCCTTCGTACATTCGCGACTCGAGCGTAGCGGTGGTGGTATACGATATATCAAGTGCGTCCTTCCTCCCCCCTTTTCACTATGTTTTTGTACATGTACTGATACCCCCCAGACGCCAAATCCTTCCAAAACACGCGAAAATGGATCGACGACGTGCGCGCCGAGCGCGGCAACGACGTCATCATCGTGCTCGTGGGCAACAAGACGGACCTCAACGACAAGCGCGAGGTGACGACGCAGCAGGGCGAGGACGAGGCCAAGAAGAACAACCTCATGTTTGTCGAGACGAGCGCCAAGGCCGGCCACAACGTCAAGACGCTGTTCAAGCGGATAGCGCAGGCGCTGCCCGGCATGGAGGGCGCCGACGCCGCCGCCCAGGCGTCCAACCAGATGATTGACGTCAAGACCAACGCGGCCCAGCCCTCGCAGGACGGCTGCGCGTGCTAGGGCGTCGTGCTGCGGCCGGCTCGGCGGGGAGGACGATGATGATGACGGGCATGCGCGATCGGGGCACAGGACGGGGGGAGTGGTGGGAGTGGTGGTGTGGGGGCGGGGGATGTTTGAGATTGTCTGTTTTCGCTTTGGCGAGGTCAGGTCACTGCTGCCAGGGAAGGGCTGAGCAGGGCGTATCGAGGTGGTTCTCTTGCATTAGCGCTATATAGCCGGGACAAACGATGGTAATATGTATTCTTCACCAGGCCTGGCCGATCCTGGTCATTTCACTTGCTGAATCCTTCTCCGAGGAGTCCCTGGTGCTGGGAGCAAGATGCTTGCATGAAACCCCAACACATGAATAGACACCAGAATGTTGCCCGACAGATCTCAACAGATAGGGACTAAATGGACCTTGATATTTATCTAGCTAACGCCATTACGCCGTACCATGACCCAAAAACAAGTTCTGCACCCAGGTTGCGGCCAAAGAGAATCCCGACTTGGTATCTTGGGCCACTATGTCTGCGAGACACGATGTCTCTCCGTCGGGGTCGTCACTGTTGCTGTCCACTGTCCATCCCCCCTTCATAAGCTGCCTGGTTGGCTGCTGTCCGCCTCAATGTCGAGGTTGAACAGCAACCGTCTTCCCTGCTGCCTGTGTCGGGATGGTTGACCGGCTCGAGCTACCGTCCAGCCCAGGTGACCCTACATCCCCAGGCGGCGACCAGCGAGACCCCACCCAGCTCCTCCTCGTCCAGGGCGGTGGTGAATCCTCCTTCAGTCGGTGTCCATGTCGTCGTCCTCCTCGTCCTCGAACCCGTCGTCCTCGTCGTGGACGCCGCCGCCACCCGTCGTCTCGGTGACCTCCTCGACACCACCGTCGACCAGCATCCGCACGCGGCGCGTCTCGCCGCCAAAGGCCTTGGCCTTGCGCTTGGACTCGAGCATCTGGCGCTCGACCTCGTCCGTGTCGACGCCCTCGGCGGCGAGCTCGGCGAGGCGGCGCTTCTCGGAGCCGCGCAGGCGCGGCAGCAGGTGCTCGTTGTCGGCGACGAGCTTGCGGGCCGAGGCGACCTCGCGGGCGCGCTTGCCGGCCATGCGCTTCTTGTAAAAGACGCGCTCGCGGCGCGCGCGGATCTCGCTGATGCGCTCCATGGCCTTGAGCGTCTTTTGGAAGAGCTCGCGATTGTAGCGCACGGGCACGTTGCGGCGGGCCGCGAACTGCAGCGTGCTGTCCACCACCATCTCCTTGCCGGCGTTCTTGCGGTAGGCCTTGGTCCACTTGAGCTTGCGCGGGTTGCGCTTCATCTTGAAGTTCTTGTGGCACTTGGAGCGGCAGAAGCGGAAGGATTTGCCTGCGGGGGGGGGATGTCAGTATGCATGTCGATGGAGGGCGGCGACGGGGGCCGGGGAGGATGGAGAGCGGGAAGGGGGCGTACCATCATTGCGCATAAAGGTGATGCCTTTGCTCGGCCATGATGGCCGGCCGCAGAAGAAACAAGGATCAACACGCATTGTGAGTGTCGATTGGTGGTTGTCGACGGAAAATGGGCAGAGTCTGTCCCAACTTGTCCCAACTCTTGGTGAGACGGGGTGCTGGCAGATTTTCCTCGAAAAAAATGGCGGTCGGCGATGGAATGTGGGGTGCAATCGTTATCGATAGGGGGAGCATGCAGAGAAATATTGGGGTTAGGGTTTGTTGGCTTGGGACCTGAATCGCGAACCTTCATTTGCATGACCACCCCTGATCACGGAATATGTATTTTTTTGCTTTTTTTTTGCATGCTGATATCTCTGTTCAACTCTTACTGTGTATTCAGGGGGGGGAAAAAAATCCGCCCCCGCCTGCCTTAACACTATGACCCCTCCTCACCGCCGTCAACAAGGGACACTTTGATGCAAGAAAGCAACTCGACATCCTTCATTGAAGAGCCCAGAATGGATACCCTTTTCATTTAAGCTGGAAATCAACCTTGTCCTTTTTGGCTGCTTCCTCTGCCATGTAAGCCTCGAAACCCCAACAAATGGTCCACCCAACCCAACCCATTCATAACACTGACATCAAAGACTCCATGCTTCGTTCAAGTTTACCAGACATCTGCTGTGTTAGCCCACAGTCGAGCCATGGACAGTCGATCTACGTCAACCCGTTGGGAACCATGGCTATTTGGCATGCTCCACAGCCCTAGTGCTTTCCCGTGCACGTCATGATATATTGAAGGAACAAGCCGAAGCAGTTTGCCGGTTGATAGAGGCCAGACAATGACGACTTCTCCTCGGACCATTTCCATGTCACTTGTCAACTCTATTTCCCAGGCTGGGCCGCTTGCGTTTGAGTTGCAAACCAGCCAATTTTTGACCATGATGCTGTGATGATGGGCCAGCAAAGGGTGGAAGCAGGTGGTCCTTTTTTGCTTGACTCTCATCCTTTGATGGGCAGTTTGCGGCTCAATCCTTATACCGCGCTACTTCATTTTGACAAACAGTCGATACGCTGAACATAGTCCTCTGTTTGTGCTGATGAGATGTCACCCGATGTGACTTCATCCATGTGCTTCACAATCTAGGGTTCCAAAGAGGTTCACAACGGGTATCAAGACAGTATCATTCGACATGAACGACGGGTTCCGACAGTCGAGAAAAATATCCTCTTTTGGACACGGTAGATTCCTAACCTGCCCATGCTGCCCACAGCATCCAGTCGCTGTACAGTCACTCTGAACGGTGACATAGTGGTTGGTACCCTGAAATTCCAGCCATTCGCAACAGGGGGCAGAGTCCCTCGATGTCCAGCTCATCGACTGGGGGCCTTGCATTGGAGTGGCACGTGAGCCGTTTGCTGGGAAAGTGGCGAGATGATGTTTGTGCTCTGGCACTGGTGAACTTGGACTCGGTGGCTTCCCCCCAAATTCAATGAGAAAAAGAGATCGACGAGGGTTTCAAGCCTCTCCTTCCTCCCCTTTCCCAGGGTCTGCCCAACGTCGAGTGTCGTGGGAATTGGCCCTGTGGACACGATGCTTGGCGAGATCTCGCTGTCCACTTCTCCACAACGCCAGGTCAAGTTTAGTCGCGGGGGTGGAGATCCAGTCCGGGGAAGTGGAGCAAAACGCCCTCGCTGCTCCACTCGATATTCCCGGACTCGAGGGTCACTGCCGTCGCAGCCTGCAAAGTGCCCAGCACCCCATGGCTTCCGTATTTGGCACCATCCTCACCCTCGTAGCTGCCGTTGTTGATATGGCGATGGCTCGACCGGGCGTCAACATGGCACGTTGACTCTCCAAGAGTTGGAGAAAGTCGACCCAGCACCGATTCCCCGCATCGACCTCCCCATTGACGACCACAAGGCCTGATCGAGACGCCATGACTGACAATGGCTGGCAAAAGGGGGACATTTGTGTCGGCACTCTGACGTTTACCCTCGCGGCCTGATTGGCGCTGGGCATCGCTGTGACACTTACCCCGCTTTCTACCACGCGCATCTGGGAGGGCGAGGGAAGGCTTACGCTTGCCGACTTATCCTTGTTTGGACGGGGGCGTCTTCCTCCTGCCGGGCGCTGTGTGCTGTGCTGCGTTGCTGCCCTCCTGCTCTGCCATCCTCCCAAGCAGCCAGCTCGCCTGGAACGGGCTGGCAGCGATAGGAGACGGTCACCTGGACATGTCCGGGCAGCCATAAAGAGGCCTTGCCGTCCCTCCCACTTGCTGTTTCCCCAATTCTCCTCGTCTGTGTGTCACCATCCTCTCCAACACATCATCTCCTCGACATCCATCTCTTTGTCCGACATCGAGCCTGAAATACCATCTTCTCGCCGCTGATCGTCTCGTCCCATACACACCAGAACCCCTTGATCTGACTCCCAGGAGCAGATGTAAGTGTTCCTCCCTATTTCTCCATCCACTGCCACTCAACACCCCCTCTTTCCATCGACACCGCGCTTTCATGTTCTCCCCGTCTCTCCCTTCGTCCTGGACCCAACTGACAGAACCCAAGCCACAAGAATCTCCACTCCAACACCCCATCACACTCCACCATGCCTCTGCGCATCCCCGCCGCCTCCAGAGTCGAGGTCTTCTCCTTTGGCGCCGCCGGCGTCACTGGCTTCGCCCCATTCTACCTCATGACCCCCGGCGGCAACGAGCGCATGCACCGCCAGACTGACAAGTGGGCGCCCAAGTGGGAGCGCAACATTACCTTCTTCAAGTCGCCCGTCGAGCGCGGCATCCAGAGGGTCACGCCCCCCGTGGCGAGGACAGTCCAGCGCGTCGAGCACAGGCTGCCCATGGACAAGATTGCGCAAAAGACGGATCGGGGCATCAAGAAGAGCATCGACCGGATGACGCCTCGTCATGCCGCGGTCGCTGCCTGAAAGACTCGGACAGGAGTGATAGCAGCATTGCATGTGTGGACTGGAGTTCGTCGTTTGCTGGGGGGTTCCTCGTGTACATACATACAGCATCATCATGTGGAAGGGGGAGTCCAGCGGTTGGAGAATGGACGGGGGACTAGTTTCTTCCGTGGTCCCTGGTTGGTATGGCATGGGACAGTAGGTCCGATGGCTGGCCATCTAGGCTCGACACTTGATGGCGACTTGTAGTGTTGCCCAGTGTTGCTTCAACAAATAAACGACGATTCGTTCATCTCGAGTCCTTGATCGTGACATGTGACTTGTGTGCTCCCTTCCCAGCTTCTCGACCCAGAGAAGGGTACGTCCGGTGGGTGCAGATAAAGGGTCCGAGTTCTGATCCCAGGACCTCCATCAAGCTATCAACAGCTTGCTGGCCAATGTCTCGCGCCAACAGACAAACAAACCAGGGCCGGATAACAAACATGGACCTGCCAACCCCGTATACAGTTCTAGGCTTGCACGACCACGCAGAAGGCACTCCCAAGCCCGGGCCGTTCCTTGGACTCGACGTGGAGAGTCAGGGGCCAACACCCTACACAGCAATTCCGAAGCAAGAGACAAACCGATCTCTATTTTGTCCTTGTGAAGCTCATGTGTAATGTGCCCAAGTGTGGACCTGGGCCAAAACTGTTGTCGCGTGTCCTCGCCCAAACGATGTAACATGGCCAATTGATTGATGGCTCTGAGCCTCCGACTCTGGCCCACCGAGCCACGCGAGTTGGACGATCCTACCACGGCGGCGGGTGAGGAAATGGAGTTGAGGGAAAAAATCAGGGCGTGTCGATATCTGGAGAGTTGAAGATCAAGGCATCACGCGGCCACGCCTCGGTTGCTGTTGTCCGTTGCATGGATGGAAAACAGGGGTCCATCCCCCCACGATGTCCATCGACGCCTCTTTCGCGTTCAAGGAAATGGCCAGGGCCAACTGACGTACCAAGATTTCGCTTCACCTTCGAGAAAGAAAAGGGTTGAAGATGCGATGGCCTTTTTCTACTCTCTTTGCGGATAGAAATACTCTTTTGCGCATGAAGCCCGAGCTCGAGCTTTCATTTCGCAAAATGGACATGGAAACTGACCACAACCACGCCGAGGTCGCAAGATTGTGCTTGGCCAGTGACCCCACGGCCTGCTGTTGGCGCTCGACAGCCCTGCTCATCAGCGCTCAGTGCTGCCCCAGAAATGGGCGCCCAAGGACCAAAATGTGCCGGGCGTTCCGGCCGCGCTGGCGCCAAATGGGAGGCAACCCTTTTCTCCTCTCTCGGTCCTGGACTCCTGTCTCGCACCTGATGACAAGCTCCACCCCTTGCGACGCGACCTGCAAATAGGGTCTTTTTTCTCAATCTCGACCTGAATTTCCTATTTCCCTCCGCCCAAGCAACCCACGCCTTCGTCGCGAATTTCACTCCCTCCCACTGCAAAAATGGCGGCCACCTCCAGGGGATGCCTCTCGAGGATACGCCTCCCCCGTCCAAGGGTAAGACAACGAAACTGCCGTTGGGTGCCCCGCCCGATTGGCAAACCCATCCCATCCCATCCCGCGCCGTCATCACATAACTAACCTCCCTGGGCCGGGGCAGACCTTCCTAGGCTTCATGTCCCTCCAGACGGGCGCGGAACTCGTCGCGCTCGCCCTCGTCTTCAACAAGGCCACGGGCATCTACGGCTTCCTCACCCTCTTCACCGGCTACGCGGCCTCGGCCCTCCAAGTCACGTCCTACATCTGGTCCGTCGCCGTCATCGTCGGCCTCGCGCTCCTGGTCCCGCACATCCGCAAGCAGAGCCCCTTCCAGAACCTCGCGCTCGCCTGGCTCTACATCCTCGACACGTGCCTCAACACGGCCTACATCGCCGCCTTTGCAACCACCTGGTACCTCTCGACGTTCCACGACGTGGACGAGATCCCCGCGGCGCCCGAGGCGGCGCCCGTCGGCGACGACACGGGCCCGCGCGCCGCGGCCGACGAGGACCGCGGAAACCCCGACGCGGCCGCGAGTCTGTTCCTGGTAGTGCTGTTCAGCCTGGTGCGCGTGTACCTGGCGCTGGTGGTGGCGTCGCACGCGCGGTGGGTGCTGCAGCGGTGGGGGGGCGAGGAGCGCGGCGAGGCGGCGACGGGGGATGACGTTGCGAATGCGGGGGCGGCGCCGGTGAATCCGTTTGCCGAGGGGACGCCGCTGGGCGAGGGGTGGAAGGGGCGGGCGGGGAGGATCATGGTCTCGGTGGGGAGGGACTACTGGCTGGGGAGGCAGAAGGAGGACGAGGAGTGGGCGCGGGCCATGGGCGCCAAGTTCAGGAGCAGCACGGGTGGCCGGGAGGCGTGAGGGGAGGTGGTGTTGGTCTGACGGTCGGCCTTGACATGTGTGATGTAATGCGGCGGCGGGTTGGGTCACGATGAGGCGGCATTTTATATCTGGGGAAACGGGGGTGGGCACGTTTTTGGAGAGCGGCGTTTTACCTCGTGTGGGTGTGGTGTTGTTTTTTCTCTCTGTCTGTCGTCAAGCAGCAAGCATATGGAGCGACGGTTGCATCTTTCGGCATCTGGGGAACACGGAGATATCCATGGATGACTGGATGGGTGGTCATGGAATGACATGTTGATACTACCTGGGTATAGAATAAATACTAATCACTTCGGTTCAACTCTTCTGTTGTTCAACTTCCTCCAGGACCCGCCGGCCCTCGGGGATAGCTCGCACATCATCAGCAGTCTGCATTGGTCGCGGTTGGCATGGTGGCGCCCGGACAGCGTGGGACGGGTGCGGGTTGCGATGGCGGCATCGCCCCCCGGGTTCTGTGGTGGCTAACAGAGGGGGGCGGCGGAGACGGGGAGGGGGTGTTAGCAGCACCACTTGTTCCCCACCGAACCGTCTCGTCGCGACGCCGTGGTTGTTGGGGAGGGCACCCGGTGGTGGTTGGGATGACAAAGAGACTCTGACAATCCCACGCTGTCGATTCGTCCGGCGGCCGTCTGGGTTGGAAGAGTCGCCGGCACACCGCTGGCAGAATCCGTTTGAGGCGACGCTAGGGCGATGGCGTGATCGCCAAAGGACTCACTCTGCCTCGAGAAATTGACGGCATCCATGGATGCGGGGCCCGATATAGGGCACTTGGCGTGTGCTATTTGATCCGTGGCAACCATCTTTTGCTTCTCTGCGACGGTCCCCTTTTTTCCCCTTCCCTCCTCGTGACAAAAAGCTCCGAGAATTTGTCCCGGTGCAGATCCTGTTTGCGATGTCGCTGGCGTCTCCTTGAGAACCCCCCCTCCTCCTCCGCCTCCGAACCATCCATTCTTTTCCAGTCCACAACCTCGCCAAACACGCGTCGCGATGGCAGACCAATCCGTCAGGGTGCGCACGCCTGAAGAGGCCGGTAAGTCCAGTTCCCCCCCCTCTGTGCCCCAGGGGGCGTCGCCCCGCCAAATGCTCCCCGGACCCTTGATCCCCTCACCCCGCCGTCCTCCAGGCCCAATCAAAAATGGCAGCGGGAACATGCGCAAAACCCTCAGCAAAGGCCCATGTGCATCAATCGGGGACCCCGGAGCTAATTGCCACGGGCTGCTGCAGTTGCGAGAATCGCGTACCTCGCCAGTGACGTCGTCGTGTCGGTGCAGCCGTCGCTGGCGTCGGACTCGGAGTTCTCGAGCCACCTCAAGCGCCTCGCCGAGCATCGGACCGCCAGCCTCGTCGCAAAGACCAGCGACGCCGTCCCCGAAATTGTGTCGGTGCGCCACAATGCCGACCCGCTCCTCTCCGTCTTCTCCCCCATCCGCGCCGGCCAGCTCGTGTCGGTGACAGCCACGTCGGCCGTCCTCGTGCCCTCCATCGCCCACCTCTACAAGCTCGCCAGCCTCCCCGTCGTGCTCCACGTCGCCCTCGCCCCCCGGAGCGCCCCAGACTACTCGGCCATCACGGCGGTACGGAATTCCGGGTGGACCTTCCTCCAGTCCCAGTCCCTCCAGGAGGCTCAGGATCTGGCTCTGACGGCGCATGCCCTGGCCATCCGCTCCGGAAAGGGCGTCATCCACTTCTTTGACCCCAGCGGCAGCGCAAAGAGCGCCCCCATCCGCGCCGAGGACCTCGATGTCGTGCGCGACCTCCTCGCCCTGGACAATGTGCGCCGCTTCCAGTCGGCGCCCCTCTCCGGGTCCACCCTCTACGCCGACGACGGACACGTCGCCGTCGTGTCCGAGCAGCCCGAGCGCCCGACACACGCCGCCGGGCGGGCCCAAGTGACCTCGACAACCGAGGCCGACCTTGCCGCGAGCTTCCACGCCGCCTCGCAGCTGTCGTCCAAGACGAGCGAGCAGAGCGGGACCAACTCCCCGTCGAGCCTCTCGGCGGCGACCACCATCGAGTCCAGTGCGCCCCTTGTCACGTCCGAGGAGATTTACAAGTACACGACAACCATCTGGGCGCGGTTGGCCGAGACCTCGGGCCGAAAGTACAGCCCCTTTGAGTGGACCGGACCGGCCAGTGCCGACAAGGCCGTGTTTGTGTTTGGTGCCGACACCGCTCTGGTGGCCGAGGCCATCGCGGCTGCGCAATCCGGTGACAGGTTCGCCGGTGCGGGTGTCATCTCTGCCCGCCTCTACCGGCCGTGGCTCGGTGCCAGGCTGATTGACGCCATTCCCAGGTCGGTCAAGAAGGTGGCTGTCCTCGAGCAGGTGCTGAGGAAGACGACCAAGTGGGGACCTCTCCTGGTGGACGTTCTGACCTCGGTCAAGAGCGGTCCCGGAGGCGTCGAGACCATTGTCGGCCACCAGCTCGGCTACATCCCCAACGGGGGCGTGCGCAAGGTCCTCGACAGTGTCTTCAAGAACCTCCAATCCGAGAAGCCTGTCCAGAACCTCGAGGTCGGCGAGCAAAAGCAGCCCAAGCAGGCCCCCGAGTACAGCCTCGAGAAGCCCAAGGTCGAGAACGCCTACACAAAGATCCTCGACCAGCTCTTTGGCAGCCGCGTCTACATTGCCAACTCGCTCGAATCCGACAATGCCGGCGTCTCCAGCACCATCGCGGCCAGCCCCGAGTACGGGTTTGGCGCCCTGCTCGCCCGCAAGGAGAAGCGCAAGAAGTTCATCGCTGATGTCAAGGAGGCGGCCCGCTATGGCCACTTCCTCACCGAGACGCCCAACCGGGCGCTGGCCAAGTGGAGCTCCAAGGCCGACGACGTCAAGAAGTCGGCCGAGTTTGGCGATGCCGCCGTCCTGGCGCTCGACGTCGACAACACGACGCTGTCGCGCGGCTTCCTCGACAACAAGTCGTTCTTCTACAAGCAGTCGCTGTGGCTCGTCGGGTCCGACGCCTGGGCCTACGACCTCGGCAACTCGGGTGTCCACCACGTGCTGGCCTCGGGCGAGAATGTCAACATGCTCATCATCGACTCGACCCCCTACTCGGAGCGCGCCGCGGCCGATGCGAACCGTCGCAAGAAGGACATTGGCCTGTACGCCATGAACTTTGGCAACGCCTACGTCGCCTCGACGGCCGTCTACAGCTCGTACACGCAGGTCCTCCAGGCCATGGACGAGGCCGACAAGTTCAACGGCCCGTCCATCGTGCTCGCCTACCTCCCGTACTTTGGCGAGCACGACTCGGCGCTGACGGTCCTGCGCGAGACCAAGCAGGCCGTCGACATTGGGTACTGGCCGCTGTACCGCTGGAATCCCGACAACGAGCAGCAGGGCAAGCCCAGCTTCTCGCTCGACTCGGAGCATATCAAGAAGGAGCTCAAGGAGTTCCTCGCCAGGGACAACCACCTCACGCAAGTGATGCGCAAGGAGCCGCAGTTTGGCGCCGTGCTGTCCGAGGACTTTGGCACCGAGATCCGCGCGCAGCAGAAGCGAAAGGCCAAGGATGCCTACAACCAACTGCTGGAGGGCCTCTTTGGGGCGCCTCTGACGATCCTGTTCGCGTCGGACAACGGCAACGCCCAGTCGCTGGCCAAGCGCCTCGGGACCCGCGGACGGGCGCGCGGCCTCAAGACAGTCGTCATGGCCATGGAGGACTACCCCGTCGAGGACCTCCCGACCGAGGAGAACATTGTATTTGTCACGGCCACGGCCGGGCAGGGCGAGTTCCCGCAGAACGGCCTGGAGTTCTGGCAGGCCATCAAGGACAGCACCGAGCTGGATCTGGCGTCGGTCCACTACTCGGTCATGGCGCTCGGCGACAGCCACTACTGGCCGAGGAAGGAGGACCGCGTCTACTACAACAAGCCCGGAAAGGACCTCGACAGGGTGCTGTCCAACTTTGGCGCCAAGCGGCTCGCCGACATTGGGCTGGGCGACGACCAAGACCCGGACGGCTTCCAGACTGGGTACAACGCGTGGGAGCCCAAGCTCTGGGAGGCGTTGGGCGTGGCCAACGTCCAAGGCCTTCCGGACGAGCCGCCGCCGATCACCAACGAGGACATCAAGATCGAGTCCAACTACCTGCGCGGCACCATCGTCGAGGGCCTCAACGACCCGACCACGGGGGCCATCTCGGCGGCCGACCAGCAGCTCACAAAATTCCACGGCACGTACATGCAGGACGACCGCGACGTGCGGGACGAGCGCAAGGCGCAGGGGCTGGAGCCGGCGTACTCGTTCATGATCCGCTGCCGGCTCCCCGGCGGCGTGTCGACGCCCCAACAGTGGATCCAGATGGACGACATCGCCAACGAGCTCGGCAACCAGACCATGAAGCTCACGACGCGCCAGACGTTCCAGTTCCACGGCGTCGTCAAAGGCAAGCTGCGGCCGGCCATGCAGGCCATCAACCGCGCGCTCATGACGACCATCGCCGCGTGCGGAGACGTCAACCGCAACGTCATGTGCAGCCCGCTCCCGGGCCAGTCCAAGTACCACCGCGAGGTGTACGCGTGCTCGCAAAAGATCAGCGACCACCTCCTCCCGTCGACGTCGGCGTACCACGAGATCTGGCTGGCGGACGAGAAGGACAAGAAGACGCTGATCGCCGGCGACGCAGTGCAGGACTTTGAGCCGCTGTACGGGCCGACGTACCTCCCGCGCAAGTTCAAGATCACCATCGCCATCCCGCCGCACAACGACACGGACGTGTACGCGCACGACGTGGGCCTCATCGCCATCAAGGGCGACGACGGCAAGCTGGCGGGCTTCAACCTGCTGGCGGGCGGCGGCATGGGCGCCACGCACAACAACAAGAAGACGTACCCGCAGGTCGGGCGCATGCTCGGGTACGTGGCGGCGTCCGAGGTGCACGTGGCGTGCGAAAAGGTGATGCTCGTGCAGCGCGACTTTGGCGACCGCAAGAACCGCAAGCACGCGCGCCTCAAGTACACGATCGACGACATGGGCGTCGACGTGTTCCGCGCCAAGGTGGAGGCGCTGTGGGGGAAGACATTCGAGGCCGAGCGGCCCTTCCACTTTGACAGCAACGTCGACACGTTTGGCTGGACCAAGGACGAGGAGGGCCTCAACCATTTTACCTTTTTCATCGAAAACGGCCGCATCGAGGACACGCCCGACTTCCAGATGAAGACGGGGCTGCGCGAGATCGCCAAGGTGCACAAGGGCGAGTTCCGGCTGTCGCCCAACCAGCACCTGCTGCTCAGCAACGTGGCGGACGCGGACCTGCCGGCGCTGCAGGCGCTCATGGCGCGGTACAAGCTCGACAACATACAGTTCTCGGGGCTGCGGCTCAGCTCGTCGGCGTGCGTGGCGTTTCCCACGTGCGGGCTCGCCATGGCCGAGTCGGAGCGCTACCTGCCCGTGCTCATCTCCAAGCTCGAGGGGTGCCTCGAGGACAACGGGCTGCGCCAGGACAGCATCGTGATGCGCATGACGGGGTGCCCCAACGGGTGCGCGCGCCCGTGGCTCGCCGAGGTGGCGTTTGTCGGCAAGGCGTTTGGCGCGTACAACATGTACCTCGGCGGCGGGTACCACGGGCAGCGGCTCAACAAGCTGTACCGCGCGAGCATCATGGAGGACGAGATTCTGGGCATCATGAAACCCATGCTGAAGCGGTATGCGTTGGAGCGGGACGAGGGCGAGCACTTTGGCGACTGGACGATCCGCGCGGGCATCATCAAGGCGACGAGGGAGGGGAGGGATTTCCACGATGATGTGAGTTTTGTCTCTGGTGGTGATGAGGAGGGAATGATTTGCTGACATTGTTGAACAGGTTGAGCAGGAGGAGTCGGATGACGAGTAGAGGGGACAGAGGGTATAATGGCCAAGTCTTGGAGCAGTGGCTGGGGGCTACGGGACACCCACTTCAAAGAGGTTATACATATTCGGCGTCAAAAACGGAGGCTTTCTCTCTTGATCTCTGTCTCTTTCTCTCTCTCTTCTCGATGCATATAGTTTCTCTGCTCCTGTAGCTTGATATCGATGCCTTTATTTCTGCTGTGCGTGTATCTTGTGTGTCAATAACCACTTATAGGAACACCATGGCCCTATTTACCTGTTGCCTTGAATAAAGTGACAACTCCCGCTTCTATGTCTCGCAGACATGCACTTTCTTCCCAGCCCATGTGCCCCTCTATCATGAACCCTCCTGCAACCATGGCATCTCACGCCGAGCTTTAAAACCTGTACTGCAGAGCCGTGGCCAGATAGATGGCAAGTGATTGCCAGTTGACGGCTGCCACTCCTGTGGAGTCTTCCACCATCATCCAATCCCTCAACCTAGCATGGATGCCATCCCGGCCAAGTCCACACTCCAGACCAGACCAACATCGGACGGATGGGCCCTCTGTGAGTTTCCTGGTGACGCGACCGAACAGTATTCCCTCCCACTCTTCCCGCCCTCATTTCTCCCCGGGCTTCGCATACTCATGTATCGCCCCCGCCAGCCCAATCCACTCCTCCATCCCCCTCACATACCCCCCGTCCGCCCCGTCCGTCCCAACCGCCACCTCGTGTCCCCAGACCAGCACCTCGTCGAATTCCGCTTGTACATCCAACTTGCCCTGCGCGGGTTTCCCGCGGTTTGGGTCCTCAAGGTCGATTACCTCTTGCTCTGGCTCGGGGAGGTCTTGCTCGTCTTCGTCTTTGGAGGGTGGGAGGATGGCGGCGGCGACGACGCCGCGGTACCCTGAGGGGAGCGGGAGGGGGGTGGAGAGGAGTTTGCGGCCGCGGAAGTAGGATGTTGAGGAGCCGTCTGTGTTCAGGATGGGGGTGTTAGTTGGTGGCACTGGGGGTTGGGAAGGGGGGGGGGACGTACCGGCTTGTTTCTCGGGTTTCCAGAAGGGTTGGATGGGCTCGATGGAGCCGTTGTGGTGGACGCGGCAGGGGAGGAGGTGGGCTGTTGCTTTGGGGGGGGATTGGGGGGGGTTGGAGGGGGAGCCGAGGGTGAGGATTGGGGGGGACATTTCGAAAGTTCTTGGTTTGTTCAAGAAAGGGGAGGTGTGTGGTTGAAGATGATTCTTTGGTGGTTGGAGATGGGAAAATGTTGGTGAGACGCGACGATTAAGTGGGAGACGCGTCTCTCACGCGCTTGGCATTGGGGTCGTGGGGTCCCAAAGTCCGGGGCTCGATGGGCACTGTGCCGCGTCCCGACCGGCAATCGCCTTGGGGGGTCTGCTTGGCGCATGGGGACACCATCTTTCCACGACTTTCTCCTGGGCTTTTGGGGAGGCACAACAACCACGTTTTCTGGGCATCCCATCTCTTCCCGGTTGTCAAGATTTTTGTACATGTGCATCATTGCTTGCGGTTCCCCAGCTGGGCGTCCCTTCCAGTCCTCCGATCCGGCCCGGGACCAAAATTGGTGTCCGACTCCAGGTCCCCTCCAGACGGTGACCGGAGCAAGAATTGGCGGTGAATGGACGTGTCCCGCGATTGAAACTTTCTGGATGCACTGGCGGTTTGATATCCGCCTGGCCGTGCCAAAACCAGCCTGGCGCCACGGATGGAACGGAAGAGGAGCATTCAAAGGCCGGACTCATCAATTCCTAGCCCTCTGAAGGAAGGAGAGGGAAGAGGGTCCCCTCTGACACAAGATCGGGATCAGGGCCCCCCATCATCGATCGGGGTCTGGCCGATGCAGGAGTCCAGGACTGCCGAGATCGCGCGCTCCCATCACGACACAAACCCCCACTTCCCCCCCCTCTCCCCTCCATCGCAGCTGATAAATCCCTTGGTCATGGCGAGGTTCGCAATCCTGCGTGGCAGCATGGCAGACTCGGGTGTTCCTCGAGGTTTAAGCTCCGACGTCTGCCGCGAGACCAGACCCCCTCCACCGGCCCGTCCTGCGCGTCCCTGCGGTCTGCCACACACACCTCTCCCCGCCCGGCCGTCGCCATTGGACCCCACCTCGTCCACGTCCTGCAATGTTTCCTGGTGCTCTGTGCTCCTGTCAAGGAGGAGACCTGGCAGTCTGGGAACAGGATCGACCTGGGCGGCGGGAGTGTCGTGGGTTACTCAGCCCCCCCTCGAGCTTCACCAATGGCCTTTGTGTTGGGATGGGAGGCTCAATATGTTCCAATGGAACCCTCCATCCGGACGCCATGGGAGCTGTCCATCACAGCTCCCCACGAGTCCATGCCCGGACCCGGACTAGACAATGCCCCACCATGGCCCTCGATCGGCGAGAACAGGCCCCACGGCTCCCGGATGCGAGCCATGGCGCTCGGGCTGCGGCCTGCGGGCATGATGAATCCCGGCTGGGGCTCGCCCGGCCATCGCGAGAGACGGTACGCTGAGGACGTGCAGCTTCCCTCCCGGCACCACCATGCCTGATGTTTCTGCTCGGCCTGCCATGTGCCGGCATGAGGTTGCCCCGAGGTATAAGTAGGCCGGGGAACCACCGACCCCCCCCCTCCGCTGGAATGTCCGATCCTGGCTGTTCCTGGATGCTTCCCGTCCGTGTCCCGAACCGTGAACTTTTGGCAAGGCGTCTTGTGCGCTTGGTTGCCCTCCTAACCCACCGATATCCCTCTGATCTCGGCCTGCCTTGCACACAGCAGTCTGCAAGTCTCATCGTCCCAGTTCGATCCCGACCTCCGATCCTCCAGAGCAGATCGGCCTCGACGGCTCGCTGCTTCCTCGGACGAAACAACCCAGTGGGATATCTGAAAAACTGACTGAACCTTTGATCCCATCTCAACACCACAACCTGTCCAGGTACACATACACACGACTTGGTCTTCACCATGGCTTCCCCTACCTTATCATCGGCCCCGAGCCTGCCGGGCACCCCATCCCTGGTTACCAAGTCAGAACCCCCCTACCCCCACCCAACAAGATCCCCCACTCACACCCTCACAGAGGCATCTTCACATCGGCCCTCCCGCGCCTCCGCAGCATCTCAGGCAGCCTCCTCCCCACCTCCCTCGCCGCCGCCGCCAGCGACGCCGTCTGGCCTCACTTTGTCTCCTTTGCGCGCCAACAAGTCCTCCACGTCTTCTCCTCCATCCAGCACGGCAGCCTGCTCATCGACGACCACACCACCAACCAACAACACCACTTCGGCACCACCAAGCCCCCCAAGACCAAACCCACCCACCCCCCCTCCGCCACCGACCCCCCCCTCGTCCACCTCATCGTCCACCGCGCCTCCTTCTGGCCGCGCCTCCTCCTCTCCGCCGACCTCGGCTTCGCCGAGTCCCTCATGCTCGGCGACGTCTCGGTCCCGGACCAAACCGCCTTTGTCCGCCTCTTCATCCTCAACCGCGCCGAGCTCGGCGACGCCACGACCCTCCTCTCGAGCATCTGGAAATGGGGCGCCGGCAAGGTCCGCTCCGTCAACTCGGTCCCGCAGGCCCTCGTCAACATCCAGAAGCACTACGACCTGTCCAACGACATGTTTGCCGCGTTTCTGTCGAGGGACATGACGTACTCGTGTCCGATCTGGGGGAGTTCCACCGGGGGGGAGGAGACGCTGGAGCAGGCGCAGATGCGGAAACTCCGGCGGTTTATCGCAAATGCGAAGATCAAGGCGACGGACCACGTCCTGGAGATCGGGACGGGGTGGGGCTCCTTCGCGATGGAGGCGGCGCGGACGACGGGGTGTCGCGTGACGAGCCTGACGCTGTCAAGGGAGCAAAAGGTGCTGGCCGAGGAGCGGATCCGCGAGGCCGGGCTGGAGGGGCGGGTGGAGGTGCTGCTGAGGGATTATCGGGAGTTGGAGGCCGGAGGGGGGGTGCCGGAGGGGGGGTATGATAAGGTTGTGTCGATTGAGATGCTCGAGGCGGTGGGGAGGGAGTTTTTGGCGACGTATTTTGGGTTTGTGGAGAGGGTGTTGAAGAGGGAGGGCGGCGTCGCGGTGTTTCAGTGTATTACGATGCCCGAGGGGAGGCATAAGGCGTATTCGGAGAATGGGACGGAGTAAGTTTTGCCTTTTCTGGGGAGGGGACGGGGCGGGACTGACTGACGGCAACAGCTTCATCAACGAGTACATCTTCCCCGGGGGGTATCTGCCCTCCATCACGCAGCTGCTCAACCACGTCAGCCACGAGTCGCACGGGACGCTCATCATCGAGAGCGTCGAGAATATCGGCGGCCACTACGCCAAGGCGCTGCGGCTGTGGAGGGAGGCGTTTGTGGCCAACTTTGACGACAAGATCAAGCCTGCGCTGCTGGAGAGGGGGAACACGGTTGAGGAGACGGAGATCTTTTTGCAAAAGTGGAAGGTGAGTTTCCCGAGTCCCCGTGTCTAGGCGTGTTCTGATGGGATTTGCAGTACTACTTTTCGTACTGCGAGGCGGCGTTTGTGACCAAGACGCTGGGCGACGTCATCATTACTGTTGGGCGGGAGGGGAGTATTGAGTTGATGGAGGGGATTCCTATTTGAATAGATGGTCACGGAAGTTGGTGGCCGGTGCTTTTATTTGGCGTTCTTGGACGTTCATCTTGGTTTGACTCTTAGCGGCTGTCTGAGATGGCATGGGTTCTCTTCATTTTGGCGCGAGATACCTACATACTCTAGAGCTAGAGGCTAGATCATGGACATTTTTGGAAGTTTGCAAAGAGGGAGCAGTCAATGTGACCTGTGGATGTTGGCTCTGTCAGAATCATAGGAGGAAACCCCGTGAGACTCGAGAGTCAACACATGAAAGACAGAACAGGCTCAACTGCCAACTGATTTATAAACCTAGACTATGGGTATCTTGTGCAGCACCAAATCATCTCAATTCCTCCGCTTCTTCTTCGCCTTCCCCTTCCCCAGCCCCAGCCCCTTATTCGGGCCCTTCCCCCCCCCAAGCGGCTCCCCAAACCGATTCACCCACTCGACATCAAACGCCGCCTTCTCCCGCCTAAACAACAACATCGCCACCCTCGCATCCTCCACGCTCGAGTGCTCCCCATTCTGAATCTCCACCCCCAACACCTCCCTCGCCAACACCTTCAGCTTCGGCTTCGGCCCATTCCCATACTTTTTGAAGCCCGAAAACTTGGCCGTATCCCGCACCATCTTGACCGAGTGATCCAGCTCCAACACCGCCAAGTCATGCTTCACATCATGCCCCACCACAATCCGCCCCCGCAGCAACCCCGCCACCACCTCCCGCACTGCGTCAAACTCCCGCGCCGTCGCCATATGCCCCGGCCCCACTCCACTCACATGCGTCCGCCAGTCCGTCACGGCCTCGCGGGGCCGCACGTACGAGTCGTACACCTGGCGACCGTGGAAGTCGACGACCGACACGCGCGCCAGGGCGGAGAGGTGGCCGGAGGGGCCGATGCCGACCATCTCGCAGTCGATGGCGAGGTATTTGCCGGGCGGGGTGGTGAGGAAGTCCGGGGCGAGGCCCTCGTTGGGGCGGGCTGGGGGGGAGTCGCTGAGGAGGGCGTTGTGGCGGATGCCGAGGGAGTAGGCCTCGGCGAGGTCGGTGGGGGAGATGTCGTTTTGGGAGGCGAAGAGGGCGAGGGAGGCGGGGGTGGAGAGGGAGGGGATGGAGCGGGATGGGGCGGAGGAGGTGGCGCCCATGGGGGGTTTGGAGGGGGCCTTTTTTGGGGCCGTGGTGGTGGTTTTGGAGGAGGTGGTGGGTTTGGATTTGGAGGGTTTGGGGACTTTGGTGGTGGTGGACTTGAAGCGTTTCCCGGAGGGGGGTTGGGTGGTGTCGTCGGCTTTGCGCTTGGTTGGCCCGGGGGGTGTGGTTGACGACGCCGACGACGCCGACTGGGCTTTGAGTTGGGCTTGTAGCTTTTTCCAGTTGGACGACAGTTCTGGGGCCATGGTGACTTAGGTGTTTCAGGTACCTTGGATTTGGAGGTTGGGGGATCTCATGTGGCCTGGGATATCTGGTGTTGCACAAGTGATGTCGGCTCAAAATGAGGCTCACGATGAGAATGGTGGTGGTGGTGGTGAGGACTCGAGCCGAGAGGGTGTGCAGAAAAAAGACCAGAGACAAATTCAGGTGGGGTCCATTGAAGCCACCCCTGCAGATGCGCCTGTAGCATCCGCTGTCTTGGGACGGGCCAAGCGCATGTGACGCTGCAAAGCTGCCCCTCTACGCGTCCTCAAGACTCGACTCGCGACCAAAAAGTGTTGGTCGCAAACATCCATCCCGTCGCAGCCCATCTCGGCCTCGACGACCAGCGCAGGCGCCATCAATTTTCCACCTTATCATTTCCCGTCCATCGCACACTTTTCTCCATCTCCCCCAAGCATAGCAGGGTCAACCATGAGTCCCTCGGCAGAGGCCACCGTGGGCTCGGATGGCCCCCGGCAAAAGGGCAAGGCGACGCCCGACTCCCTCCAGTGCGTCTCTCCCACTCCCTCCTTGCTCCTCTGATCAATCTCTAACTTGTCCCCCAGAGTCGGCTGCATCGCCCAGGTCGTCAAAGATGGCCAGCCCCGCCGCGCCGAGATCCTCAGCATCAAGGAGACCAAGAGTGGGCGGCAGTTCTACTGCAATTTCGACAACTTCAACAAACGCCTCGACGAATGGGTCCCCGTCGCCAGGATCGACTTTGACCAGGACGTCGAGTGGCCCAACCCCGAAAAGGACAAGCAAAAGGACGGCAAGGCCAAGAAGACGGCCGTGGTGCCCAAGAAAGCCCCCTCGAAAAAGGCCCAGAAGAAGGTGGCCAAGCGCGACCGCGAGCTGTCGGTCGCCTCGGACGGCCAGACGCCCCACCCCTGGACCGAGTTTACCGAATTGCAGCGCAACAACAACAAGGGCGGCGATGATGTCGACGACAAGGTCAACGCGAGCCTCGAGATCGGCGGCGGCACGCCCGACATGGGCCCCGACGAGATGGAGCTGGACGAGGACGAGACGCCCGCGGGCGCCGCCAAGAAGGAGCGCGAGGAGCGCGCCCCGTCCTTCAGCCGGGTCGAGGAGATTGAGAAACTACGGACTTCGGGCTCTATGACGCAGAATCCGGCCGAAATCTCGCGCATCCGCAACATCTCCAAGGTCGAGTTTGGCCGCTACGTGCTGTTCCCCTGGTACTTTTCGCCCTACCCCGAGTGCTTCAACCAGGAGGACACGATATACATTGACGAGTTCTGCCTGAGCTACTTTGGCGACCTCAAGTCGTTTGCGCGCCACCGCCAAAAGTGCACCCTGCAGCACCCGCCCGGCAACGAGATCTACCGCGACGAGGCCGTGTCGTTCTTCGAGATTGACGGCCGCCGCCAGCGCACCTGGTGCCGCAACCTGTGCCTGCTGTCCAAGATGTTTCTTGACCACAAGACGCTGTACTACGACGTGGACCCATTTCTCTTTTACGTCATGACCAAGCGCGACCAGTTTGGCAACCACCTCATTGGGTACTTTTCCAAGGAGAAGGAGTCGACGGACGGGTACAATGTGGCGTGTATCTTGACGCTGCCACAATACCAGCGCCAGGGCTACGGCCGGCTGCTGATCCAGTTCTCGTACGAGCTGTCCAAGATTGAGGGCAAGCTGGGGTCACCCGAGAAGCCGCTGTCGGATCTGGGGCTGCTGAGCTACCGCCAGTACTGGTCCGAGAACATTGTGGACCTGCTGCTCACCAACAGCGAGCGCGACGAAAAGGTGACGATCGAGTACATTGCCACGCAGCTCTCGATGACGACGCAGGACGTGGAGCACACGCTGCAGGCGCTGCGGATGCAGGTCTACCACAAGGGCGAGCACAAGATTGTGGTGCCCGAGAAGCTGATCAAGCAGTGGGAAAAGTCAAAGACGAAGCAAAAGCGGCTGATTGACCCGGACAAGATTCAGTGGAAGCCTCCGGTGTTTACGGCGTCCAACAGGACGTGGGGATGGTAGAGGGCTGGGTTGGCTTGCATGGGCTGGAGTTTGGAAAGGGGCATTATGGATGTGTATTTGGGACTGGGATGGGATGGGTCAAGGAGTACCTGGAGTTGGGAGAGCGACTTGATTCTTGATAGCCACTGTATTATTCACCATCACGGCATGACTTGTTGTCAGTCCGTGTTTGTCGAGCAGCGAATGCCACAATCCAACACTGGTTTTTTTGGTGAGCGCGAGACCTCTCACCTGTCCTGGCAAGGCCTGGCTGGCACAACAATAGGCTCGTGTTTCGATTCCAGGGCGTCCAGTTCCAGTTTTAGGGCCTCTTGTTCTAATTTCCGGGCCTTTATCAACCGGTAGATGGCCTTGGCTCATATCTCCAAGGTCTCGCGCTCACAAACAAACCAGAGCTGGAAAGTACCCCCTTTTTATGCATCTATGCGATACCCAGTTCCCTAAATGTGCAACTGTCGGGGCCATTAACCTTGAAGCGGACCCGTCTATTTTCGCGCGAGAAAGTCGCCAAAAATGCGACGCGCTTGACGCGACTGACAACCAGGACTCCCACTCTCCCCTCTCCCCAGCGATACCCCTCCACGTCGACTTCTCTTTTTTATTGTACCCCGCCAGCGATACCCCCAATAGACAGGACCCCAGACATCCATCACCATGGCCACACCAATGGCGGCGTCCAGCGACGGCGCACACCTCATGTCGGACGGACTCGGCCTTCAGAGCAACGCCGCCACCCCCCGCCAAAGAGGCTATGCCGCCGGCCGGCCGCGAGCCCCTCCCTCCGAGAGCCTCGGCGCTCCCAGCGACGATGAGGGCGAGGGCTTCGCCGACGACCAGGTGCCCGTCCGAACCCGCCCGACCGACGCTACCAACATCCCAAGGGTCGAGGACAAGATTGGGCTCCTGATCCAGGACAATTTTGAGACCTTCATCGAGGGGTGAGAAAGAGCCCATGCGATAGCATCCCTCCCAATGCGCCGCTGACCTGACCCCTCCAGATATGTCGACGCGCCCACCTCCTCGGGCCAGCCCACATCCAGCGCCATGACCACGGACAAGTACTACATTGCCCAGATCCACGGCATGCGCACATACCAGCTCTCGACCTTTTACGTCGACTGGAAGCACCTGGCGTCCTGGAGCAACGGCGGCCTGGCCGAGGCCGTCATGGGCTCCTACTACCGCTTCTCGCCCTACCTCACGGCCGCCCTCCACAACATGATTGCCAAGTACGAACCCCAATACTTTCGCGAGCATCGCCAGCCCACCGCCTCGAGCCAGCACCAGAGCTCGGGCGGCAGCCGCGCCGGGTCGGCGAGCCAGTCAGAGCAGGGCAGCAAGACGGCCAACCAGCAGACGGACAAGCTCTTCTCCATCGCCTTTTACAACCTCCCGCTCGTCAGCCGCGTGCGCGCCATGCGCGCCCGCAACATTGGCCAGCTGCTCTCCATCAGCGGCACCGTCACGCGCACGTCCGAGGTCCGCCCCGAGCTGGCCCTGGCCACCTTCTTCTGCGAGGCCTGCAACAGCGTCGTGCCCGACGTCGAGCAGACGTTTCGCTACACGGAGCCGACGCAGTGCCCTAATGCCACCTGCCAGAACCGCATGGCCTGGCGCCTGGACATCCGCCGGAGCACCTTTGTGGATTGGCAAAAGGTGCGCATCCAGGAGAACAGCAGCGAAATCCCCACAGGCAGCATGCCGCGCACCATGGACGTCATCCTGCGCGGCGAGATTGTCGACCGCGCCAAGGCCGGCGAGAAGTGCATCTTCACCGGCGCCCTGATCGTGGTGCCCGACGTCAGCCAGCTGGGCCTGCCCGGCGTGCGCAACGTGTCGATCCGCGACGACCGCGGGGCCGACGCCGGCGGCGCTGGTGTGTCCGGGCTCAAGGCGCTGGGTGTGCGCGACCTCACCTACCGCCTCGCCTTCCTCGCCTGCATGGTGAGCCCCGACGTGTCGTCGCTCGGCGCCTCGGGCGAGGCCCACCTGGTCGACATGGTCGGCGCGTTGACGGGGAGTGCTGCCATGGAGACGGCCGAGAGCATTAAGGAGGCTCAGGACGCGGTGCTGGCATCCTACACGCAAGCCGAGATTACGGATCTCCGCGCCATGGTGCACAGCGACCACATCTACTCGCGCCTCGTGCAGTCGCTGGCGCCCACCGTCTACGGCCACGAAATTGTCAAGAAGGGCCTGCTCCTCCAGCTCATGTCGGGTGTGTCCAAAAACACGGCCGAGGGCATGGCCCTCCGCGGCGACATCAACATTTGCATCGTCGGCGACCCGTCGACATCCAAGTCGCAGTTCCTCAAGTACATCACCAAGTTTGCGCCGCGCGCCGTCTATACGTCGGGCAAGGCGTCGTCAGCCGCCGGTCTCACGGCCGCCGTGGTCAAGGACGAAGAGACGGGCGAGTTTACGATTGAAGCCGGCGCGCTCATGCTTGCCGACAACGGCGTCTGCTGCATCGACGAGTTTGACAAGATGGACATTTCCGACCAGGTCGCCATCCACGAAGCCATGGAGCAGCAGACCATCTCGATTGCCAAGGCCGGCATCCAGGCGACGCTCAACGCGCGCACGTCGATCCTCGCGGCGGCCAACCCCGTCGGCGGGCGCTACAACCGCAAGACATCCCTCCGCGCCAACATCAACATGACGGCGCCCATCATGTCGCGCTTCGACCTGTTCTTCGTCATTCTCGACGAGTGCAACGAGCAGATCGACCGCCACCTCGCCGACCACATCGTCGGGCTACACCAGATGCGCGACGCGGCCATCGAGCCGGAATTCTCAACCGAGCAGTTGCAGCGGTACATCCGGTTCGCGCGCACCTTCCGGCCCGAGTTCACGCCCGAGGCCAAGGAGGTGCTGGTGCAGCGGTACAAGGCGCTGCGGGCCGACGACGCGCAGGGCGGCATCGGGCGCAACAGCTACCGCATCACGGTGCGCCAGCTCGAGAGCATGATCCGCCTGAGCGAGGCCATCGCCAAGGCCAACTGCGTCGAGGAGATTACGCCCGAATTTGTGGATGAGGCGTACAACCTGCTGCGGCAGAGCATCATCTCGGTGGAGCACGACGATGTCGAGGTCGAAGACGAGGAAGAGGTCGAGGAGACGCCGCAGGCCCTGCGCGAGGCGTCGATGGCTGCGTCGGCTGCCGCGTCGGTGCCCCCCGCCCCGGAGGCGAATATGGACGGCGACGGAGACTTGCCAATGGACGGAGCGGAAGCGTTGGCGGCGACGGCGCAGCACCAGAAGCAGACGGTGTCGTACGACAAGTACATTTCCATTGTCAACATGCTCGTACAGCGCGTCGCCGAGGACGAGACGGCGGGGAGCGGCGAGGGCGTGGACGGCGAGGCGCTCGTGCAGTGGTACCTGGAGCAAAAGGAGGACGAGATGCAAGGAGAGGACGACTATCACGAGGAGATGGCGTTGGCGAGGAAGGTGCTCAAGAAGATGGTCAAGGTATGTTTTCTGGCTCTATTGATCTGGGATGCGGGGAATCATGCTGACATTGACGACAGGACAACATCCTCATGGCGATCAGAGGGCAGGGCATGGCGACCGACGAGGAGGCAGGGTCCGGGGAGGGGAGCTCGGCACAGGCCGCGGCGGCGGCCACCGAGGCGGGGAGGATTGTCTATGTGTTGCATCCTAATTGTGCGGTGGAGGAGTACTGAGTGCAAGTGATGAGCGACGGGGGTATACATGATGGCCGATGATGATGCATGACATGGAATGATGAAGTCGGAGGCGGGGGGGTATATCTCGGGACTTGGCCGGGCTGGCTGGGGGCGTTTTGGGAGTTGGAAAGGGGGATGGGGTATATCACTGTAGCTCTGGCCTTTTTGTGAGAATTGTGATGAGTTTGTTTGCCTTCCTCGGAATTTGAGGGCTGCATCTGTCACGATCCGGTTGAAGAGTTGGTCCTTTTTTGTTGTTGGGATTCTTCTTCATCCGTTGCCATGGACAAGGTTGGAGCTGTCCAAATTGTACAAACCCCCTGAATGTCTTTGTGGACTTCGAGGGTTTCCGCTGAGCGACAATAATTTCCAGTTGTGAGGCTCGAGTGCCGAACCTCGAGGGGGGTTTGTTTTGTCCCTGGCCAAGGGAAATGAAATGTTGTCGCACCGTAATCTTCGTATTGACGCCGGGAGCCGTGGGATTCAGTGGGGCGGATCACTGAAACAGCAGATGGGTGCTCCTCGGTTGCCGTGGCGACGCTCGGAATGCGAACTCAGCAAGGTACACAACCCTCCCATCCACTTGTGCACCACGCCCACACCAATTGACCTTGACACTGGTCACCGTCTCCGACCCTCACTTGCGCTCTCCATTCTGCCGGACTCCCAACTCTTCCTACCTCTCATCCAGCGCTTTCGTTGATCGCGCATCCCCCATCACAACCTCTTCGTCTTTGTTGACATTGACGATATCGCCATCGACAGCAGCATCGACCGCGAAAACAACAGCGAGACCCGCGACATTCCTGCTGCTCCTCCCATCCTCCACTACCCGCCTGTCGTGCGCCTTCGGGTGTTGTCTCACTCGCAAATTCGCCGCGTTCCTGGTCGCCACGACCGACTGCCCCAACCATGGACGGCCCTGGCACGCCGCGAAGGGCGCCGCCCGACTACAGTCTGCCCTCGTACGACGACGTCGAAGACTCGCAAGCCGCCGGTGCGCCTAACCACGGTGCCGCCGTCCGTTTGTTGACGTCGATGGAAGACCCCCTCGACGATCGCCCAGCGTCGTATGTTCCCCCAGCATCTCCTAAACTCTCCAGATCTCTCTTTCATGTCGCCCCCCTCTTCTCTTCTTCACCCTTGCGCCCTTCGCCGCTGCGCATCACCGCCACTGCCCATTGCCCCTCTCCGGAGCCCGTCGCGACGATAGAGCCTCTCTCGGCGCTCGGGCAGCAGGAGGACGGGCATGCCAGCCAAGAACAACAACTTGAACAAGAACCACTGTCCCCTGGAGACTCGTTCATCAAGCTCAGCAAGAAGCGCGAGTCGGATGAGAGCATGTCCCCAAGCCGCTCCGAGACCATCAAGTTGAAGCGCCGCAAGGCGGTCGAGGTCCCGCAGACTCTCCCCAGGGCTGCCGAGAACCAACCTGCTCCTCTCATGGCGGCCGACAGTCTCCCCGCCATCCCCGAGGGCCCGTCGCCGCGCAAGGAGTCGCTGCGTAGGGCCCGCAGCAGCGCCACAGGCGGCGCCGACGACCCTCCCGTCTATCAGCGGACCATCCACAAGATGAACTCGAATCCTAACGTGACTCGAAACAGACACCGGCTGCGACGACACTACGAACCCTCCCTCCACTCCCGCCACTCCTCCATTCTCGACCCGCCCCTCATGGCGCCCCCCGAGCACCCCCAGTACGTCCAGTACAACTCGAGCATCGAGAACTCGTATCCCGGCCGGTCATGGTCGCCGGACCGCCCATCCTCAGAGTTCTCCCGCCCCCCACCGCCCCTCGCCAGATATGAACCCTCCGAGATCAACGGCAGCCCCAGACCCGGCACGCCCGCCTCTACGTACGGCGGCAGCCCGCGACGACCGCTTCCTCCGGCGCCCCTGTTCTCGGGGTCGGCACGCGGCTCCACCACCTCGTTCGCCGACGACGTGACCGTCTCCATCCCCCTGACGGAGGACCACGACCACGGCCGGGACCACGACGACGTGTTTGGGCCCGAGTCAGACGTCAGCGACTCACGATTCCACCGCGAGAACTACGGCAACCACTCCCAGGAGACGCTGAGCGACGAGTACACGGACGTCATGGGCGAGAAGGTCGAGCGCTACGGCCCGGCGCCCGCGGGCAAGCAGGAGCGTCGCGGCGTGCGCGCGCCGCAGATGAGCAAGCGAGAGGTGCAGCTCATCAATGGCGAGCTGGTGCTCGAGTGCAAGATTCCCACGATCCTCTACAGCTTCCTTCCGCGGCGCGACGAGATAGAGTTTACGCACATGCGCTACACCGCTGTCACATGCGACCCCGACGACTTTGTCGACAAGGGTTACAAGCTGCGGCAGAACATAGGAAAGACGGCGCGCGAGACGGAGCTCTTCATCTGCGTCACCATGTACAACGAGGACGAGTACGGCTTCACCCGGACGATGCACGCCGTCATGAAGAACATCAGCCACTTTTGCAGCCGCAACAAGAGCCGCACCTGGGGCGACCAGGGCTGGCAGAAGATTGTCGTCTGCATCGTGTCGGACGGGCGCGAGAAGATCCACCCGCGCACGCTCGACGCGCTCGCCGCTATGGGTGTCTACCAGCACGGCATCGCCAAGAACTACGTCAACTCCAAGGCCGTCCAGGCCCACGTGTACGAGTACACGACGCAGGTGTCGCTCGACGCCGACCTCAAGTTCAAGGGCGCCGAGAAGGGCATCGTGCCGTGCCAGATGATATTTTGCCTCAAGGAGAAGAACGCCAAGAAGCTCAACTCGCACCGCTGGTTCTTCAACGCCTTTGGCAAGTCGCTCAAGCCAAACGTCTGCATCCTGCTCGACGTCGGCACGCGCCCCGGCAGCAACTCGCTGTACCACCTGTGGAAGGCGTTCGACACGGACTCCAACGTGGCCGGCGCCTGCGGCGAGATTAAAGCAATGAAGGGCAAGATGGGCGTTAACCTGCTGAACCCGCTGGTGGCGTCGCAGAACTTTGAGTACAAGATGTCCAACATCCTGGACAAGCCGCTGGAGAGTGTCTTTGGGTACATCACGGTGCTCCCCGGCGCGCTCAGCGCGTACCGCTACCACGCCCTACAGAACGACGAGACGGGTCATGGGCCCCTCAGCCAGTACTTCAAGGGCGAGACGCTCCACGGGCAGCACGCCGACGTGTTTACGGCCAACATGTACCTGGCCGAGGACCGCATCTTGTGCTGGGAGCTGGTGGCCAAGCGCGGCGAGCGGTGGGTGCTCAAGTACGTCAAGGGGTGCAGCGGCGAGACGGACGTGCCCGACACGGTGCCCGAGTTCGTCTCGCAGCGCCGCCGCTGGCTCAACGGCGCCTTTTTCGCGGCCGTGTACTCGCTCGTGCACTTTAAGCAGATCTGGCACACGGATCACACGATCGCGCGCAAGGTGCTGCTGCATCTCGAGTTCTTTTACCAGGCGCTGCAGCTGCTGTTTACCTACTTCTCCCTGGCCAACTTCTACCTCACCTTCTACTTCATCGCCGGCGGTCTCGGGGACCCCAAGATCGATCCGTTTGGCGGCGGCGGCAAGCACATCTTCAACTTCTTCCGCTACATCCTGGTACTCGTCATCGCCACGCAGTTCATCCTGTCCCTCGGCAACCGGCCCCAAGGCTCGCGCAAGATGTACCTAGCGTCAATGATCATCTACGCCGTCATCATGGTCTACACCACCTTTGCCAGCATCTGGATCATCGCCAAGCAAATGTCGGACCCCGAGACCAACGAGCTCAAGATCGGCAACAACGTCTTCACCAACCTGACCATTTCCATCGCCTCGACCTTTGGCCTCTACATCCTCATGTCGTGCATCTACCTCGACCCGTGGCACCTCCTCACCTCGGCCGTGCAGTACTACGTCCTGCTCCCCTCGTACATCTGCATGCTCCAGGTCTACGCCTTTTGCAACACGCACGACGTCACCTGGGGCACCAAGGGCGACAACGTCATGAAGACGGACCTCGGCGGCGCCACGGGCAAGGGCGGCAGCACGGTCGAGCTCGAGATGCCGTCGGAGCAGCTCGACATCGACTCGGGCTACGACGAGGCGCTGCGCAACCTGCGTGACCGCATCGAGGTGCCCGGCGCGCCCACGTCGGAGGAGCAGCTGCAGCAGGACTACTACAAGAGCGTGCGCACGTACATGGTGGTCAGCTGGATGATTCTGAATACGGTGCTGGCCATGGTCGTCAGCGAGGCGTACGGGTTGAAGAGCATTGGGGATAATTACTATCTGAGGTTTATCCTGTGGTCGGTGGCGGGGTTGGCGGTGTTTAGGGCCATTGGGAGTACGATTTTTGCGTTGATCAATGTGGTCAATGTGGTGATTGAGGGGCGGGTGAGGATCTCGCTCAAGGTGCCGAGGTGGCTGGGGGGGGTGGGGGATAAGGTTAGTGGCGCGGTGAGCAGTATTGGGAGTAAGGTTTCGTCGAGGTAGCGGGTTGGTGTCAGCGATGTTGGCTTTTGGCGCTCTGGTTGGGCTGGGTTGGGTCGGGCTGGGTTTGGACACGATGCCCGTGGGCAAGTTGGGATACGATATCTGCCTGATTCAGGGGGCGTGTTTTGTTTGGGATATCATGTTGTTTGGAATAGGACGTACGTCACGAGGGACGACAGAGACGACGTTGCTGCAGCGAATGCTATTGATGGGGATATACCCTTGTTTTCTGTTACCTTGACTTGGACTGAGTGGTGCTGGTGACTCGCGTGATCAGTGATATTTCCCTCCCATCACATGAGCTGTCCCGACCAGATGGCCTTTGCTGGGAGCCATTTCTGCCTCCAACCTGGACCCAGAGTCCAACGTGTGAGCGGGAAAAGTGACCGTGGATACTCGACACGCAGACAGACAGACGATATCACAGGGCGATTGCGGTAATCCAGGTGGAACACGGCACCAACGTCACGGATATGGCAGGTAACCAAAACTTGTCCATTCCCATCCACAACTTGTACAATTTACAACGCCGGCACGGCCCCCTCCATCGGCTCCCTCTGCGCCTCCCAAGCAAGCCAATCGGACCTCGTCGTCCTGTCCGAGTCAGTGTCAGCAAGAAAGAAAACCCCAGACATGACAAGGAGAGAGAGAAACTCACGGCAACAACCCCATGCTATTCACCTTCCACACCCCCAGCGCCAGCGCCACCACCTGCATCGCCACGTACGCCAGCTTCACCTGCAGCAGGCGCGCGCGGTTGCCGTCCGTCTCGAAGCGCTCAAACGCCTGGTTCGTCGCCAGGATCCCCATCAGCGGGTTCTTGAAGGCCATGAACACCATCATGATGCTGAAGATCTGGAGCGAGTTGCCCGACATGTACATCATGATGCCTGTCATCGGGAGGCCCTTGATCGGCCCGAGGGCGACTTCCCACGCTTTCTTGATCTTGAGGGTATCCATCTCTTCGGGGGTTTGGGACTTGCGCGCGGGGGCGGGGGATTTGGCGTCTTTTTTTTGCTGTTGGAAGGGGTCGGTTAGAGATGCATTGGGCGCGATGGCTTCAGGGGGGGAGGCGTGCCTTGTTGGTCTGGATGGCTTGCGAGGGGGGATAGCCCGGGGGGTCGGCGATGTTCGAGTTTTTGGACTTGTAGGCTGGGGGGTTGGTGAGGTCGGTCACCCATCGGGGCGCCGAGGCGGCGGGGGTTCGGAATTCGGCCATGGTGATGGGCGATGGGAATGTCGTCGGCACGTAGGTGGTCGTCGAGGTCAAGTCAATTGTCGATGGCGTCGTTGGATGGACATTGGACATTGGACAAATGCGCGCCCCACTGGAGAGCCGCGCTGTCGCGCTTGAGGTTGGAGCTCTCTGGTGGACCGTGCACAAATGCCTAGGAGCCCAGGCCCCACGGGGATGGCACGTCTCCACTGTAGCTTCAGGGGCCCGATCGCTGACAAGGGCCATCGAACGTCTGTCAACTCACGTCGATTCGGCTGACGGCGAACTTCACGACTTTATGTTTTCCGCTCCGCGTTTTCCGTCGACGACAACCCTCCACCGCTCCCGATCCACGACCGTTTCCCCGTCGACCACCGATTGCCAGACCTCGAAACCGCCGATCCACGACCACGACGCCGACAAGCAAACAAGCATTCCACTTCCCGCAGGTGGCGGTTGACCTTTGCAGACGCAGAAGCACACGCAGACACCACCAAGCACCAGAGACGAGACACCCGCTGCATGTGACGTGCCGCATACACACCTCCATCCCGACTCTGCGACGGTCCAAGGCCCGCGGCCTGCCTGCCCGGAATTCGTCCCTCGTCCCATCTCGGCGTGAGGGGTTGTCGCCCACCCTCCGCTGCACCGCTCCCCATTCGTGCGCCGGCAGCTCTCCTCGCGACCCTCTCCCGGAAACCGCATAGAGGGGCCCCTCGGGAGCCGACAAGAAGAGGGTGTTCACCTGGATACCCGAGATACAACATAGCAGCCAGCCAAAATGGCGGCCCCCCCAGGAGGAGGTGACTCCAAGCTGTTCGCGCGAGTAAGCCTCCGTCGTCTCTCTCTTGTGCCCCTTCCCCCCCTGCATCACTGTCCCGTCGTCTCTGTCCCGGCCGGGTGTGAGGTGAGGGCGCGCGACGCCACCAACGTTCCAGCCGGACGGCCGATCCCCTTCTTCGGGGCCGCGTCGCATCCCACCCCGCGCTCCCTATTTAGACGGCGCCGTCGCCCTCGCGCGCGCGCGCCGTCCTCCATGTCGTCGTCCTCATGTCCTTCGCCCCCGTCATGTTCCTTGCCTATGTCCCGCCGCCCGCCGCTGACCTCCCCTTTCGGGGCCCGCAGGGCAAGGTGGCCGAGCTGCGCCTCGAGCTCAACAGCGGCAGCAAGAAGGACAAGAACCACACGTCCAAGAAGATCGCCCTCAAGAAGATTGTCGCCAACATGACCATGAGCAACAACGACATGGTCGCCCTGTTTCCCGACATTACCAACTGCATGACGATCCAGAGCCTCGAGATCAAGAAGATGTAGGCATAAAGAGACGAGTTTTTGCGCTGGACGACGGCTGATGCGGTGGACAGGTGCTTCTTGTTTCTGGTCAACTATGCCAGGATGCGCCCCGAGATTGCCGTCAAGGCGATACCAATGTTGGAACATGTCAGTTCTCTCCTCTGCCTTGACGAAACCCGCTGACTTTGGGCAGGACATGGAAGACCCGAACCCCCTCGTGCGTGCGCTCGCGCTGCGGACCATGTCGTACATCCACGTCCGAGAATTCGTCGAAGCCACCGTGCCCGTCGTCAAGCACCTTCTCCGCGACTCGGATCCATACGTGAGAAAGACGGCGGCATTCTGCGTGGCCAAGCTCTACGACCACGACAGGCACATGGTGGAGGCATCGGATCTTATCGACAGGCTTAACAATCTTCTCCGGGACGACAATCCCACTGTGGTTGCCAGTGCCCTGGCCAGTCTGATGGACATTTGGGAGCGCAGCGACGCCATCAAGCTCACCATCGACTACAGCAACGCATCCAAGATGGTGGCCATCTTGCCAGACTGCTCCGAGTGAGTCCTGCCAAAACCATCCCACCCGACTTTCGCTGACACGTACAGATGGGGCCAAACATATATCCTCGAAGCCCTCATGTCCTACGTCCCCCAAGAATCCGGCGAGGCCCTCCTGCTGGCAGAGCGCATCTCCCCAAGACTGTCGCACTCCAACTCGGCCGTCGTGCTCACCTGCATCCGCGTCATCCTCTACCTCATGAACTACATTTCGGACCAGAAGCAAATATCGGCCCTCTGCCGGAAACTGTCGCCACCTCTGGTCACTCTGCTCGCCAAGGGCCCCGAGGTCCAGTACCTGGCCCTCCGAAACGCCCTGCTCATCCTGCAGCGACGGCCTGAGGTGCTGCGCAACGACATCCGCGTCTTCTTTTGCAAATACAACGACCCCATCTACGTCAAGGTCACCAAGCTCGAGCTCATCTTCATGCTCGCGACGGAAAAAAACATTGACGAGGTGCTGACGGAGCTCCGCGAGTACGCCACCGAGATCGACGTCCACTTTGTGCGCAAGGCCGTGCGCGCCATCGGCAAGTTGGCCATTAAGATTGAGCCGGCCTCCCGACAGTGCATCAACCTTCTCCTGGAGCTGGTCGCGACCAAGGTGACGTACATTGTGCAGGAGGCGACAGTGGTGATCCGCAACATCTTCCGCAAGTACCCCAACCAGTACGAGAGCATTATCGGCACCCTCTGCGAGCACCTCGACTCGCTCGACGAGCCCGAGGCCAAGGCCGCCATGGTCTGGGTCATTGGCCAGTACGCCAGCCGCATCGAAAACTCGGACGCCCTCCTCGAGGATTTCTTGTACTCGTTCTCCGAGGAGCCCGTCGAGGTGCAGCTGGCCCTGCTGACGGCCACGGTCAAGCTCTTCATCCAGCGTCCGACCAAGGGCCAGGAGCTCGTCCCCAAGGTCCTCAAGTGGGCCACCGAGGAGACGGACAACCCGGACCTGCGCGACCGCGCCTACATGTACTGGCGCCTGCTGTCGACCGACATGGAGGCGGCCAAGCGCATCGTCATGGGCGAGAAGCCCGCCATCACGGCCGAGTCGGAGCGCCTCGATCCCGTCACACTCGAGGAGATGTGCCTCAACGTCGGCACCCTCGCCACCGTCTACCTCAAGCCCGTGCAGACCGTGTTCCGCAACGCGCGCCCGCGCCGCCTGCAGGACTCGCCGGCGTTGCAGCGGCAAGAACCGACCCACACGGACATCCCCGGTGGCGGCGTCGTGCCCAGCGGCTTCGACACGCAAAAGTCGCTCAGCCAGCTCGGCATGGGCGGGCAGCCGGCCGACTTTAACCCGCGCACGGCGGCGCGCGGGGGAGGGGGCGAAGCCAACCTCGCGCGGGCCGTGACGGACGCGGACGAGTATTTTTCGGAGCAGATGCGCGGGATGCAGATCCAGGAGCAGGGTGACAGCTTTGGCGGCAACGGCACCGAGGGGGCGGGCTATGTGGTCAATCAGTATGCGCCGCAGACGCTGTATCCGGGGGCGGCGGGGGTGCGGGCGGGGCCGGGGAATAATGGGGATTTGTTGATGTAGAGATGCCATTGTAATTTCGAGGGGGAGGGGAGATGTATATGTAATGACAGACGATGGAAATATGATGCCAAACATAAGGTCTGAGGAAGGCTTTTGATCTCTTGGCGGTGCTTGACGGACGGGTGGGGGCTGGGAACAGGGGAACTGTTGACATGACCCACAGACAGCGCACATCACCAAGGCAGAACCACAAAGTCCGACAAAATCTGTTTCAATTTGTACTAACGACCCAGTCCCATGGACGAATTACGTTCCCATTTCCATTTCATCATGCCCTCGTTCCTCATTCAACCCCCTGCTACTCTCCACTCAAGAGGTGATCTTTGCTCTCGATCCCGCCGACTGACTGACTGCAAGCAGAAGAAATGAGGGGAAATTGAAGAACAAAAGAAATAAAATCCCATTATGATATCCTCGGTCCTTGAACCTCTCCCCCCATCTACCACCGAAACGAACTGAACCGAACCAGACGACCAGCAACCCTTCAAGATCGGACCTCTTCGGGCCAGAGAAGTAAGTGGCTGCTGCCATCGAGCCGAAAACGTGCTGAGAAATGTTGCTTCAAGGGGAAATGACATATCTGTTGTTGTAGGATGTGATGGTGCTGTGACTGTGTTGATGCCGGATGATGGGATGCTGAACAATCTGGCTGTCTGTTTGACGATGTCCATGTCGATGTTGGAAGTGCAGGGGGAAGGAAGGTCCAAAGTACCAGAAGAGGATGAAGAAGAATGAAGAGGCGTGGGAGGGTGACAAGACCGTCTACCCAACAACAACCATCCCCACCGCCACCGCGCCCAACAACTTGCCCACCATCCCGCCGACCGCCATCGCCGAAGCCGCAACATTCTGGGTCGCCTCCGTGGCCGACGCCGCCGCGCTGCTGCTGCCGGCACCCGTGGAGTAACCCTGCGTGTGCGTCGGGTTCGCCGTGGTAAACGCGCTCAGCGACGCCCCGGCGCCAGTGGAATACGCCGTCCCGTTGACAGCGACAGTGGCATTCGTCTTTGTGAGCGTGCCGGTGGTGGTGGAGGTCGTCGTGAGGGTGGTGTAGCCACCTCCGATGCCACCGATGCTGCCCTCGGCGGTGCAGTTGCACGGGCCGTGGGTGTGGTACGGTGTGGTGGTGGCCACGGGGATGAGCGTGATGCTGCCGGTGCCGCTGAAGGGGGCGACGGTCTGGGCGGTGATGTTGGTGCTGGGGCTCGGGGTGTAGCTGGGGCTCGGGGTGCTGCTGGTGCCGCCGGTTCCGTAGTACGAGTAGGAGCTGGTTTTGGACCTGTGCTTGCTGCTGGTCATGGTCTTGGTCGAGGTGGCGCAGGTGAGGAGGACGGTGGTGTCCTCTGAGGAGGTTGCCTCGGCGTAGGTGGCGGAGCTGTCGCCGCCGAGGGTGAGGACGGCGACGTTGGTGAAGGTCGTGGTGATGACGGTTTGGGTCTCTTGGTCAAGGGCGTCGCGGGCCTCGATGTGGTCGCAGGCGGGACTGTGGTCGAGGGCCGCGGCGAGGTGGAGGACGCTGGCTGCCGTGATGGCGAAAAGGGTCGGTTTGAAGAGCATTTTGGAAAGAGTGTGGTTTCTTGGAAAGATGCTGCTGCTGCGAGGGAAGGTTAGTGATGTCTCTTTCTCTCCCGGCGCTCTTCTCTTTGCTGGGGCATTCTTGAGAGGGAGGGGGTAGACACGCTCAGCCGGAGGCTCCTGCTCCCACGAGACAGAGAGCAGCAGCTAGATGGGTGTGTCATGTCCCGGCTACCAGATAACGTCTCTGTATCCAGGTGGCATTGCAAATAGGGCTTGCCCTTTCTGAGGACTGGCTCCAAGTGATGCTGGCTTCGTTTGGCCGGGGAAGGGGGAGGGGCAGACAGAGGATGAGGAAGGTGGCTTGGGATAACCCGTTTGATGAGGATTGGGGGGGGGCTTGGGGAGGAACTTGGGGAAGAACTCGACTCACTGCTGCTGAAATATTGACAGTTTCCGGAATGCGGCGTGGGCTGTGTGGTGGTGGTGACCTTGTCGAGGAGGAGAGGGTGAAAGGGTGTGGGAGGAGCAGGTGGAAAGGTGGAAAGGTTCCGAATTTGGCTTCCACCCTGGCTCTTGCCGTTCGAGTGAATTTGGGAAAAGTTTGCAAATTGTCAAGGCGGTGGTTTGTGGGAGGAAGGTGCCCAGGGAAGAAGAGCGAGGAAGGAATAGCCCCGACCCTGAAAACGGCACAAATTCGTGGGACTTGTTGTCGTCGCAACTTGATCACTCTCGAATCTCCCATGGGATGGCCGTGAAAGGTTGCGCAATCCATCGGATGAGATGTTGTGCTTTTGTATATGCTACCAGACTCGATCCCATGTTTGCCCAGATGGTCTCTAGAGCTGCGAAATGGTGATGCCATCTCAACTACCTCTGTTTCCACGTTTCCCTCCCCTCACTGGCGTCTCGTCGACAGGCAGTCATGATCAAAATTCCAAGCGGTCCAGGCAAAACATTCCATAAATCTAGAACATAACCAAGGACTCAGTCGAGCAGGAACCCGGAGCACAGGGACTGGTACCAAGATGCCACGACCGGGAGTGCGCTCCCCGTGTCGCACCAGTCCGCTGCCTGGCCTAGCAAACGACCTTTTGTCGAGGGACAGTGTCACGGTTCCTACATGGGCAAATTATTGTGCCTCCTTGGAGTTGCTGTATCCCTATGGAAGTGTGCTGGTTCCTGGCAAGGTACCAGGAGGGGAAGCAGCCGGAGTAACCATGTCTGCCAGGAAAAGCCCCCATTCGATCCGAAAAGAAGACGATAGAGTGATTCTCAGGTGTCAAACAGCAAGGACCGCAGCTGGTCCCTGCCATGGACCGTGAAATGGTCCGATGGAAGCATGTCTCATCCTGAGGATCGAGTCTTGTTCCGTTTGCTGTTGATCTTGAAGCATGCATGGTACGTCTCTGGTTGAGTCAGCTCCCCGGAGAAGCAGCACATCAACAAGCGTGTCGAATTCAGCACGGGAACAAGGTGAACGGGCAATGAGCTACAGCCCATATATCTACAGACCCCAAGAAGTCACGGGGACAAACTCGAGACCCCCCTCGTCATGTCACTTTCGAACTCTCTCTGCCCTGAGGAGCAAAACCTGGGCGGCGTTGGTGAGAGATTCAGCTTTGCAGAGCTTTTCCAATGGAATAAGCTCGGATACAAAGGCCAAACTGCCATTGGTACCGCCCAGTCTACCTGGAGGTGTTGGTGAGATGACCCTGAAAAATGGGTGACGTTGAATTTGACGTTGGTGGTCAGGGTCCAGACAGCAAACCAAAAAGGGAACGTCGGAGATGGCCGTCGGCTGGTTCGGGTGCCGGGATAAGGAGACCGTTGCAACCATCACTAAGACGCCATCAGCGTCGGGCTCTGACAGTCTTGACGGGCAGCCTTGAAGTCTGACATGCTTGACTGGTCCCTCCAATGCCATGACCTCACCCTCCCATGATCCCATCGCATGCATCGCTGGCGGCTAGCATTGTTAAAAAGCGCCCACGTTGTCCCCATAGCCGCCAGAGTTCAGCCCTTCGGACTTGTTTGCAGTGGCCTGGATCCAGAAGACACCTGAAACAAGACAGGCCATGCTTCGGAGGAGCATGCTGCCAATTGGACGAGCTTCCGCCTGGCGCACTGTGAGCATACGCGTGTCCTGACATTGACCTTCTGGAAGCAACAAACAAACAGACGATATTATCTCATCCACACACGGTGAAGACTGGATGGGTTGCTGGTCAACCAGCTGAACTCGGACATCTGCAAGGGGGGGGGGGGATGTTGTCAAGTCCATCGGTGCACGTTTGGGAAAGAGGAACCTGGCTGATGCCCGTCCTTGCAAGGTCATTCGAAAGCTTCGGACGCCCAATTGCTGCCGTCAGATAACGGAGACATGAAAAAGAAAAGGAAAGCCGTTGGAAGGTGTTTGCAAGGTCGCAATTCGAGAAACTCCACCACGAATGGCGCATGGTGGTTTCATTTTCAGCTCTGCGTTTTGGCGGTTGTTTGGATCGCGTGGTCCGTGCCAGCGCTGCTGATTTGCCTCTCTCTGCAGCTGTGCAGCAAACACTCACAACTCCGTGGCCCACGGGTTTGGTGGGTCAATGGAGGCGGTGGGGGGTCGGGTCGGGCGGGCGGACTGGAAGGTTTCCAAGATGCTTGGCTTTTCGGCGGTCGCTGCTGGGAATGGAAGCAAGTCGGGACTCGGGAGCATCGGGTTCTTTTTGGCCTCGATTGCAGCTTGGGGCACCCAAGACTTTGCCGCCAAGCCCTGCCTTGATTTCTGACCATCGACCATCGACCGACATCACCATCCCCTCCCGCATTTGGATCCTTGATTATTCCCTCGACTCCCGTCTTCCAGTCTTGCAGTGTACCGTGATCCCAACAGCATCTGTTTCTGGCGACATCATCCCCGACGGACCCAATCGGCTGCTTTGCCCATCCATCCGTTCGTTTATCGCCCTGAGAACAGCCGCATCCATTCTCCTGGACGGGCAGCAACAGCGACATTCTCACGCTCCCACGGTTCCAGATTCACCTACCCCGACCCCATCCCATCGACACTCCACCTTCACACCCCGGGCCACCTCCAACAACACCTCACACAGCCACCGCGGCACAGTCTTGCTCGCACGTCGACGGCCTGTCGCTGACTTGGGGCCAAGCAAGCTTCTGCGGGCCAGAGTCGTCTCTTCTCGTTTCGCTTGCGCATGACATTCAGGCTGGGCTGTATATACCTGCTTTCCCACCTAGTATATACACGAGGCGTCCCCAAATCGGGACTCCATATCCGTTCCCGTCCCCTGCCCGTGCCAATCCGCCCAGTGCCCGCGCCCGCGCTTCGATAACCTGCAACCTGCAACTTCACCTGCACCTGCAAGCGCATCGCCGTCCGACCTCAAGGGAGAACTCGCCCTCACCTCTTGGATCGTCGAGGACTCAACACCCAGAACTGGGACCATCGCTGGCCTCATGCGGATTGCCCGTCCCCAGCGACCTCCTCGCCATTTCCGACAGCACAACAAGGAACGCGCGCGAGTGGCCCGATCTTCCCGAAACCTTGGCGAGCGACGCCGTTTGCGGCCAGATTGAAGGCGTTGTCCCCCAAAGCGCACCGCACCGCACCGCACTGCCGCACCGACCTCGAGCATCATCGGTCGCGTCAGAAAACGTTCGCAGCCTGTTGCGTCTGTTGTCCCCCAAACACCGCTCCCAGCGACCGACGCTTCCTCGGCCTCCGTGCTGTGTTGTGGTATAATTGCCCTGCCAATCGGCTGCGCCTGCACCTGGCCGTTAATTGCCCTGGCAGCCCCCGGATACTTGGTGCGACCTTTGCTCGCCAGTGCTGCCGCGAACCATGACCGATTCCCACCATCCCCAGACCGCCGGCAGCGAGCCACTCAAGGACGACGCCGCCCTGCAACAGCCCACCGACGCCGTGCCCCTGAGCATCATGGGCAATCCCGCGACGCAGACAGCCGAGCCGATGGACGGCCCAGCCGCTCTCCCCTCGCCCGCCCTGGAGCCCCCGCCGTCAGCGTCAGCGCCAGCGTCATCCTCGGATCCCACACCGAAAATCGACGACGACGCCGCGACCAAGGGAAAGGCCAAGGACGACGCCCCGGCGACGACGACCGAGGCCAAGAGGGAAGACGACTCGCTATCGATAGGGCCTTCGGACCCGCAGCCCGGCTCGTCGACCGCGGACCCCCTCGTCTGCACCATCACGCTGCTGCTCACGACGGGCGCGCGCCACCCCTACAAGATTGACGAAAAGTACCTGGCGAAACGAAACGTCGACATCCCGGATGTGACGGAGGAGGGCAAGAAGGACCCGTTCAGCATCTCGGTCTATAAACTCAAGGAGCTGATTCTCCGGGAGTGGCGGGACGAGTGGGAGAGCAAGCCGGCGAGCCCGAGCAGCATACGACTCATCTTTTTTGGGAAGCTGCTGGACGATAAGGAGCAATTGAAGAGTAGGTCCCGCGGTGCCATGGTAGTTGCGATGCTTTGGCTAACCGAGATGTCACAGAATACCAATTCAGCGCCGATAGCCACAACATTGTGCACATGTCGGTCCGCCCGGCCGACATGATGGAGGAGGACGAGGGCGCCAAGGGCAAGGCGCCGTCGCAGAACGGGAGGAGCCGGCCGAGAGGCGGCGGCTGCTGCACCATATTATAGGCTCCGAGTTGCGTGCGGCTCTTCTCGAGGCATGATACACCGCCCAAGTAGGAGGAGTCGAATTGATTACAGGGGTTGCGCCCGAAGCGTGGAACCAGACCGGCTGGGTAGAAGAAGGGCTGGGACGGGGAACAGGTTCTCTGGGACCAATACAGCGTGGTTGTGGGTTTTGGGTCGGCGTACAATGTTGTCTTGCTGCGTATAACTTGCTTCTGGTTTTTGAGACGACTGATGATGAGAATAGAGCGAGGATGGTTTCATTTGCTGCATGGGTATTTGGGTTTGTCACGGTAGTCAGTCAGATTGGTCGTATGTAGTTGTACAAGAGGGAGGTGGCGGGTGGGCATGGAATTCTGTTTTTAAGTTGACCAGCGCATTCTCTCGTCTGTTGACTCTGATCGGCTTTGACAGCGCGGGTGTGATATCATATAGCCGCCCCCCCCCCACTGACATGGTCTTTACCCTCTCCCAAAGTCCGTGATACGCATCACATCTCCCCCATGAACCGGGTCTCCCCCTCAAATCTTCAACTTGCGCTCCATCTCATCGTGGAACGACACGGCCGCCCGCGTCGTCTCGCCCGTGTACACATCCTCCCAGGTAATCATCTCGTCGCGCCCCGTCAGAATCTCCTCGTGCACGCCGGCCCGGCCGCCCTTGCGCAGCGCCAGCGGCCGCGCCTCGCCCCGCCGCGTAATGTCCAGCTCCATGCCGTGGCGCAGCGGCGCCGCGATGCCGTGCACGCGTTGCAGCATCGTCATGCGCAGCTTGTCGCGCGTCGCGTCCCACGCCTTGAGCCGCGCCTCGAGCGGGTGCGCGGAGACGGGGGTCGTCGAGCCGGCGACGGCGTCGTACGGGCTCGGGCCCACGCCGGCGCGGAGGGTGTCGTGCAGGCCCGGGGCGGAGGGTGCCGAGAAGCTGTGGTCGGGGATGTGGGTGAAGGAGGAGGAGTGGGAGTCGGCGGGGATGATGCGGAGGGCCTGGGGGGGGGGGGAAGGTTAGCTTGGGTGGTGGTGGATTGGGGGAGGGAGGAAGGGAGGTACCATCTTGGGCGGTTGTGGGGGGTTTGATGGAGGTTGTATTGTTTTTGGAGAGTTGGAATGGACTCTGTTTCGGTGGTGCGAGTGTTCAAGTCGGGGTGTGGTGCGGTGGGTTGGGCGTGGTTGATGTCGAGTTGTTGGCCGTTTGATGGAAGCTCTCTCCGACTCTCCAAGGCTGCAAGCTGCTTCGCGTTCGGCTCGTCACAGTGCTGCCGGCTGGAGTGCCTGATTAGGTAATGCTTTTGGCCCCAAAGCCCCCACTTGGTCTCCAATCCCCGCCTATCCCCGGCTTTCCGGCTCTCCACAAACGGGGATCAGCTCTCGAGAGTCACATCTTGAACATTAAAGGTCCCAGCACCCTCCACACCTCCCAGCCATGCGCCCACGACCCAATCGACGACAAGATGCGCCTCCCCCCGCCCATCATCCGCATCGCCAACGGCACCTTTCACCGCCACCACCCCAACGCCGCCCACACCCCCTCGCACCCCAACCCGCCGCTCTTCTCGGACCTCTCGTTTGAGCTCCCCTCGTCCTCCTCGCCCCCCCACCACTGGGCCATCGTCGGCCCCTCCCTCTCCGGCAAGACCACCCTCCTCGAGATCCTCCGCGGCCAGCACCTCTGCTTCCCGCCCACCGCGCGCTCCTTCCCCTACCTCGCCACCGACGCCGTTCCCTCGCGCCTGCGCACCCCCTCCTCGGCCATCCAATACGTCGGCTTCAACACCCACACCTCCCTCCACAACCCCGCCACCGGCGCCTCGACCTACCTCTCCGCGCGCTACGAATCCCGCCGCGAAATCACCGACTTCTCCCTCCGCGCCTTCCTCCTCGGCAACACCCAGCTCAACCCCTCGGACCCGCTCCCCGGCGACGAAGGCATCGACACCGCCCTCCTCGGGCGTGTTGTCGCAGACCTACACCTCGCCCCCCTCCTCGACCTGCCCGTGGCATTCCTCTCCAATGGCCAGGGCCGCCGCGCCCGCATCGCGCGCGCCCTGCTCACGCGCCCCGAGGTGCTGCTGCTCGATGAGCCGTTCATGGGGCTGGACCCGCCGACGGTGCGGGGGCTGAGTCCCCTGCTCAAGTCGCTGGCCGACAAGGCGAGTCCTAGGCTGGTGGTGAGCGGGAGGCCGCAGGATCCGGTGCCGGAGTGGATTACGCATATGGTGTATCTGAGAACAGATTGCCAGGTGGGGGCCATGGGGGACAAGGAGACGGTGTTGCAGGGGTTGAGGGGGTATGTGAGAGGGGTGTGGAAGGGGGGGTTGGCTGAGGATGAGAAGATGCCGGTGCATGCGCTGGGGGAGATGGGGAGGGTGTTGGCGGCAGAGGGAGCGGAAGGGGAGGGGTTGGGTGCGGCTGTTGAGCGGGGAGTGGTCGAGGCTGAGAAGGGGGGTGCTGAAGGGGTCGTTGGAGAGCCGCTGGTTGAGATGAACGGGTGTGTTGTCAAGTATAGGGACAAGGTCGTTCTGGGGAACTGGGCCGAGGAGCGGGATGGGAAAACACGGGATGGGCTGTTTTGGACGGTGAGGCGTGGCGAGCGATGGGGAGTCTTTGGTCCGAACGGGTCAGGAAAGACAACCATCGTCTCGTTGCTGAGCTCCGATCACCCCCAGACGTACTCCCTCCCCATTAAGCTGTTTGGGCGAACCCGCCTCCCGGAGCCGGGCTCGGGCGAACAGCCCCTGACCTTCTGGGACATTCAGTCCCGCGTGGGCCACTCCAGCCCCGAAATCCACCAACACATGCCCCGCAGCTTGACCGTCCGCCAAGTGCTCGAAAGTGCCTGGGCGGACACCTTCCGAAGCAAACCCACCCTCGACGCCGCCTCCACCGGCCAGGTCGACGCGACCCTCCGCTGGTTCGCCCACGAGCTGAACCCAGCCTTCGTCAACCCCACCCAGCAACTCTCCTCCACCACCCACGACGAGGACCCTGTCGACTGGGCCCGCGACTACATGTTTGGCGAGCTGTCCTTCAGCGCCCAGCGCATCCTCCTCTTCCTCCGCGCCATCATCAAGCACCCCGACATTGTCGTGCTCGACGAGGCTTTTAGCGGCATGGACGACGCCGTGCGCGACAAGTGCATGCTCTTTCTTGCGCACGGCGAGGAAAAGACGTACGTGACGACGACGTCTGGTGGGGCGGGCGGGAGGCACTCGCCCGCGGCGCAGGTCGTGCCCAGCGCGGCGGCCAAGGCGGGGACCGTCAAGGTCACGGGCTTGGGGGAGAGGCAGGCGCTGGTGTGTATCAGCCACGTCAAGGAGGAGGTGCCGGATTGTGTCAGGGAGTGGATTTGTTTGCCCGAGGCGAATACCGGGGCGCCGGCGAGGGTGGGGACGTTGGACGGGCCGCTGGGGAGGGATGGGAGGAGGTGGGGGGAGATTTGGGGGAGTTGAAGCGGGCAGAGATGAAGACGGCATGTATATATGATCTCTCAAGGACCAGTGCTGAAGGTCTTGGGAGCCTGACGATGAAATGAAACATGAACAACCCACACACCTACCGAGTCCAGAATGAAGCGTCCGAGCCCAACGACTGGCCTCTTGTCTTCGTCCCTGGAAGATCCCCACGACCGCATGACGGAAGGTCGCGACAGCTCTCGTGTTTTTGTTGCCGTTTGATTCCCGCTGGTCTAGTGGTAACACATCTCAGCAACTCCGGATCAACCCGCCAAACGTAAACAATAGAAAAGGGGGTGGAGCAAAAAGACCATCAGGGATTTACTGGTTGTCACAAGCCCAAGAGCTAACCAATCTGGCTCTCACTGGTCCATCTATGGTAGATTGGGCAGACGGGGTCCCGCGTTCTCTCGGGTGGGCATGGTCGTTTGTAAAGGTTGTGGTGGATATTGTACTGTTCACCGCCGGTCAGAGGACGGCGTCATCCGAGGGGAGGCTCAACAGGGAAACGTTTATCCCGCTTCACGTGGGTACTCCTGGTTGCTCTATATACAGTTCACCCCGATTGTGGGGATGGAAGATCTCCAACATCGGGTGAGCGGAAAAGGAGTTGGTGATTTGTTGTTTAGTTGAAAGAAGGTTGAAGCTGGGGTTCTACCCAATTCGCATCTATTCCGGTCCAAGTACCTGGGTTACATTCAAGCCTCGCTTGTAGCATGGGAAACATTGATATGAGGCTGTCCTCAAGAACTCGGGGGCACTTGTGTGCAGGTTCTGGGGAGGTTTATGGTAAACTATGGATCAACTCTTCAACAAATATTGGGTTGATGACCCTCCAACAAACCACATTATCGATGACATCGCTCCCGCTGTTCTCTTTACAGGAGAGATATATGGCAGAGCTGGAAACCTGTGTAGGGAGATGGGCGCATGGGTCCTTTGTCCTGAAGATGTCTTGGGAGCGAAGTTGAAGTGGTTGGTATGGTCTGGGATGGTAAGTTCAGATTGCGAGACTTTGGACTCCATATCCTAGAAAAGGGTCTGGTACAGGCAGACGAGGACGATGCCATTGTTTTACGCAAAATTTCTTATTCCAATGTAGAGGTCAAGCTCGACACTTGTGGGAAGTCCAGGTTGGTTAAAAATATATTCTTGTCAACGTGTACGTTTTGACATTGGTTTTAGGACATTTTCCAGGAGAGGAGTCCTGTCTCGGACTTGATAAATATCTGTAACCAACACCATTGTACACTGGTTTCTGCCCCGAATGTAAGCTTCCAGTATGTTGTTGAACAACGACATAGAGTATACCAACATCGGGCTTCAAGTCTCCGATGTGCATCGTCAAGACATAGTCTGGATAGATGGACGCCGGGGTTATATCTCCCTGTTCCTCTCAGGACTGGACTACACAATATTCCATGAGATGTATCCTATACCGAGGAGTTGTTGGAGGCTCTCGTAGATGTCAGAAGATAAGCGGGAACCGTAAACAAGGCTACGTGTTAGCCATGGAGCCTCGACATATACAAGTTACCATATCTTGAGTTCTAAAGACCAGAGGCAAATCTTATCACACCGCCTCATACTTCCTCACGCCTTGATGCTGGGAAAGCCTTCCAAGACTTATATGTGAGGCAAGTCTTCCGTATTCCACGATCACCACCATGCTAAGAGCGGAACATCTTCCACGTTTAAACAAGAGAACGACCACCCGGTCAGGGACGAGGAACCTGTCGAGCCAGAGAAGATCAAGGAGCATCCCAACCAGCCTCATCGACCACAAGCACTTGCAGCTTGTCAAGCCGAGGGAACAACAATGGAAGTCATGATGGTTTCTGCGAACCAAATGGTGTTGCTGTTGTTTCTGACAAGTTCCAGGGCTCGTCACATCCAGCAACCTGAAATCGGAATCCAACATGGCACAAATGTCCAAGCAAGGCAAAGATTCCCCTTCAGGGCACAACAGCCAGCACCTCAACCGAAATACCACCAAACACAGTCCTAACCCGCGATGATGTCGTCGACGGTCGCCAGTGAATCTCCCTCCCAGCCAATCACCCTCCCCCTCCTTCACCCACACAGCTCAGCTCAGCCCTCCCGTCATCCCACCACAGCGAGCACACCAATCGGCGCACCGTACCAGACCTTTCCAACGAGCCGCTCTCCCAACGCCTGATGGATGGTCGCACGGAGCAACGCCGTACCTGCATATCCCGTGCGCGCCACGGCTCACGCGCTGCTGCTGCACAGCAAGACGGCAGGAACCACACTCCCACACACTCGAACAGCAGCGATGTTGTGCGAGTGCGAGTGACGCGCGCTTGCACCTCATCTCATCTGCCATCTCGACGCGGTCGCGACATCTTCACGGTGGGGGAGCAGGGGAAAGTTTGCCCACTTGGGTCCGGGGCTGAAGACAAGCGAGCGAGCGGCTCGTTCCTTTCCCCCTGTCTCTTCGTTATTTTTATTCCTTGATTTGCTGGGAGATGCTGGGGAATTTGCCCCGGGAAGAATGATGCGATGCAGGGGGGAGGATTGGGGGGAGCATGGGCCTCGCCCGACGACCACAACGTCCGAGTCCCCGGTCCCGACCGAAGTCGAGCTCGAGCTTGGTTTGCATGAGGGACCGCTCTTTTTTTCCCTTGTCTGACCTGTTGGGATGTCCACCTTCCTTTCCTGGTGGTGTCCACTTGTCGTCGTCGGAGTGGAATTTGTGGGGGAGGGGAAGGCTTTGGAGAAGTCCATCAATTGTGGGTTTCGTCGACGAGAAGGATGGCGAGGATGGGTACGAGAAGGATGACGTGAGGAAGAAGAGGGGGGGGAGAACGGAGATGATGGTCTTTCAGAAGCGTCCAATCCTTCGTCGTCTATCAACATTTGAAGTGACAACAGTCATCTCCAAAGTTGTGCGTGGGAGAGAGAAAAACCTGGACAGGAAAGGAGTTCCTCATCGGCCCGTAACCCGAAGGAACGAAACAGAGGGGGAAGGAATACGAACAACACCCACGGCAGGCAGCCGCAGCCGCAGCCACAAACTTGCGAGTGATTTTTGCGTTGCCGTGTGATTGAGTGCTGACTGACGATGGGATTTTCTTCTGCCAGGCCAGCGTGTTTCGCGGCGCGTGCGTGCGCCACAAAAGCTTGCTTGCTTGCTCCCCTGGACGTTGTTTCCCCCACCCGACCTTTCCACGAACCACAGACCCTTGAACTGGTGAAACACATCCGACTGGGATTAGCACCGAGAGGTCATGGCGAAGAGGCCCGGATAACGAACAGTCAAGCGGCGGTGGTGTTGTGGTTCTGTTGCCCAGCCACACGCACGCACCCTGGTGGAGGGAAATTAGCCCTTCCGCTTTGGGGGGTTTGGGGCAGTCTGATTGGCTGGAGATGGGGTTGCGTCTGATGAGGACTCGGGCTCTGAGCGCAAGGGGAGGATGGTCGGTGATGAGTGAGATGACGGGGAGGAAGGTCCTCGCCGGTTCCAAGGGGAAAAAGGGCAATGTTGGTTGTTTGTTGTGGAGCGTCGGAGAGGGGAAAGACAGGTGGCTCACTTCAATTCTCTCTTCCCAAAGAGCAGTCAAAAAGGCGCAATCGCAAAGCTGAGGTCAAGACAGTCACAAGAGCAAGAGGTTCAGTAAACTCATTTCCAATGGGTCTGGATTCCAAAGTATTCTACAATGCTAAAACGCCTACACAAGTCGGCGCGAACCGTGGGTATCGTGCTTCTGCAATTACATTTGACATTGATTCATATCTTGAGTGAAACCCAGATGCCCTGCTCAACTCCCCCCTCTCCCCAAACCAGTCTCCAAACACTGCTCAACGTCCCCAATCCAAAACAATCGTCACCAAAGAAGCTTAGAGAAGAAGGGCAGCAGCGGCGGCAGCGCCGAGCATCTTGATGGCGCCAGCAGCGCCGAAGCTGGAAGCACCAGCCGTGTGGATGGGGGCGCTGCCAGTGGTGCTGGGCTTGACCCACGAGCCAGTGCCGGTGGGCTTGACGGGGGCGACGCCGGTAACCTCGGGCTTGGGCCACGAGCCAGCGGGCTTGGAGCCCTCAACCTCGGTGTCGGGCTTGCTGGGGATGGGGTGGGTCCACGAGCCAGTGGGCTTGGGGGCCTCGGGCTCGTCGTGCGAGGGCCAGGTGGGCTTGACGGGGCAGACGGTGTAGGTGGTGGGGATGGCGGTCGTGACGACGAGGAGCGAGGTGGCACCGGTGATGGTGTGGACGCAGTCGGTGTACTTGGTCTCGAGGCTCGTCTTGGTGATGGTGGTGGGGATGAGGGTCGTGACCGTGATGGGCTTCTCGCCGGGGATGGTGTGGACGCAGGTCGAGGTCGACACGGTCTCGGCGGTCTTGGTGATGGTCGTGGCGGGAGCCTTGGTCGTGACGGTGAAGGGAGCGGCCGTCTTGGTGATGGTGTGCACGCAGTCCGAGGTGCTGGTGGCGGTGGAGCAGCCAGCCGGGGCCTTGGTCGTGGTCTCAACCTCGGAGACGGGGCAGACGGTGGTCGAGACGGCGACGACCTCGGTGACGACAACCGGGCCACCACCGTGGCGGACGGGGCAGTTGGTCACCTCGGGCTTGCACGAGGTGACGGTGTGGACCTGGGTGGCGTAGACGGTCTTGGTCGTCTGGCGGCCACCGTGGCCGGCACCGGCGAGGACGGCGGGCAGAGCGCCCAGGAGGAGAAACTTGTTCATCATGTTGGTTAAAAGAGTGGATACCCGAAGGTGATTATTAGGTTTAAGGAGCGAATGTAATGGTCCCGAAGGAGATGCAAGAACAGAAGCAGATGACTTGTGTGGGTGAGGAGAAAAAAGAAGATGGAACTGAAGGCGGCCGTTGTCAGACTTCTTATACCGACGACCGACCGTCCTCGACCGGCGCCGCCCTCCCACGGCCCACGGTCCTTCTGCGCCCCCCCATCGCGCCGTGCCAAAAAGCTTGGATGCAGCCGCCTGCACGAAAGGCTCGCGGACATTGCGAGACCCTGCACTTGCGCCGGGGGTGGGAGGGCGAGGAGGGGGGGCTGAGGATTCTTCGGCGCTCCCCTGGAGCTAGACAGGGTGGTTCCAGCAGGGCACGCTGGCGCGGTGCGAAATTGGAGTCGTGGTGAAATTGCTTGACCAAAAGGCAGGCTAGCATCGCTCCCACGAACCCTCGTTGCGCGGTAAGCCTCAGGGGTTGGCAAGGCCGCGGCGGGCCAATGGCGAGGGCCGTCACACTGCGCCCCCCATCGCCGGCCCTGTCGCCATCCCGGTCGACGCGGCGCAAGCTGGCCAGGACCGCTGTCGACCGGTGCAGTTTCTGTTTTGATTTGTTCCAATCCTTCCCGGTTTCCAGCTGCACGTGTAATTAAAGCTTTTTGGCCGCGACCTGGGCGATCCGATGGTCGGTCCCGGAGTGAGGACGGAGGTACCGGGCCAGCAGCCCTGCCATAATTTGACAGTTGACGTTTGGTCGCACCGCTTGCTCTCCATGGTGGCCATGATTCACTGACCGACCGACTGCTACCGTGCCAGTTGGTTCCTGTCCTGGTCCCGCCAGACTCCTCGTCCCAGAGGTTGGGGTAGTCGTAGTCTAAACCAGGAGCAGGAGGCGGGAAAACCCCGGGGCAACGGCCGCCAGCACAGCGCAGAGCAATTGTCGCTTGTCGTGGCAGCCTGCATCTTGGAGAAACGCAAACGGATCCGCCTCGTAGCGTGCAGTAGCAGAGGCTGCGAGCCGGCGACAACGAGTGGGAGGCCGTGAAGCTGCTGGCCGACTCGGAGCGGTGTAAGGGTCGATGCTCGCCAGCACAGCACCCATCGAATCCTGCTGCTGCTAGCCGAAGCTGGCCAGCACCGCGCTTCATTCATCCAGGGAACCATCGGTGGTCGAAGGCTGGAAGCCCACCAGAAACACCGAAACAACGGCGAGCGGTTCCAACTGCTGGTTCCGCGAGAGAAACACGGCCGTGCGCACGTGACGTCGAGATCCGAGCTGGATCTGCGGCAGGGCAGCAGCATGGAGCATGAAGGACGTTGAGATTTGGCGTCGGTGCTGTGCTTGAAAAGGATGCAACCACCACGGGGCGGACAATTTCCCGTCGCTATCCCGTCGTCGGCCATCACAAGGTCCCACAACAACAAGCGCGTCCGATGGTCGGTCGTCGGATGTCCATCGTCGACGACCCGACAAGCCTCAGTCAGGATTTGTTCTTCCGCGTCTCGCCCGCCACCGTCATCTTTTCCGTGTGTGGCACTCGACGGCCCGGTAGTGTCGCTGTCGGGGAGTCGGTAGTGGCGGATTCGAAGACGAGGGTGGAAGGGCCGTGAGACGCAGGGGCTCAAATTGATTCCTTGGTGAAATCTTGATTGCCGTCCAAAAATACACGGGCCCGGCGCATCGCGTCTCCTGGCAAGGAGAAAGGAGAAAGAGTCGATGCCGTCACGGTAATTTCTTAATTTCTCGCGAGGCCCGGCTTCCTGGATCGTCAAAATGGAAGGCGCTTCGAGCAATCAAACTCCGCAAAAGGGGAGCCCATGTCTGGGCGGCTGGGGGGACGCGGGGGAAAATGTCAAATCAAACCTCCGCGCTGTGGCGGGGGCACGCGAAATTGAGGACGGCCCGACACGAGGCCGAGTCCTCTGTCTGGATGTGACCGTGGGGGGAGGAGAGGCCGCAGGCAGAGTAATCAAGAATAGCTTTTTTTAACTCGATTACCATGGTCCGCTGGCTCAATGGCAGAGCGTCTGACTACGAATCAGGAGGTTCCAGGTTCGACCCCTGGGTGGATCGTATTTTTGCCTTTTTTGCCCTGTTTCCCCTTTTCATATTCCCCTTTCCGCACCACCCCTCTCTGCCCTTCTTCGTGTTTGCTATTCGGACGATCACATTCTTCAACACGAACCCCCTCCCTCTCCTTCGTATTCACATTTCATTTCTGTGCTTTGGAAGTTTCCATTGCTGGTCTTTTGGCGTGCCCGCCTCGGGTACACACCCCAAGCTACTTATCATGACAGTCTCAAGATAGCAGCGGCAATGTGAGCAACACGCGGCAGACGGCAACATCTTTCCCGTGTGGAGACATGGGGTTATGGGGAACCCGCTGTTAAAAATACAGCACGAGTGTGTCTGTTTCGAAACACTGCCTGTGTTCCGCCAATCTGGATATACGGGGCTTGACGAGGTCAGAGGGCGTCGACATGACCCAGAAGGGCGAAGGAAGACGGGCATGAACGAAAAAAGTTGGCCTCAATCTATATAGATGAGGTTGAGCCATGTTCGACCATTCACACATCGTCCTTCTTCTCGGCTCCATGATTCAAATCAAGCCAAATGGGGATCACGCCTGCGATGCTACCACCTTGTCGCCCTTTAGCCGGCAGAATGCACTCCCACAGCCGGGCCACGAGGGACCGCCATATCACCCAGACGATCGCCAGTGATCGCCCGCAAACGTGGCGTGGTCGAGAATGTTCAGCGTCACGTCAACCATGTGAGGACCGTGACCTGACGACCAGTCTTTTCCGACCAGATCTCGGGCCATGCGAGTGTGACCGGTCAACGCGAATCGGGAGGACAAGCAGCACGAAACAAGATGGACGAGGACTTTACAGCTCTCTGGGAGCGCCATATCGAGGCGTCGAGGAGCGAGTTTCCCAGAACGGCGGGTCAGGAGCCACGACGACAGGACGATGAGGTTGACAGGTTCTGGGATGAGCGGATGGACTCGGTAGTCGAGGCGTTGGAGGAGCTGTACGCACTGCCGACACTGGTCTCACCAGATCTTCACTAACACGCACAGCAGACAAAGTCCACACTCCCGGGGATCCCGCAGTCCCGAGCCCATCTGGTCGACCCGCGACGACTACACGGAAACAGCACTGTCTTCGCCCCAAGAACACAGCTTTCCTCAAGGTCTCCCTGACAAGCAGCCCACCAAACAACACACCCAGCAGGAACGGCAACTATCCCCCCAGCCCCTCCGACTGCAGCTCCCGCCCGCCGCCCCCGTCATCACCATCTCCAACCACGATGTCTCCCCTCCCGCCTCCTCCTACCCCGCCGAGCCCGGCACGCCCATGATCGAGATCGGCGGCCGCCGCAGCAAAGGCCGCGAGCTTGCCTCCTACTACCTCGACCGCACCCGGCAGCACAAGAAACCCCCACCCGCCTCGACCTGTTCGCCCCCCCGTCCCCCATCCCCTCCTCCTCCGGCGGCTCCCCCACCACCGCCCTCCTCACCACCTCGTCCACCATCCCCCCGCGAGCCCACCACGCCCCGCACCCCCTCGCCACCCCGGCCACCCCCATCACCTCGTTCCGCTCCCTCGCGCCGCCCAACAGCCCGCCGCCGACCGAGGTGCACGTCCTCATCCTCACGTGGGCCAAGCACGACCGCCGCGGCGACGACGGCCAGCTGCTGTCGCCGGGGTTGGACCTCGAGACGGACGCGGTGCGCGCGTGCTTCAAGCGGCGCGGGTATCGGGTGCAGTGTCGGGTCGTGCCGGAGGATTATAGCACGTCCGCGGTGGAGACGATGGTGCATCACTTTCTCAAGGTTGGGGAGGGAGAGGGGAAGGAGGGGGTTTTGCTTGTGGTGTATTATAGTGGGTATGGGAATTTGGATGCGGGGGGGAGAATGGTGTTTTCGAGGTTTGTTTCTTCTCCGTTCTCTGTGGTGAGGGTGTTTGCTGACAAGAACAGTGGTTTCGGGGGCAGTTCATTCTACTGGGACGACGTGCGCGACCCCATCATGTCAGCGCCTGGCCAGGTGCTTATGATCCTCGACTGTGCCGCCGCGCCGGGGACGGAGCAGCCGGCCATGGTTGTCGAGGCGGGCATGGTCTCGTCGGATTCCACAAAGCAGCTGCTGGGCGTGTGCTCGCCGTATGACGCGGGGAATTTCATGACCAAGGCGCTGTGTCGGACGCTGGACAGGTCGCCGCAGTGGCCCGGGGCGGGGATGCTCTCGGTGCAGGGGCTGTGCTCGCAGATGAAGGAGAACTTGAGGGAGTCGGGCGAGGTGGAGGATGCGTCGAGGGTGTTTGTCACGCAGATGAGCGGGGGGCAGTTGCTGGATATTTATTTGCCTCGTTTTTGAAGGAGGATCATAGGAAGGTTTGCGATGGAAAAGGAAAATCTGGGCTGGATTGGATGGAGTTTGGGATACCACGTCCCTGATATGACGATGGAGGACTGGATGGCTGGTGTTTTGGGGTCTGATTTCGGGTTGGCAACAGGACACCCCCTTTGAGATGAATATTCTGTAGTGTTTGAGATGACATATATGAATGACGAGGTCCATGTCTTCAAGTTGGCAAGTGGTCATGGCTGTCGTGTGTTGATGCAAAAAAAGTCCTTCCCTCGCCGATGATCTTTGAACTGTCAGACAAAAACTTCTTCATCCGAGTCTTTGGGATGAGGGCAAAAAGGAACACTCGTTCGTCACAACACCATATGCTCGATCCACCCAGGGGTCGAACCTGGAACCTCCTGATTCGTAGTCAGACGCTCTGCCATTGAGCCAGCGGACCTGATCAGATGCTGTGATGCTTGATGGATGCAGTGCTGGGAAATGCAGGCTGTAAGAAGAAGAGATTTTGCCGGGTTGTGGTGTGTTGTGTGCATTGTGGAGAGTGGAGGCGAGGGCAAGACCCACCGCCCCATTCCCCCTTCGTCCCAAAGTAAACAAACCCCTTTCGACCTGGACTCGACCAAACACAACATTCGAACCGGGCCGTCCCTGGGAACACAGACAACGGCACCAACCGACACTGTCTCTCCCCCATGCTTGACTGGCCGTGTGACAAACATCCTGCCAGCCCCTCGAATCCGCATGAGACAGCCGGCTTACACAACGGCCACCACTCGACCTCGTCCCGCTCCGTCGCGCTCCACGGTCGCCCCAACCGTTCGACGGACAGTTCGCGGCCCGGTTTCGCCGTCGGACAACCACGACCGAAAGATCCCACGGCGTCTGCCGTCTCTCTGCTGATCCCCATCGCCGCCCATGGGCCGACACCAAGCATCGCATACGTCCCCATCATGTGCCGCTGCCCAACGACCCCCGCGCGCGCAGTGCCCGCCGAGCCGGCCCCGATCGTGATCACACCCGTCCGAGTCACCGTCGCACCTTGCCCCTTTTTTGTCCCATTTGCTTAAAAGAACCGACTGGGATGGGCTGGCCCTCCCGCTCCCCCGTCGCGGCCGTGAGGACAGACGAACGGTGCGTGTCTCGGTGCCACAGGGTTCCGCCGTACCACGCCCGGCCTGCTACGAAAGGCTTTCTGTGGCCGAAACGAGGTGAGACGGCAAAAGGCTCAGAGCCATTCCGTGTTGCAGAGTGAGACCTCGGCCTCGAGGGGGCTGACGGGGTGCCTGGGACAACAAGACGAAGGCGCCCGTCGGACGAGACTTTTGCAGGTCTTGCCACCGGTGGTTGCCATGCCGCACAGGTCGGGGTCGTCCCACGGATAGCCAGAGGGGGTCGAAGCCGGGTATAAAAGCCACTCCCTCCCCTCTCCCCCCGACCAGACGCCGACCTGTCTTGGACCCTCGCAGGCAGGCTGTATAATCGCACGTTCGGTGAAGGCCACGTAGAAACACCGCAACCATGCTGTCCCTCCACCACCGCTCGCTCTTCACCCTCCTCACCTCCCTCCACCTCGCCGCCGCGCGCATCATCGCCATCCACGCCACCGACGATGGCTTCTCCATCGTCAACGGCGGCTCCGACGCCGTCGCCGGCGACATCCTCGAGTTCCACTTCCTCTCCCAGAACCACTCGGTCGTGATGGGTGACCCCTCGACCCCCTGCCACCCCGTCGCCTCGGGCGGTTTCTTCTCCGGCTTCCTCCCCACCACCCTGGGTGAAAACGTACCTCCCCCTTTTCCCCTCCCCACCCACACACAAACACTGACAGGATCAACAGGGCGACGTCTTCCACGTCCTCATAAACGACACCTCCCCCCTCTTCTTCTACTGCGCGCAAACCACCCCCTCCAACGCCTGCGCCGCCGGCATGGTCGGCGCCATCAACGCCCCCGCCGACGCCCTCGAAAAGTACAAGTGCGACGCCGCCGCCGCTACGACGGCCGTCATCCCCGCGCCTACCCCCTACGGCGGGGCGGTGGTCCCGCTTAACCCGGCGACGGTGTCTTATACCGGGACTGCGACTGCCGCTGCGACCGCCACGCCCATCGCTGGAGGGCCGGGAGGCGCCGGCGGGGGAGGGACGGAGACAGGCGAATGCACCACCGGAGCTGGGATGGGCACTGCCACTGTCCCCGCCGCGACGGGAGCTACCACGTCGACGTCGGCGTATGTCCCTGGTGGCGCTGGGGGAGCGGGTGGTACGGCGACGACGGGGGCGACGCCACCTGCCTCTGGGACGGGGACGGCAACCGGAACCGGGGACGCAGGGACTGGTTCGGGCACCGAGACACCAGGGGCGGGGGATCCCGGGGCGACGGGGTCGGATGTGCCGACGACGAATGGGGCCGGACGGGTCGCGCTGTGGAGTGAGGGGATGGGGCTGGTGATTGCGGGGTTGATGCTTTTTGGGTGGATGCTGTGACGGTGAGGAGGTTTGGGGTTGGTGAGTGTGATGACGTTGGTTTCTGCGGCACTGGATGGGGCGGGGATTTAATGGGATGGTGGTTCGGGTACTCCGTATAGGGCAGCGTAGCACCTTGAAGTAATAATACGTTTCTGTGTTGTTCTACGAGGTTGGAGTGGTTGGCATCTGCCTGGCGCTGAAAATGTCCTTGGTTCGTGACAGTCACGTCGGTTGTCTCTTGCATCAAGCTTTTCCGGCGGCTTTAACCCCAAGCTGTCATTGCCATTAAGATTGTATAAACTGATGCAAAGAAAATCGTGATTCATTCGGAAAGGCTCGACAATGGATATCCAACAACCCGAGGTATACTACGACCAACTCCTACCCAACCGACATTGACAGACATCTCGACAACTCCATGACATCCCCGCCGAAAAGAAGGACCCTCTTCTTCAAGGGCAAACTCATAACATTCTCATCCCAGCCCTCAAAACAAATCCTCGTCATCCGCAATGTTGGCCTCCCAGCGCTTGGTGGCCAGCTTTCGGACCTTCTTGGGGCTGGTGCTCCCGCTCGAGTTGCGGGCCGACGAGCCCTCGTCGCTGACCCGAAGGTTCTCAAGCTTGCGGTTCAGACCCCCGTCGTCCAGCGTCAAGTTCAGCTTGGCGCTCCGGCCCGGTCTCGGACTCCCCGGCTCGGCGGCATTGGTCCTGGGAGCCAGACCCAAGTCGCTGCCGCGCTCTTGAAGCGGCATCCGCTTGGTCGGGCTCATGCAGGCCAGCTCGCGCCGGAGGATCTCATTGTCGCGACGTAGCCTGTCATTCTCCTCGTTGATGTCCTCCATGAGCACGTTCTCCTTGTTCTCACTCTCCTCGTCAACCATGTTTTCGTCATTCGACGCGGCAGCGGCCATGCTGCGCTCAAACACCTCAATCTTGCGGCCCCAGTGCTCCTCCCCTCGCTCCATCTCCACTTGCATGTTAGCCCGCCATCTCGCCATTTCAATCTCGAGCCGCCGCTCAAACTCGGTCACGCAATCCTCGCGGATGGCCTGCTCCAGATCGAGCATGCGGTCCTCCATCGACAGGAGATGGGACTCGGCTTCCTCGCGAGCCGAGCGCTCCGAATCCAGAGCTTGTCGGAGGTAGTCCAGCTCTTCCGAGAGACGGGCGATCTCGAGGGCTGCGACTTCCATGGTTGTCCGATGGACGTCGCTGCCAGGGCTCCCCGGGGCAAATGTCCGCTCGACATTAGGCGATAGGGCTTGCGTATACGATCCAGGGGTCGCGCCGGGTGGAAAGAATGGGCGGCCATGAAGGGGTGGAGACCCTACGGGGCTGGAGAATGGCAGCGGCGGCGAGCTGGGAGCGGCCGCCGTGAGGATGGTCTGGGTGATGCTGGGCACCCGCGGGACTGTCACCTCGCGGGCGAGCGCGCTGTATCGGAGGATCTGCGATGTCGCGTTGAAGTCGCCGTGGGGGTCTGCCGTCACGATCATGACGGCCTTTTGCGGGTTTCTGTGACGGGCTGTCGAGTACGCCGATGCCGACGGGAAGCAGTTGGAGAAGAGCAACTCGGTCAGTTTGCACTGACGGAAGGGAACCAAGTTGGGCTGCACAGCGTTAGCGTTGTGCCATGGGGCGGAATCGCGGGGCACTCTCACCTTGTCCTTGTTGCCGGCATCGCTCTGCATCTGCAGACATTGCCCGAGGTACATCAAGCTCTCGTTGATCTTGCCCGCCTCAGCAAGGGTCGCGCCGGCGGTCTTGGCATCCCTGGCCCGTTCACTGCCGGCAAGGTCGACAACCGTCAAGGTGCTTCCGGTCCAGGGCACATCGACGCCGTGGCGTCGGCCGCCCTTGGGTCGCTTCTTGACCTCGACGCAGAAGAAGCCGTGGCTTCGGGAACTGACACTGTTGCTACCGGTCCCGGCGACGCGCCTCTCGTGCAAACCGGCCTCCAGCACCATCAGCGCTTGGTGCATGCTTCCGCACACCACCTTGCGCAGGCCGGCCACCACCTTTCGGTCTGGAGACGTCTCGGTCGACTTGAAGAGGAGGGGCCGCCGACGATATTCCTTGGTGGCGGCTGACTTGATGGGCGGGGTCAGGAGGTCAAAGATTCGGTCGTTGTACACTTCGTACATGGAGATGACGACGGCGTATTCGCACGAGGGGTCGGAGGATACGGAGAGAGAGCTGATGTCGGGGTGCTGAGGGAAGACGGAGGGTCGATGGAGACGCCGAGACGGGGCTGGAGTCGGCCCAATGGATTCGCCCTGGAGTTGAGAGTATTGTTTAGTGATTGCCTTTGTGCGAATGGAAGCAGTAGTCATCATGAAGTGCTTGGCGGGGGACATTGGCCATAGCTTGCCATGCCGTACTTGACAGCGACCGAGCAGGGATTTCGCCGTGGACGCATCATAACCTTCGAATGAGGGTGTCTGACCAAGGCCACTGCATCCTGCCGGCCATCCTGTCCGGAAAGAAAACCAGGGAGGGGACGGCGGGGCCACAGAGTCTTCGCGGCTCACAATCCGGACACTTTTCGGGCTGGTGCTCTGAAGCTGGGCAGACACCCCCGCGCCGCGCGCGTCGCCTGTTGTGGAACCGCACTCTTGCTGCTCGCCTTGTAGGGAAGATGGGGGAAGAAAAGTCGGAGAGCCTACAAGCATGGGAGTCGGGGCCCTGGAGCTGGCCCGGGCGGGCGCCGGATCTGCGTAGACGGAGTCGAGAAAAGCCGAGGCGGAGAAGACGGCGGCTTCGGAGGAGTCGGACACGTTGATGGTGTATTCGAGCGAGGGGTCGGTGTTGCAATCGAGGATGTTGCGGCCGAGGGAGCGGAAGATGACGTCGAGCGAGAGCTGCGTGATGCCCCGTTGGGATCGCGAGCCGAGGATGGTGTGCGTCTGGGGAGGGGAGTGTCAGCGGTCGGGGAGAAGAACAGAGGCGAGAACCCAGCATACCTTGCCCGATCCCGTCACACCCAGGGTTGCCAGCAGCGCGTCGGTGCCCTCGCCGCCGTGGGGAGCGAGCACCCCCTCGACGAGGCTGGCCACGTTGGTGCAGTGAAAGACATCGAGCTGGGAGGCTTCCTCCTCAAAGACCTGGGTGAAGGCGAAGCGCTCGATGGCGCGGCGTCGGTCGTTGGGGGGGTTGAGCGTGATGTGGCTGGGGGCCGACTGTTCGGGCTCGGGCTCTTCGACGGCGAGGAAGCGCTCGCCGCTCGAGGTGCCTTGGGCGGCTGGTCGCAGGCGCAGATAGACCTGGAAGAGGTTGTGTGATTTTTGCGGAGGCGCAGACATGGCCGACTGGCGATCCATCGCCGACTGGGACGGCTGGGCTCTTCTTTGATGGTTCTCGAGTCTTGCGGCTTGCCCGAAGAGGTTCTCGTTCTCGGGTGATGGATGGCTGCAGAAAGTGGGTTGCTCAGGTGTCTCCACGTTTTTCTTCAGCAAAGTGGACGTGTTGCAGGGTGGGGAGACTGAGACGAGACTCCATCGCGTGTCCAGCTCCCAAAATGTTTACGGCAAGCTCCAGGCCAAGCCGAGCCCCAACTTCCAAGTTCCCCTGGCAACGCCAATCCCAATTCGGCGATAAGATAAAGACTGCACGGACCACCGCGGCAACCCCCGCCGACGGGAGAACCCCTCGAGTCCCCGCCAAGGTGCCCCTCGCTGCCCGCCATCACTTTTTTTTTGCTGTTGACTTTGACGGGTGCCACTGACAATGGGTCAACGGGTCAGAAAGGCAAAAAAGACGATCAAACCTTGCCGCGAGGATATGCCAGCCAGCGTCAGGACAGCAAGAGAAGGTCATGGTTGACAGTCCCCACGTGCTCGCAAAGCTCACAATTTGACAATCGGACAATCTCAAAGCCTTGCACCTCTTGCCCGAAAGTCCGCCCACGTCCGACGGCCTCATGCAACGGACGGAAATGGATGATGTTGGACATGTCCCCGCCGTCCTCTCCCCTCACAAAGTTACACGTCTTGACCTTGACTTTCATGTCCATTTATATTCTATCCATCGCAACTCCTCGACCAATACAGTGCCATTCCGTGTCACTTGGAGATCGAGGCCCGGGCAGTGATCCAATGGATGGCTTGCATGGCGCATGCAGTCTCTGCGTCCCCGTCGCCGGTCTGACTCCCCCAATGCGATGTGGCACGCATCTGGAAATGACGGTTATATGAGCCACCGGCGGCGTCAGTTGCGCTTCGCAAATACCACATGGGTCTCGATATTGTCGGGTCCCTCACGAACTGATGATGCTCTGGCCCCTGGGCTGGTCAACCCACCTCAGTGTCCTGCACCGCCTTGCGGAGCACCTGAGATTGCCTTTCAGTCCCATGCGGGCAGGTGATTTGGCCACAAGTTGGCTGTTGTTCCGGCGGACCCCGCCTGATGATGACGATGAGTCGTCCATCGACGCAGAGTGGCAGACTACGGCTGTCGACAGCTCCCTCCCTAGCCTTGACGCTGCTTCGCTAGCCTGCCTCGCTTGTGTCCTTGCCCGCAGGTAGAGCCAAACAACGTGGGAATGAGGGGGGAGCGGGACCTCTGGTTGAGCACATTGACAGCAGTCAACTTGATTTCTGTGGATATTTGGCGGAAGGACTCGACGTAAAGCTCCAGCATGCCCGTTGTGCCGCTGCCGAGTCGCTCAGTCGAGATCAACACGTCAGCCCGTCCGAGTCGATGGGAGATGATTTCAAGTCGTGACAGACAGGACAGGACAAACCGTCCGTGTGGTGCTGCTGCCAAGCCCAAGCCTCTCAAGTTCCCGCGGGAACCCCCTGGATGTGACATTCCCTGTCGAATGCGGGGGAGAAACCTCGACATCTCACGGAGCCTCAACTCCCCTGCTTCATCACCGACAATGAGCGCGCCATGGAAAGTTGGCGTTGCTGAGAAGTCGACATTTCGAGGGGAAGTCGAGGTGCTTGCCTAGTTGCTACCCACATGGGCGGCATGACGAAGCTGTGAGGGCGTGAAGCAGCAATTGTGTCTCTTCTCGCATGCACGGGACATGGAGTGACAGGAGTGTTGCCCAACAACGGGCCATGATGGACTTTGACCATTGAGAAACGCGGCAGAGGGGGAGGATCAGACGGTGGGTTCGTAAAAGAGCGGTGACGGGTCCCTGTTTCGGCCCACATATAAGGAAACGGCTCGTCTCACGACGGGCTCTGCTTCCAATCGTCGGTGCCGCTCCCGGGACGGGAGTCCATGGATTTGCTGCGAGAGACGGGAGCTGGAGGCGAGCCGCGCCGCAGATGCTCACACGGGCACCTCCAGCTGGCAGCTGGCTACCTACATACATACACGGACAATGTGCAACTTGCACATCACGGGCTGTCTGCAAGCCCGGACAGGTCGTGCTTTGGGGCCCGGGCTCGGGGGTCCCCTCCATGCTTTGGATGGAACTTGGAAGCTCCAGCTGCCGGCTGCCAGCTGGAGAGGGACGGCGAGGATGGACGGGAACAAAACTGCCCCACGATCGGGCTCCGCAGGTTGGGGTCACTGGGGCGGGTCCCAATGGCGAATCAGGTGGCCCGCCCATGCCAGGGCCCCCCCACCTCGATGCAAAAAAAAAGTCTGGTCAAAAGCCTCCCGAGCTCCGCTTCCACGCTCGACGTCTCTTCCCCTGGCCATCTGCCAACCCCATCCCCCCCCCAAAAGACAACGAAGTCGCCCTACACCTTCAACAGGTCCAATCGTATTGACAAACTTCGTCGAGAATCCCCCAAGATGCCTTTGGCCGTCGTTGAGCTCTAAGCGACCACTGCGGGCGCGCCAGGACAACGGCGTGCCCGCAGTCCAGCAGCCTCAACGAAGCAGACCGACCTCCCAAATTCTCCTCGACGAAGTTTACCCGACTTTCACCGTCTCGAGTCTCGACCCGACCCGCCGGGGTATCGAGGCTCGCCCTTCTCAGAGACCCGACAGTCTGCATTTGACATACAATAGATTCCACTCTTTGGCCCCATGCCCCTTGGCCCGCAGAACGACATCTTCCATCCTCCTCCATCTCCCCCTCCTGGTGCCGCGACCCCTCCCACCACCACCACCAGGACCCGTCTTCAGTCCTGACCCTCCCCCACCTCCTCAGGGCATCGGAGCACTCCATCGCATACATTGCTGCCGTCCCTCACCAAGGGCTACCCGCTGCCATTGTTGCACATCTCCGTTCTCCTCCGCAGCCTCTGTCCTCACCGCCCTTTACCACATCAGACGAGCAGCAACCCAACCGACCGACCTAGACCACCAAACTACTGACCCTCTCAGGCTGCATACAACCCGCATCATGTCCCGAAACGTACGGAAAATGCACCCCCAGACGCCCGTCAAGGCCACCAAGGCAGTCAAGCGGCGGGGGTCCGACACAACCACGTCGTCCATCTACCTGACCAGCGATGACGAGTCGGGCTATTCGGGGGTCGAGGACGTCAGCGAGTCGGACGAAGCAGACCCGGCGCATGTAAATGCGGCCGAGGACAGGTTTATCAGACTTGATGCATCGCGCAAGCGATCGCCTCCTCGGCCGCATGTGCCAGAAGAAGATGACGACGCCGACGAAGAAGCCGAGGCTGACGACGACAGCGCCGAGGAAGAAGATAATGACGACGACGATGACGTTGCCGTGCAGGATGGCGGGGAATATGACAACTGGGACGGCTTCCCGTCGGAAATCGACAGCACCACCACCGAGCAGGTCAACAACTACCTGATCGAGGAAGACCTGGTCCTCGAGCGCAGAGTCCGATTCACTGGGGTCCCCGACAGCGACAGCGACTCGACCGCCTCGGACACATCCGAGAACCACTCCGACTTCTTCCCCGACATCTTTGTCGACCAGAACAGCCTCGATCCGGGCTTCAAACGCCAGCTGGAAGTCGAGGACGACGACTCTTCCACCTCTGGCTCCTACTGGGATCTGACACCGGGCGGCGACCTGTTCAGCGACGACACGTGGCGGAACAGCGGGCACCACATACAGGACCTCGCATCCCAAGACTTGGACGACACCCCGACGGCCACGCCCATGGCCAGCGGGCTGGTGAGCGAGATGTCGAGCCCGACCCCCTCGATCGAGGATGAGGAACTCGACGGATACGAAAGTGAGTTTGGGATGCTGCCCAGGGTGGCCGTTTGGTGCTAACACAGCCTCAGCCGATGGCGAGACGACGGAAGAGGACGAGCCGCAGCCCCTCCCTCGCCAGAAGCAGATGCAGCGCTTTTCGCACATTGAGCCGTCGCCCGATTCCGACATGGAAAAGGCAACGCCGGTTCGGCGGGGAAGGCCCCGTGTCGGACGGTTCAACCTCGACGCCTCGGAGAAGCCCATTGCCGTGCTGAACCCGACGACACGCAAGATGATGATCTTCACCCCGAATGGGAGGAGCCAACTGGACGAGGTCCAATTCAACGACGCGGCCCAACCCCTGGAGTACTTCCCTCTCCTTGACGATCCTGGCGCTCTCCTGATGGCCGCCATGTCGTCGGCGGACCCATTCGGTCCCTTTCTCACGCAGCAACCCATGGGTCCCTCGGAAGCCTTCTATCAGTATTATCCTGACCCGCCCACCGATGAAGACAGCGACAATTCAGGCGCCGCCCAACAGGTGGACGAGGACGAGGCGCAGCTGAGGCTAGAAGATTTCGTCACCTTTACCCACGGTTCGTCGTCTGACGAAGAGGACGACGCGGAGCCCACGTGGGGTGCCGACGCAACCTCCAGCCCATCGCGACCGCAGACGGCCGCCAGCGGCGTGAGCGCCGCCACAGACGGCTCGGTTGGCGAAGCGTCCCAGGCGGCCCGCTTGTATGACCGATTCGACAGGGACTCGGATCTCGTCGGCGCCTTCCGCCGCAACCAGCTCAACCAGAAGCTGATCTCGGGCGGCAAAGCCACGCAGGAGTCGCTCGCCTTCTCCAACCCCCTCAACTTTGGGACACTCAGCAAATGCATCAAGGTCGGCAGCATGGAAGCCGTCTCGACGTCCATCACGCCCCAACGCCGGCCCAGGAAGAGTTTCACGGCGGGGGCGCCCACTCTCAAACCCGAGTTGCCCATGCCGCAAACCAGCCCTCCGCAGAAGCGCAAGGCGCAGAGCCCGCCTGCCAGTGGGAGCGACAGGCACAAGAAGAAGCTTAGCGTGTCGGACCTAGGGTCCCTCGAGCTTTAGGTCATCGGCGGTGGTCGGTGGTCGGTGGTCGGTGGTCGGTGGCGTTTTACGATGAAGGACGGTATGGACCGGGTCTGCCTCAGCGCTTGACATGCGGTTTGAGCGACCCGGCCATCCCTGGCCTCAGAACCATCATGATATTCCTTTGTCCAGCGATTGTCTTTTTCCTCCTCTTGTTCTCTTCATGCTCTCTTGTTTTAACAATTGTTGTGTCAATGCCCGCTCGGGGCCCCTGGCGATGACTGGGTTGCTGGCGGAATGGTAGAGGTAGATAAAGGGACAGTGTCGGCTTTTGTCTTTCGAGGATACCATAGAGGGTCTGTCTGTAGACTGGGTCTTTTCCGGGAAAGTCTGGGATAGTGGCAGCTTCAGGTCAATGGGGGAATGAGAACCTTGTTCAATACTCTGCTTGTCCCAGTGCCGTCGGAAAATGTGTGTGTGGTGACGCTGGAGATTTGCTGCCGTGGCCGTCTCTTCTATGTCCTCATCCAACTTGGCTTTTGAGCGAGTGGAACTTGACCAGCTCGTGGACTCGGTGCAGGTGAGTTGGTGGTGAGCCCGAGGCCGGGGGAACTTTGTTCAGGGGAAGATAGAGCCTGGTCAGCGAGGAGGCAATGGGCTTTTCCATGTCGATGATGGCACTCTAGGCCCTGGTTCGTTTGTCAGCGTGGAACTCTGGGATGCTTACCGTGGCTAACTGTGTAGGGATATACCGAGGCCTTGAAATCCGAACTGGAGGTCTCGAGATATAAACTGGACCCATTTCCCCCGACCAGGCCTTGTCAAGGGAGAGCTAGCTCATTTGTTCAACCCCAGGCCTGTTCACCTGTTAGCGTGAGGCATTTGGATGCTCAGCTGAGGCTATCTACATGTATATCGAGACCTTGAAGTCCGAATGGAGGCCTTGAGATATAAACTGGAGGCGTGTATCTTTCCCAGCCAGGCCTGGAAGCGCGAGTCCTCTCACCGCTTACTGATCAAGTGAGAGCCTGCTGCCCTTGACAAGTCCTGGATGGGATGCCTCTCCAATTACAGTCGACAGACAGGACGCTCGATAAGTGATGAGGGGAGGCGGTAGGGGGGGAGTGTGGGTGATGTGGCCCGTGCGAGAGAGCCTGGTCGTCGTCGGCGCTGCTGTCGTCGGGCTGTGACCATTTCTCAGCTGCGTACAGACAAGAAGTGGACGCGAGATCTTCCAACTCAGTCGTCCCAAGACGAAGGCGACGATGGCGACCATGAGCGACGGCGACGCGGAAGTCCACCGAATCGGCTTCACGTTGCTCAAAGGAAGTGGAGCCCCAAAGCTCGGGCCGTTCCGCGCCAAGTATGTTCCTCCTCGAGAGTCAGGCTCTCAGGGTCCTCCTCCACTCGAGAGTGCCTTGCTGACATGGTAGTTCGACAGCGTCGTCTTTGTCCACGGCCTAGGTGGCGCTCCCAGACGAACCTGGGAAGTCGCCGCGAACGACCATGCATCGTTCGAGGAGTCTTCATTCAAACCCAAGCGGAGTCTCATCAAAAAACTCTTTCAGCGGCCCAAGCCCCCCTCGACAGAACCCCCTAAACCCGAGAGCAGTAGCTCCTCGTCGACGCCGACGCTGATCTCGACGCCGACGCCGACGCCGACGCTGCCGGCCATCTTTTGGCCCAACGACTTCCTTGCCAATGACCTCCCCGAAGTAAGGATATGGACCTATGGGTACAATGCCGACGCCATCGGAGGTGTCTTTCAGGCCCACAGCAAGAACAGCATATCGCAGCACGGCCGCGATCTGTCGGTCCAGCTCGAGCGAGAGGTACTCGCTGCTAACAGGGATCCCGTCCTGTTCGTCGCCCACAGTCTCGGCGGTATCATTGTCAAGGACGCCATCAAGCGCTCCCAGCCATGTCAGGAACGAACCAGGCTCGTCGTATTCCTCGGCACCCCGCACCGTGGTAGCGACGCCGCTGGATGGGGTATAATTGCTGCCAATCTGGCTAAGCTGGCCCTGCAAGACCCAAGCCAAAGGTTGCTCGATACGCTCCAGGTGGACAGCGAAGTGCTGGATAATATCCACCAGGACTTCATCGCTACGCTGGATCAGAGCACTTGTCGGATCAGGGTCCATTCCTTCCAAGAGGCTCGGGCCATGACGGGCATCAAGGGGCTATCTGGAAAGGTACGAACATACAGCTCCGCATGTCCAGTCCGTGCCTGACACAGCATTGCCATAGGTTGTCAGCGATTTCTCCTCGAAGCTCGGCCTCTCCCAAACAACAGAGACGGTGGAAAGCATTGACGCCGATCATCGCCAGATGGCGAGATGCCCCTCGCGTTCTTCCCCCCAATACCGAGCCATCCTTGGTGTCGTGAAGCACCTTATTCGGGCTGCCCCGCTTGGCGGGGCTGCCCTGGCACTCCATGTCCCCGGCTCACTGTTGCCAAGTCAGGCGCCAGTTGAGGCTGCTCCTCCAGCGCCTGGTTAGTTTGCCCGAATCTTCAGGGAATGCAGAAAGCAGTTACTCATGACGCTGTAGCGCAATCCTCAAGACCATGCCATTACATACCAATTCAACGAAATCAACGTTTTGTCGGACGACAAGCTGTTTTGGACACTCTCAAGCAGAAGCTCTTCGTCGACGACGAGTCCCGCGTCTCCGCCCTCGTCGGGCTGGGAGGCGTCGGCAAAACCCAAGTGGCTCTCCAGCTCGCGTACTGGGCCAAGGAGAACAAACCCGAGCTCTCCATCTTTTGGGTCCCGGCCTTGAGCGACTCGACCTTTCGACAGGCATGCGCAGACATTGCGACGGAGCTCGCCATTGGAACAAGTGGTGACGACGACCCCAGGGCCCTCCTGCGACAGCACCTTGGCTCGGCCGATGCTGGGGAATGGCTGCTCATCGTGGACAATGCCGACGACGATGCTCTGCTATTCGGAGACAATTCTGCCGTGACGGAAGGCCTGATGGACTTTCTGCCACAGAGCGAAGGCGGCAGAACCCTGATCACTACGCGTTCAGGGAAGGTGGCCGATAATACTGCTCGAGGTGCAGTGGTGCATCTGGGCGAGATGAGCTCCGAGGATGCGATGAGCCACCTCGAGAAGTCTCTCAGTCACAACGATGGTGTCCGGGATTCGCCCGAGGGAAAGGAGCTACTGGCCGAGCTCGAACATCTCCCGCTGGCCATCACACAGGCCGCCGCCTACCTGAATCAAAACCCGACGTCCATTCCCGAGTACCTTGACCTTCTTCGAAAGACGCCGCAGGATTTGATTATTCTGATGAGCTACGAGTTCCGGGACGACACGGGGTACAAGAACTCGAAGAACGCCATCGCCACAACATGGCTCATCTCCTTTGAGCAGATTCGCCGGTCCGACCCCGTCGCCGCCGACCTTCTCACCTTCATCTCCTTCATCCAGCCCAAGGCGATCCCGCGATCCCTTCTCCCACCATGCGAATACGAAGCACGGATGGCCCTCGCTATCGGCACTCTGTGCGCCTACTCCTTTCTGAGCAGCCGTGGCGAGAACAAGGTGTTTGACATGCACAGCCTGGTGCATATGGCCACTCAGATATGGGTGCGCCGGGGCAAGCTCGCAGCCCGAGAAGCCGTAAAAGCAATTCGCCACGTCCAAGCGATTTTCCCCACCAAGAAGCATGAAAGCCAATTTCTCTGGAGAGAGTACATGCCGCATGCCCTCAAGCTGCTCGAAGAAACACAAGGATACGATGTCAGAGAGAGATATGATTTGTTCCAAAGAGCTGGACTATGTCTTCGCGCTGACGGCCGGGCCAAGGAGGCCATCTGGTGCCTTGAACAGAATTACCAATGGCGAAGCAAGAATTTCTCCAAAAAGGACGATGGCAGGCTCACAGCCCAACACAACCTCGCAGCTATATATAGCGATGCTGGACAGGCGCAAAGGTCGTTTAAGCTCCTAGAGGGCGTGATGAAAATTAGAAAGAAAAAGTTTCCGCGCGACCACCCTAGTCGACTGGCAACACAACACGCACTTGCCGAGGCCTACCTGCAAAACGGCGAGGAGGAGGAGGCAATCCATCTCTTGAAGGCGGTGGTTAGAGTCCAAGAGAAGGCACTGGCCAAAGATCACCGCGATCGGCTGGCATCGCAACACGCACTCGCCAGGGCCTATCTGCAAAATGGGGACATAAAGAAGGCAATCGACTTATTACAGGTAGTGATTGGAATACGAGAGAAGGTGGCCATGGTGGCTAAAGACGACCTCGATCAACTGGCATCGCAGCAGGTCCTTGCTGGGGCCTATCATTTAAACGGGGAGCTAAAGAAGGCAATCAACGCTCTAAATGTGGTGCTTGAAACAATGAAGGTGGTACAGGGCGAAGACCACCCTTCTCGACTGGAATCACAGAAACTCCTTGCAATTGTGTATTTGGATGATGGGCAGGTGGATCGGGCTATTGAGCTGTTGGAGTATGTTATGAAGAAGGAGGCCGGGATGTGCGACCAGGGCCATCCACGCCTGCTGAGTTCACAGAGATGGCTCGCAAGAGCATACGCAAAGCAGAACCAAGGACAGGGGGTTGAAGGTCGGCCAGGGGTTGTAGTGGTCGGGACAGGACGGCGAACGCCTGCCAGAGAACGCAGCCGCTGGAGACGCCTCAGAGAGCGCCTCATCGGAGTCGGCAAAGGTATCGGACAATAACAAGCCTCGACAAAGACTTGGTGGAGGACAATCGCAACCAAGACGATAAAGGACACGGGGCTGAGATATCCTCGACGGCTCACCCCTCACAGCGTTCAGTTTCCCCAGCGAGACACCGCCGACCGCAGCTTGACCAGCGACATGCTGCCCACCCCAACCCAGAAGACAATCAGCGCCTTTTCCTCAACCAGGTGAGTCCCTCCGACATCCTCCTCTTGACACGTCCTGCGATGCTGACACTCGAGACTTGTAGTGCCTCGACGGCAGAGAGACAAAGAACGAGATTGACGATGATCACCTGCGCCGTCGACGGAGTCTACACGGTCGACCATGTCCGGCTCCATGCTGCCGAGGAAGAGGGCGCCCAGAGAGCTGCGGAGAACTGGCAGGGATTGGGATGTGGCCGTGGGGGGTAGATGTCGCTGGTGACGGTGTTGGCGATCTGGAGGGGGTGGGTGGGCGTGGGAAGAGGAAATGCTTTTGGAAAGACGAAAGGGGATGGAGTTTGGAGTTGGAGTTGGAGTTCAATGTGTCTTTCTTTTGATTGGGATCTTGTCTGGCGGTGGACGCCAGGTTGCAGTGGAGGAAGAACACATGGAATGGGCAATAGAGGTCATTTCTGCTAACGCCGCGACCTGAAGGCGGCGTGAATTGACCGACGTTGGATCTACGGCCTCGGCGGCCCGTTATCGAATGGTTTCGGCTCTCCTCCCGGCAAGAGGCACTGGTCAACATGGCGCAGCCCTACGGACACCGGGTGCCGATCTGTGTCCACCTCTCTCCCCCGTTTCACTTGACAGCAACGGAGAGAAAGAGGGACCAGGACGGGTCACGGACATGACATCCCCACCCGTCATTCAACCTTTTCTCCGCTGGTCGCATCCTCCGGTCGTCAGGGCGCCTATCAATTCCTCAACACGCCGTCGACCGACCAGCGCATTCTGCTTGTTCCAAGGCTTTCTGGCTGACGTGAGCCCGTTGAAGCGGGCCTGATGACCCGGGGACCCGTCCTCCCGGGACCGGGGGTGCACGACTCGGCGGTCTCGGTCCTGGCCGGATCGCGGCACCGACTCGGGTGTTGACCAATCATGTCATCGCGGCATCCATTGATCAAGACGGACCAGAAAAGAAAATCGACCGCCGTCGATTGGCATACACATCTGGGTCGGGGTTCTGCAATATCCAATCGCGGCGCGTCCCGTCGCAGGGGTCATTTGAAGGCTGTTGGGCGCGTGCCAGTGCGCCAAGTCGACCCGTCCTGGAGGTCGATCGGGCAGTTCCTGGGGGGGGGGTTGTTGCTTTCCGGTGTCCATAGGGCATAGGCACGGGGACTCCGTCTCCCAGCGTGCCCCCTCGTGGTTCATGGAACTTCCAAGACGTTGCACTGCCGCCAGGTAGGCTGGAGGGGACTCACCTACCTACCCAATCCATCCACTCGTCCTTGTCAAGGGCACCGACAGCTTGGCCATCGACCCCGATGCTACGCGCATCAATGCATGCTGATGGCACTAGGGTGGACATGTCCCCTCGCCAGCCCGGCACTCGGTGCCACTGCCCCCATCTCTGCCCGTATTAAATACACCGAGACACCGGTGTCTAGTAGTCTACCTCCTGACTCAGTCGATTACCCCCCGTCGTCGCTTTCCACCATGAGCACTGACACAGTTCCCATCCCCGAGGTGCCCGGCCTCCTCTTTCTTGGGAGCGCCCTCGACATCGACCTCGACTTTCCCTTGGGCACCTTTCTCAAGTTTGCCGAGAAGCACGGTACGCGTGGTACCCATTCCCATGCGGGGTGACACTGACATGACGTCTAGGCGAGCTGTACCGCATCAGATTCCCCGGCCGAGAAGTCATCCACGTGGTTTGTGACCCCCATCTCTGTACCAGGGGCATGCATTGACCAGGGTTGCCCCCTCAGACCACACAAGCCCTCGCCCACGAGCTCTTTGACGAGTCAAGGTTCCAAAAGGACATTACCGCAGCCCTCGGCGAGGTCAAGAATGCCGTCCACGATGGCCTTTTCACCGCTCTCCTCCAAGACCCAAACTGGGGCATTGCCCATCGCATCTTGGTGCCGGCCTTTGGTCCCATGGCAATCCAGTCCATGTTTTCCGAGATGCACGAGGTCGCAACACAGCTCGTCCTCAAATGGGCGCGCCACGGGCCCAGCACCCCCATCATGGTCACCGACGACTTCACGCGCCTAGCCTTGGACACCCTGTCCCTGTGCTCCATGGACTTTCGCTTCAACTCGTTCTATCACGATGAGATGCACCCCTTCATCGCGGCCATGGGCGACTTCCTTGTAACCTGCGGCTCGCGCGTATCTCGTCCCAAGTTCATCTCGGCGTTGATGCGCACCGAGACCAACAAGTACTGGACCGACATTGAAGTTATGCGGAGCACCGCCGAGGGCATCGTCAAGGCCAGAAAGGCACACCCCACCAGCCGACACGACCTCTTGTCGGCCATGCTGGATGGTGTCGACCCCAAGACCGGGCAGGGGCTGTCCGACGAGAGCATCATTGACAATCTCATCACCTTCCTCATTGCCGGCCACGAGACAACGGCGGGGATGCTGAGCTTCGCCTTTTACCAGCTTCTCAAGAAACCCGAGACCTACCGCCGAGCTCGGAAAGAGGTTGACGACGTCATTGGGACGGGCCCCATCAAGGTCGAGCACATGAGCAAGGTACGCGCCAGGGAAGCCCTTGAGTCTTGTTTGCTTGGCGCCAGTGCTGTGGCTGACTCGAAGCAGCTCCCCTATCTTACAGCAGTGCTGCGTGAGACACTTCGCCTGAGCCCTACCATACCCTTCTTTGGCATCCAAGCCAAGGAGGACACCATTGTCGGCGGCAAGTATTTTGTCAAAAAGGGGCAGCCCTTTGGCATGTTGGTGGCCAAGATCCACCTCGATCCCAAGGTGTACGGCGAAACCGTCCTCGACTTCATCCCTGAGCGCATGCTTGATGAAGAGTTTGAGAAGCGCAACAGGGAGTTTCCCGATTGCTGGAAGCCCTTTGGGAATGGCGCCAGGGGATGTATCGGTCGAGACTTTGCCTGGCAGGAGGCTTTGATCGCCGTGGGCATGATCCTGCAGAACTTTGACCTCTCATTCGACGACCCGAGCTACGAGCTGCAGTACAAGCAGACCCTCACCACCAAGCCCAAGAACTTTTACATGCGGGCCGCCCTGCGTGGTGGCTTGACTGCGACGGAGCTCTCACATCGCCTGTCTGGGAGCGAAACCACACCCGCCACCAACGGCGTCGCGCGAGGAATATCCCGTCCGGGCGGCACCAAGGACAAGAAGAAGCGTCAGGGAAAGCCAATGAGCATCTACTACGGCTCCAACACTGGAACGTGCGAGGCCTTTGCCCAGCGGCTGGCGGCGGACGCGAGCATGTACGGATATGAAGCCACGGTTGTCGATGTTGTGGACGCGGCGGAAGCAAAACTGACATCGGACGGGCCCGTAGTCATCATCACGGCATCATATGAAGGGCAGCCACCAGATAACGCGCGTGTCTTTTGCGAATGGCTCACCGGACTTCAGGCCAACGAGCTCCAGCACGTCTCTTACGCTGTCTTTGGCTGTGGAAGCCGCCATTGGACCCAGACGTTCCACCGGATTCCCAAGCTGGTGGATGAAACGATGGCCGCCAGGGGAGCCTCACGGATCTGCCCGCTGGGCTTGGCCGATGCCGCCAAGGGCGAGATGTTTACCGAGTTTGAGCAGTGGGAAGACGAGGTGTTTTGGCCGGCCATCGCGGCCAAGTATGGGACCACCGAAGAGGGTGTCGACGGCGAAGCTCCCTTCAACCCTAACCTGGCGATCCAATTCTCCTCTCCACGTTCCTTCACCCTTCACCAGGACGTCAAGGAAGCCGTTGTCGTCGACGCAAGGGTCCTCACGGCCCCAGGAGCGAGTCCAAAGCACCACGTCGAGATCAGCCTCCCTGCCGGCATGACTTACCAGACTGGCGACTATCTCGCAGTTCTGCCCATCAACCCTGCCGAGACTGTCAACCGGGCCATGCGCCGGTTCTCTCTAGGCTGGGACTCCACCATCACCATCGCCGCCGACGGACGCACCACCCTCCCCACCAACACCCCAGTGCGCGCCTACGACGTCCTCAGCTCCTACGTCGAGCTATCCCAACCCGCCACCAAACGAGTAGGCCCAAGACCCCCACTCTCACCCCCCACAGGCAACCCACTAACACACACCAGGGCATCCTCGCCCTCGCCGACGCCACCCCCGACCCCCCCACCAAAACAACCCTCACCCTCCTCGCCTCCACCCCGCACCCCTCCGGTCCCCGCCCCTCCCTCCTCACCCTCCTCTCCCGCTTCCCCTCCATCCCCCTCCCCCTCGCCACCTTCCTCGCCCTCCTCCCCCCCCTCCGTCCCCGCCCGTACTCCATCTCGTCCTCCCCACTCCCCGACCCGTCCCGCGCCTCCCTCACCTTCTCCCTCCCAGCCCCGGACTCGTGTCCCTCCGGCGAGCGCCACATCGGCGTCGCCTCCTCGTACCTCGCCTCCCTGACGGCGGGGGACCGACTGAGCGTGTCTGTGCGTCCGGCGAACCCTGCGTTTCGGCTGCCGACGGATGTGGAGGGGACGCCGGTGGTGATGGTTGCTGCCGGGGCGGGGATCGCGCCGTTTAGGGCGTTTGTGCAGGAGCGGGCGGTGCAGATGGCGGGGGGGAGGAGGTTGGAGGGGGCGGTGTTGTTTTTTGGGTGTCGCGGGGTGGGGGATGATTTGTACCGGGAGGAGATGGATGCGTGGGAGGGGATGGGGGTTGTCAAGGTTAGGAGGGCGTATTCCCGCGCCGAGGGGGAGGTTGATGGGGAGGGGAAGGGATGTAGGTATGTGCAGGAGCGGGTGTGGAGGGAGAGGGGGGAGGTGTGGGGGCTGTGGCAGAGGGGGGCCAAGGTCTTTGTTTGTGGGTCGAGAGCGTTGAGTGATAATGTGAAGGGGGTGGTGGTGAGGATGGCGGTGGAGGCGCAGAGGGAGAGAGTGGAGAGGGGGGAGAGTGCGGAGGAGGCGAGCGAGGCGTGGGGGGAGAGGTGGTTTGAGGGGGTGAGGAACACGAGGTATGTGATGGATGTGTTTGACTGATGGGGGGCCTTGGGTCTCGTCTCTCTCCAGGGGTGGTCTGGGTCTTGGGATGGCGGTGTTGGGCGTTTTGAGGGGCTTGGATAGGTACTTACAACGGCGCGGCAACGCGGAGGTCTGGATATGACTTAATACTTTTGATGACGTACACGGAACGAACAAGAACTAAATGGAGACACTTCGCGTACGCCTCTTTGCAGGCGTGGATGCTGGGATTCAGGGGTTGTGTTTATATCGGTGGAGCCTCGACCCCTGAACCCCTAAACCCCTTCCGTGGGGATGGGACTTGCATTGTCACACCAGGGGTGGCAGGGCCATTGGGAGGAAGGGGGGATGGCAATTGACATATGAAAATACCTCTAATAATCCTAGTAAGTCGCATTGCTGTTTGTTGTCACTGATGCTGGGCCTGGGGCGTGGCCCTTCTGGGGAGGGGGGTGGGGCGGGGAAAGCGATGGCCGGGCAGTTGTCAGCACACCCATTTCTCTCCAACGAAAAAGTCAAAGAACGAGTTCAACGTCTTGCTCGCTTTATTCAGATGGCATGTCTTAAACATTTAGGTTTTGTGCTTGCCGTTACTCCCCCCTTCCGCCCTGGTAGGGTCTCGCTAGTCTGTATACCGCTTCGAGCTCATCACATTTTGCCAACCGAGAAGCCCCTTATCAGTGACACCAACGTATTTCCGGAAATACCCGCCGCAAGAAGAGCGCAATGGAGGTTCTTGAAGAACAAAGCTGACAACATCCTCGCTTGGACTGAGATCAGACAACCAAGTGTCCGAGTCGCAAGCCCAAATAAGATGTCTCAAGAGAGTGGTGGCGTCCTTCAAGGTTACCTCAAGAGAGGAACGGCCTTTCTTGAGCAACCCGGTATGTTGTATCGGCCGGTTGAAGTGACTGCCATAGACTCTCGGCGGTGTTTCCGTCAATCCGACTCAAGACTGCCCAGCTTTCTCGACGCCGACCGCCGAGCAACGTCGTCAGGAGCCAATCCAGGACAAGCATCACAAGGACGGCAGACAAACTTTTGGGTGTACTAAAGCTCTGGTTGATGGAATACTTGTACCGGGATACCAGGCCTGGAGTGTTCTTTTCCAGAGGACATTTTGCCGCAGAGTTGCGTCCTTATCGGAGCTTTTGGAGCTCCAAAGCTGCGGGCCAGTTTTGACCCGTAATGCCACCACGGTGGGCGCTGTGGGATATATGGCGGTGCTTCTGTCCAGCACTCTTGGTCTCGCGAGCTATTTTTGTTCGGTGGCGCGCTCTCACCAAGTAAATAGATGGGTGTTTAGATTGACCGTGGTCCGTTCCGGCCGGGTTCCTGGGCACACGAGGCCAGATTCCGCTCTGTACCCCAGATTCCGACCTGAGCAGTCCCTCTTATTTTTCTGTCCGCCGCAGTCATGAGCCGGCAAATTGGACCTGAACAGCGGGAGACGGGCTGTATTGTGCGAGAGAATTGGCTTGGCGCCCCCGCTGGCTAAATTCTACAGTACGGTGTCCCGGTCTGTTGCGCGTGAGTAGGTCGCCGTCCGCCAACCGGGTGAAGTGTCGAGATGGCGACGGAAGAGATGGGGGCCCACACCCGAGCAGAGACTCTGCCAGGAACAGGCCGTCAACGCGTCACTCCTGGCTGCTCTCCCCAGGTCCGGGAACCACTGGACCTGGGCCAGATTGGCCCAATATGCACCCACACGCACGGCAAATATGGTCTAGAGGCAGAAAGATCAACCCAAGGAAAAGTCTGATGCCCTGGGTGACCCGCGCCGGGGACCTGTGGGGTGGATAGGACGGGCGGAGGTGTATAAGACGGCATGGTGTTCCCGGGATTTCTGTTGTTTTGGTTTCTCCACGCTGTCAGCTCCGATATCCCCCGCCATATACAACAGCCGTCAAGATGAAGTCCTTTGTCGTCCTCTCCCTGCTCTCCCTCGGTGTCTCGGCAGGTAACGTTGCCCCCCGGCAGCGTCAAGGCGGACCCCCGAACCGTGGTGGCGGCACCGTCATCTTCTCCCAGCTGCCCCAGACTACGGCGCGGACGACGGCCCGGACCACAGCCCGGACAACAGCTCGAATTCAGACCACCATCCGGATCTCAACGACCCTCCGTACCTCGACGACTGCTCGGCAATCGGCGGCTCCAGTGTGCGAATGGACAGGTCACTGCATCGGTGAGTGGACACAAACAAACCCCCTTCTGGCTCATCCGACTGACCAAACAAATCTGTAGGCGACACATGCTCGTCCGAGAATGACTGCGATCTGGACTACATCTGCACCAACCGAAAGTGCGCCGCTCCCGCAGGCAGCGGGCCGACCTCGACGGCGCGCACCACGCCCGTCGCCACCGGCGGCGCCAAGACAACGACAGTGTATGTGACGGCCCCGAGATCTTCGACTACCGGACGCCAGAGCCAGGTTGTGACGACCGTGATTGTCCGGCCCACTACTACCCCCACCCAGGGCGGCGGCGGTGCTTCCTGCGGCGATAACCCGATTGCTTGCGTCGGTAAGTCACCATTGGTAGCGAATGTTGACTGAGGGAGAATTTGACACTGACTTCAACAGGCGCTTCTTGCCGGACCAACCAGGACTGTGGTTTCGACCTCATTCTCTGCAAGAGCGGTGTTTGCAGCCTTTGAGTTCGGCTGAGCAAGGCAAGTTGGGGAGGGGAGGGTTTGTAATTCTACAGCACGGGGCTTGGAGGGTTACATTGGCATGTAATCGTAGCATGGTTCAATTCTCTGCAGGAGCAGGTGGTCACATTCTGGGCTTAATGAGTGGAAAGATGCAACGAGCTTGAAGAAGTGCAGGCCGTTCGCTGTGACAGGTCGCTGGGAAACGTTCTGCTCCTGAAATGGAGACAAAATGCATGGGTCCTTAAGTCTGGTACCAGTGACTTTGAGAACTTTTCTCATGATGCCGCGATGTAGACTCTTCGTGCGCGCTGTTGACGACCCCTTTCACTGTCAACAACCCCTCTCGATACCCCGGTTTCCATCAAAACCCACCCCCCACTGACTCAGTCTTCCCCCCTCAGCACCAAGCACCCCTCAAAATACTTCCGAAGGCCCTCAAAGTCCTCCAGCTCCCCAATCCACCCAACGTACTGGTCGGGCCTGACTGCGACGACGCAGCCTTTCTCGCGATCGACCCCATACTTGGTGTAAGCGTCACCATATCCCTCGTGATAGCTCTCGTCGTCGACAAACACCTTGTCGTAGTCCCAACCAGTGTGCTCGTCAAACGGATGCAACACGTCGGGAAATTCGCGCAGCAGCTCCGTTTCGGTCCGCTTGGCCGAGTGAATCGTCAGGACCTCAACCACGCTGTCAATCTTGTCTCCCTTGGGCGTGGCTCTCGGAACAAAGCTGCCAGGGGCTGCGAGCTGTGCGCACCAATGTTCCACCCGTCCCTTCTGAGCTGCGTCGAGGATGTTTCCAGCGAACAGAACAACGCGGAATCGTCCATCTGCCTTGAGCCGCTCTTGAAAGTGCCAGGGCCGACCGCAAGCCTGGTTCAGGACCTTGAAGCTGTTGAACCTCATGCCGATGGGCAAGCCGGACGCCAGCTTCTGTCTCTTCTCAAACTCCTCCTGGCCGTCCCCACCCTCTCGCGGCTTGGCCACCAGCACACTCGGACCGTAGTCCACCGAGAGCCCGCTGGCAAACAAGTTCCCCCTGAGAAATGCCTGCTTGAACTCCTCCATGCTGACTCCCTCGGCATCCATGACGTCCTTGGCGGGCCTTCCGGAGAACAGCGCGCTGAACTTGTGGTCAAAGGCGATCAACTCGAGAGCGACCTGCCGGCGCTCGTCGTTGTAGGTCGGCAGGATGGTGCGAGGACAGATGCCGCGGACGACCAAGCCGACCTTCCAGGCAAGGTTGAAGCTGTCCTGCATCGAGATGTTCATGCCCTGACCGGCCTTGGGCGAGTGCGTGTGCACGGCGTCGCCGGTGAGAAAGATTCGCGAGCTGTGGGCCGAGAAGGAGGGGGCCACGCGCTGGCCGATCTGGTAGGCCGTCCACCAGTCGCAGTACTCGTAGTCGATCTTGTACGGGCTGATGATCTTTTGCGCTGCGGTGAAGATGATCTCGGGCGTGATCTTGGACCTGTCGGCGCGCCCCGAGGCGTCGGGAGTCACCTCCTTGAGCTGGATGTACAGCCGAACCATTCGGTTCTCGCGGGGGATGACCATGAGACTGCCATCGTTGGCCGAGTGGATGGCGCATCGCATGCGGATGTCGGCTGCCACTTGTCAGTATTCCGGTCAAGCTCGATCTCTCGTCCATGAAACTTACGAAAGTCGGTAATGGGAATAATATCTATAACACCCCAGATAAAGTCCGTTGCCTCTCCCTCCAACTCCAGCCCCAGCGCGCGTCTCGTCCAGCTCCGAGCCCCGTCGCACCCAATGACGTACTTGGCGTGCACCACCTCAACCTCTCCCGGGGCGCGGGCCTGGCTCTTCTTGAGCAGGTCCTCCTCGTCATCCTCGTACACCAAGTTGCTCCTGAACAGTCCATCCGGAACCTTGCTTCCGCCCAACTGTTGCGCCGGCGTCGACTCATCTTCACTCAGCGTCCTCAACCTGACCGTGACCGGATACGCGGCGTCATCCTCCACCTTTCCCTCATCCACCTCCAACGCCTCCGGCAGCACCCCCCTCTCCACCTCGATCCCACCCCCAGAGTACTTCTTGATATTGTCCAGAAAGAACCGCTCCATTCGTCCCTGGTGCAGCACAATCTGCTGGAACCGCGACAGCCCCACGATGGTGTCCGGGATGCGGCCCGAGCGGTGCAGCTGTCCCGTCGCCGGGTCCGGGTTCCACATGCAAATCTCAATCATGTGGTTGGCCTCCTTCCACACGCGGTCGGCGAAGCCGAGGGCGTCGAGGATCTCGAGGCTGCGGCACTGGAGGCCATCAGCCTGGCCGCAGACGATCTTGGTGTTGCGCTTGTCGACGATGCGCGCGCGCACGCCGAGGTGGGCCATCCAGCAGGCGGCCATGAGGCTGGGGGGTGTTAGAGGGTGATGAGGGATGATGGGTAAGGGAGGGGTGTTACCCTGCGGGACCGGCTCCGATGATGAGTCTGAATGAAATTAGCTTCACAGATCGGTCGATCGAGGGAGTGGGTGGCTTACACGTCGACATTGGACTCTTTGGGTGCGGTTTCGGACCCCATGGTGGTGATGTTGGACGGTTCGGTGTATCCGAAATGAGAGGCAAGCTTGGAAAACCTTGATTCTTGGTGGTTGCGAAGTTGCGCCAGAGGCTCTCTGTTGTGAGAGCCAGGAGATGGGCAGTGGAGAGGGCCGCAACGAGGGAGAGATGGCTGTGCCTTTATCTCCCACCGCGAATTTGAAGAGAGGGGTCGCAGTAATCGCGTTGGAGATGGAGCACTGCGAGTGTCATTCGCGAATCGCGAATGCCATCCACACCGGCCCGATCCCCCAGGGTCGTATTGGCAGGCCAAACGGGATTTGGGCATATGCACAGTGCTTCACTTGCAGGATGGTGCTTCCATGAGATTGGGCTGGGCTCCTAGAAAATCGCAGGTTGGGGGTCTTGTTTGCTCTGGAAACGCTGCCCAAGAGAAGCACATGTGGGTTCAAACTGCACTCTGAGATGAGGCATTGCGAAAGTATCGTGATGTGGGGATTGGATGAAAGTTCCTTCGAACCGGCAAATAGTGCCCCTTGTCGACAGAACCTGACATTTTCTACTTGCTTCTTGTACTATGCCACAAAGAAAGGCATCATGCAGGATTGAGCCAAGGAGAAAAGCGCGAAAGACACTGTCCTTGCTGCGGGCAGTTGAAGCAAACATGCTGGAAAGAGCTAAACTGATCTTGTCCACTCATTCCTCCTGGCAGGTATTCTTTACCCTCGAGGCTCGAGTCAGCCGCTCGGCCATTCTTTCCCAAGACCCAGATGGACCTGCTGGCTTGAAACCGGTATCAAACGGCCAACTGGGCAAGAACTCGAGTTCTTTTGTGCTGTGATTCTCTCCAGCTCGCTCTCAGTATACGACCAGACCTTTTCGAGCACCCCTTCGTCTCTCATCTTTGTCAACAACCTCACGACTTGCCTCGACGCTGGTGCCCCATCACTGCCGACCGAGTAAACACCAGTCTTCCCCTGAAGCCTGTCACCGGCTCTCGCCATATCCTCTGCCTTTGCTGGCACCCCATCAGGCCCCTGTCCGCAACCTCTGAACCTCTCGCTCGTCGCAAAGAACAACTGCCGTTCCCCCGCCTCCTCGGGTGTCATCGTCACAAACGGCTCCACGAGGCGGTACACTGCCATCATCATCTTGATTCCCATTCCCGAAAGATCATCCCCCAAATGACGTTTGACCGCCCCAGGAAAGTTGTGCACGAAGCCGACCTCAGGGGCATCCTTGGCAATGGCCATGAGAGACAGCGTCAGGAGCGATGCAAGGTGAGGTCGGAAGAAGAGCATCGACGTCTTCCGGGCTTGCATGTCTTCAAGATTCACCTTGCCCTCCTTCGTCCCCCCAAAGACCGTCACGACACGGCGGAGGGAGGAGGCGCTGCGTATGAGGGGCACGAGGTTCTGCATCAGGCGTACACGGGCAAAGTAGGTGACTGCCGTCAAGTAGTAGAGACCCTCGCTTGTTTCTGTTGACGACAATGAGTACTTCATCTGCATGGCAGGTCGATGTCGTTCCGCCACGTACCTTGCCCAGAGATGAGTGTCCCAACCGTGAGAAACAATAGGTTGATCTTCGTTTCCTTTTCCTTGACCTGCCGACACGCTTCATCAACATTGCGCATCAAACTCAGGTCGCAGGCGATGAAGGTGAATTGGCCCTCTGGATTCAACGTCTTGAGCTCCGTCATGATGCGGCCGCCAGCTGCCTCGCCGCGACCGAGGAAAAATACTTTCGGTCTGACTGCATGCCTGACGAATTCCTTGAGAGTCGCCTCGCCAATGCCGCTGGTGGCACCCGCGAATACAGCGACAAGACCAGGAGGGAGAAAGGTCGGGATGTGCGCGTTGGAGGCGCGCATCTCGTCGAGGGAGACCATGACGCGTTATTTCGTTTGTGACTGGATGTGTGTTGGCGAGCTTTTGGGGCAGCTTTGAGGTTGGATGGACATTTAGTCAATTCTGAACAGTGGACGAGCTTCGAGTCATCGAGAAATGGGCGAAACGCTGAAAAAATACAGGCGATTGAGGGACTGAATCACACCACTGCCCGATGCTCTCAGATGATTCCAAATTGAACATCATGTTGTGTCGCGGCCAATTGGCTGCGCTGTTTCAGGGGGGTTGGTGCTGCTGAACAGGTCGCCAAATCCTGCCGGGTTGGCTGCCGGATCCGGCCCCACATCTCCGAACTCCCGGCCTTATCTCGAGAGCGAGTTCGCTGTCCGGGTCAGGAAGGCTCCCTCGCTGGGGATAAAACATGGGCTCTTGGCAATTGGAGCACGAAAGAGGAGGAGATATTTTTTTTCGATCTGGAAAAGGGGTTCAGAGAAACGTCACACTGTCAAAAACAACCTGGAGCCACTTCCCCTGTCCAAGGACCACCAGGTGACAAAAACCATATCCCTCAACCCGGCGTAACCATTCCCGTCTCCGCTTTCGACGACCTGAACAACGGTTCTTCCCAAGCACATCAAAAACTTCACCTAACCCGCCCCAACCCAAACCCCACCATCCCCCCCCTCCCACGGACAAACCGCACACCCCGGCGCATAATCCGTATGATCGCACGGCTCCCCCAGCAGCACGTCCTCCTCCGCTTCCCCCCCCTCACAAACCCTCCCAATTCTATCCCCCGCCCCCTCCCCCGTCGCGCAAAACCACACCCAATCCTTCAGCAGACACTGCCTCGCGCACCTCGTCTCCCTGTTCATCGCCAGGCACCGAGAGTCGGGCTTGATGCTGCTGTCGTGCAGCGAGCAGTTCATGGTCTCGTCGGGGTATTGACAGCCCAGGATGAGGTAGTCAGGCATATCGAAGGATTGGGGGGGCCAGACGAGGAAGGTGGAGGTGGCGGTGAGGGTGGTGGAGGATACGGAGGTGACGGGGGTGGGGGAGAAGGCGGCCGAGGGGTCTGGGGAAGGGGCGGAAGGGAGGAACGTGGCGAGGATGGTGCGCTTGGTGAGGGCCGTTTGGGTGAGGGTCAGGGGGGCGAGGCCGAGTTCGGGGTCGGGGTAGTATGGCCAGGGGTCGATGAGGGTGACGTGGTCGATGGTAGTTGCGCTGGGGTTGACGGCGGCGAGAGTGGATGGTGAGAGGATGGTGGTGAGGGTCGTGGGATATGTTCTTGTGACGGCTTCGGGCATCACTGCATGGCGTTAGAATTCCGATTCTTCACCCCCTGGCCCCGATGGTCTGCCAGAGAGACTGGAGATACGGTATCAACGTACCGGATGTGCTGGTTTGGTCAGGGGCTTGGGCATTTGCCCCAAAGGCCAGCAGCTGACAGCAGAGAGCGGCAACAAGCCGCAGTGACAAGGGCCCCATCTTGTCTCAGCGAGAGGGATCTAAACCAAGGGAGGAATGTCACCAACGAAGCTTTTTTTGAAGGTTGAAGTATGGAAAGTTTCGGCCCTTGATCTTTCGGCGTGCCGGCGTTGCTGCAACCTCCCCCTCCGTGGGAGCGCCGGCTATATGTTCCGGGAAGACTTCTCAGCAATATGGCACTTGGATTTTGAAAGTATTTGTAGCAACGAACAAAGTATTACGTTAGTATGACTGCCGTCAGTGTTTAGCCGCCGAGAAGACGCACTCGGAGTCTGTCGCAAAACAATCGCCGTTCGTCAAGCCTCACGTCTCGTCTTTCAATCACCCGCAAAGTCTCCAAAGCGGGATCGCCAAAGTTAGGTACCTTAAACTGCCTCTCCCATCTTCTCCCGACTAATACCCCTGACCGACCACCACGCCATATCTCACCAATCCCAGAATCGCCCCCAGAATACACGCCATCCAGGGCTGCAGATCAAACCAGCATCCGCCCACGTAGCTCGTCGCCGTCACGACAACCCACCACGGATCATTCGCCAGACTGGTTCCCGACTGGAAGCCCTCGTCGATCCAACCAATCTGCCAGAGACGATAAACGGCTGTGTAAATCAGCCCCACCGCCCCGGCATTGACACCTCTCAACGCACTCCGAACCCAGCGGTGGCTGCGGATGGCACTCCAGACACCCATGGTGCCGTGCACGGTGATGAGACCGGGAGCAAAGATGCCAATGTATCCGAGCAAGGCACCCGCAGCGGACGGATAACCGCCGTTGATGGCCGTCAGAGCTCCGAGGTACTATTTCGTGTCAGTCATGCTGTCTTGAAAGGGTGGCAAGAGGAACTTACAACGGCAAAGTTAAAGTTCGGGCCGGGGAACCCCTGAATCAACGCAAGCCCAATCAAGAAGTTCCTCGACGAGACCCAACCCTCAGCCACGACGTACTCGCGCAAGAGGGGGATGACGACGGGACCACCGCCAAAGATGATGGTACCGGCGAGGTACATGTTGGCAAAGAGGCGGTAGAGCAACGGGGGCGATGGCAGGACGCCGCGGAGCACGACGATGATGATGAAGGATACGAGAAATGCCAGGATCATGCCCAGGCCAAAGGGCCACGAGATGGCGCTCAGCTTGTGCGAGTCGGGGACGGTGCGGATCTCTTCGCTGGTGCCGTTGTCGCCTTGTGTCTCGGCAGGGGTTGCTGAACCTGGCTTGGTCTGTGTGGTGTCTTCCGGGGCTTGTTGGTTCTCTGCGAGCTCGATTCCTGGACCGGTGGCTTCTGTGTCTTTGCGACGACCGGTGACCTTGCCACGGACAGCCCGCGGGATGCCCACGACGGCCTTGACGGGGCGGTGCAGCCAGCGAAAGTCGTAGACCACCGAGACGATGCCACAGACGAGCATGAGGATGGGAAAGTACCAGAGAGCATTGTACAGCAGACCGGCGGCCGCGGCAAAGAAGACCAGGAGTCGGGTGAGCTTGTCGGTGATGGCCTTTTGGGCGAGCTGGACGGCCGCGAGGGCAATGATGCCGACTGTGGCGGCGTTGAGGCCGGAGAGGACAGCGTAGGCGGGACGAGGAAGGGATTCGCCAATGTTGGAAACGCCAATGGCCAGGCCAAACATTCCGAAAGCACCAGGAAGACTGTGAGGTCAGCTGGGAGTCGCATTTCAGCATCGCAAAGACGCACCTCCAAATGAGGAAGCCAAGGATGGCGGCGAGAGTTCCGTCATGGATGAGATTGATACAGTACAGCATCTTGGTCGAGCCTGGGCCGGAAAAGGCCTGGCAGACGCTGAAGAGCTCTTGATACTGTGACCCATGTTAGCCTGAATGGCTGTCAGAGTACGATAATGACAGAAGCTTACCACTTGCTCGTCGATCCATTGCAGCCTGGTAACAAACTTGTCGTAGAACTTGGCAGCGAAAATGTTAGCCACTGGATCCCGCAAACCCCCCGGGGCAACGAGCCCACGCCATCCCAGTGGATGAAAAGTGGTGCCCAGAAAGTAAACAAAAGATAGGGGCTCGGCGTACAATCTTGAAGTGCGACGGAGGACCTCCAAAGCCAGTGAAGCCGAGGTGCCAGGCGTACCGTGCCGTGTTGTAGCACTTTTCACCCAGCCTGTCCAACCCAAGTGCCTCTTGCACCCTCCATCGTCGTGTAACGCCCATTTGCTCGGGACTTTTAGTCAATTTGCAATGCTAGAACTTTGTGCTCAGCCCGGTGGTCCTGGTCCCAAAGCACCAGACATACGAAGCGCCCTACCTAAACTGGTCTCAGCACAGTTTGGGCGGTTCACGATAAATCAAGAAAAGGTTGGAGGAGGAAAGTGGGAGCAGCCCGAGATGGGGGTATTTATGGGCGCCGTGTTTGTCTCTGACCTTAGCGCGCTTGGTTCCTCAATCGGGGGTCAACGGCAGCACGTGGGTGGGGAGGTGTCATTCGTACCTCCTTATTGGTGGTGATGAAGAGGAAGAAGCCTTGGCCTTCTCTGGATTCGGAAGCCTTCGAGGTTTCCGCCAAGGACCCGAAGCAGCTTCCCGAATGCCAAGCTCTAGATACGGGCGATGACAGCTGGTACAGCCCGTCGACAAAGTAGGAACTCCAGATTCCAAGGTAGGAGGCACACTGGGACCTAGAGAGGCATGTAAATTGTAAACATGGAAAGAACACTTGAAGTTGGGCTCTGTCGTAAAGACGAGGTAGCTTGTCCCTAAATCTGTAGATTTATACCACGTTAATTCTTTTCTTTAAACTTGTTAATACTACCCCCCCGCTATAACCGTCTGGATGTAGAGGTTCTCCCAAGCCTTCGGTTACATGCATTGCCTCGGGCACTGTGGAGCCTGACGTTTTCGTTCTGTCCTAACCGGGGCCCGGGCAGGCTCTGTTGACGTAGGTCTCCTTTTTCCTCCCATTGGTAGCCTGGTGCCGACTGTTGCCTTTCGCCTTCTTAATCGCCTGCAGCAATGCTATCTTGCTGGTCTGCGAATGGGCCTCTGCTGGCATTTGCAGGAGATGGATTGGACAAGACGGCCACGCTTGCTCTCATTGCAGCAGAGGTCCTGCGGACCGCCCGCCCGAGGCGCCCAAGGCGACCTTGCACAGCCCTGGAAGCTTGGCACAGGCTGATCTTGTTGACCACCCCAAGTCTGATACTAAATGCTCATGTTTCTTTCCCGCGTCCCTGTTGTGTCACAACTCGACCACTCGAGGCAAAGCGGATATCAACAAAATAACAGCTTCAAGTTCAGAACCCGGCACAATTCGTACAGCAACCTGCCACGATGTATGATTCCGACCCCCCTGTCCTCCGCCGATACCTGGTCAACCGCCGGTGCGAGACTACAGAGGAAACTGTTGCCTTGTTTTGGGACAGCAGACTTCCCGGTACCCAGGACGAGCCGCTGGACGATGGCGAGTTGAGAATAAAACTTGCTTCCATGGTAAGGCAAACATCCCCATATTGGCAACTCCCAGCCCGTCAGCTAAATGAGCGCTGTTGCAAGTCTTCAATGTGGAAAACAGACAGCATCAAGCTAAGCACCGGACCAAGGATAATCCTCGTGTAAGCTGGCCGTCCCAAGCGCAGAATTTCAATATTTGTTCTGAAAGGACTACGTCTCACGTCCATGTCGCACCAGTACCGTCCAAGGGGCAACCATGCGAGTGGAATCCCCCCTCAACGTTCGTGGAGAAACACTGGAATACCTCATCGAGGCCGGCGGGTTCGACAAGTCGACAACGACCGACGTTTTCCGCAACTGGCTTCCCTTCCACCATGCCCGCTTCGAGTATGATGGCGACGGAAAGCCCACCTTCATGAGTTGGTTCCCCAAGTCGCCTCATGTATTTTATCTTTCCAGTGCTTGTACTGACACCTTGGTACTCCTGCTAGCTCTAGCCATCCGCCTCCCTCGCCACAGCGAAACGGTGACGCTCCTCCTCCGCACTCAGCTCTCCACCTTCAACACTTTTGCATTTCTGGCTTGCAAGCAGGCCGCCGACTGCGCCTCAGTCCGAGAACATCTCTTATCGAACGACTCACTCCTTCGTCGTCATCCTCTGCACTTTGCATCGATCATCTACCAGACCCGGTACCAGAAATGGACCGACTGGTTAGCCACGATGTGGGCGGACGTCGCCGAGATTGAGGCTGTCACAAAGATGACGCATCCCAAATGGGTCGAGTTCGCGGTCGGAGCGGACCGTCAAGTCCAGCTCAGCAATGTCAACAAACTCACGGCACAGCTTTACAGCGTGAGACTGGAGATGGACCACAGCCGGACGGTGATGTCGGTTGAGAAGCGGTTCCGAGCATTCTGCGTCGAAACAATGGAGGCAATGGAGGAGAGGAGAGGCGAGCTGGGACGGACCCCCATCTTTGGGCGAAGGGAGCGAGCCGAGTGGGATGACATGGTCACAGCAACGGCGGTACGGTTTGATGCGGTTGGGGAGCGTGTGGTGGAGCTAAGGGAGAGGCTACAAGGCCAGATCGAAGTGGTTTGTGGCTCTTTCTTCTCCAAGAGTGTCTCGTTCTGCGCTGACTGATTCTGCAGGTGCACAACTTGGTGTCCAGGAGAAACAGTGAGGTGGCCTTGACTGTGGCCCAACTTCAGGCGCACGACAGCAGCATGGTCAAGGGCATCACGATCATGACCATGGTGTTCTTACCAGCGACACTTGTGTCGACAATCTGGACGACTGAAACTTTCCATCTCGAAGGCGATAGCAACTGGCAATCTTTCGTAGGGGCCCTCGTCTTGTTGACATTGTTGGTTGTTTTGGGATGGACAATCTATGTCCACCGGTCCAAGAGGAAGCAGGAAAAGTATTGGCGCACACGTGGTCAGATTGACAACTTGAATTTTTCCATGGCTTGACGCAAGGGTTGAAGTTGGTCTTGACCAAGGCCAGACAGAGTTCTTCTTGAATTCAAGTCTCGTGTCAGGATGTAATCCCATCCTTTGATTTCAGAATTCGCTGTCGGTGACCATCAGCATATCATCCTGGCGACGGGCCCCGGGGACATGACTTTGCCACCCTCGACGCCATCTCCGTCGTCCCAGTCATTGTCATGCTTCTGTTCCCTTTCCTTGACAACTCGGATCGTCTGGTCGCTGGTGAGCACTTGGTCACTCAACTCGAAGACGGCACGGTTCAGTCCGTTTCGAGACAGTGTCGATGGTGTGTGGACGTATCTGGGAATGCGTTTGGTCGTGGAGTTTTGGTGTCGACCATGTGGTGATCGTATGCAGAGTCTGTCGACAACCTCTCGAGTCTACAGAGGTCAGCGGTGTGGTAGAGTCAAGGCAAGAAACTTTCACAGAAAAACTCCAAATGCCCTTGGCCCCTCGATGACTTACCATGAGCACATATTTCAGAGAGATACTGACAACAGCCCCCCTCAAAGGCCCCCCGCATCTCTGATACTCCCCTGTCCTTCATCGAAATGAAGGGCGTCTGAGATGGCCACCAGAGGCTGAGATATTCTGATTGGCTTTCTATCTTGAACCAATACCCAACGGCGTTCGCGCCAAGCCCGCTGAAACACAAGCCTCAACCCTTCGTCGATGGCCATCACCCCTCTCTTGCACGTGTCAAGAATAGTCGCGTTGTTTTCGAGCTCGTGCTGACAATCCGGGCAGATAATGGAGGGTCAGCTCACGGCCGATATGCACTCATATCTCGCCCGATTTGACATGTCGCGATCACGACATGAGCAGCTGTCACAGCGCCCCATGACGGCCTTCAACGGGCATGCCGCCGGATCGGGAAGGTACGCGACTTGTCGATAACATCTCCAATGTGCCGCTGGCGGCTGCGAGATTCCCGGTTCGGTAGTTGAGATGATGCTTGGCAACCCCCGGTCTTGGCGGTGCGACGGTGGAATCGATAGCGTGGGGGATCGAAAGCTTCTAGCCCGCCCATGGAGACTTGTGAGCGTCATGTCGTGATAGGCTCGAATGGCACCTCCTTCATCTGATCCTGTCTCCGGGACAGCGAATCATCAGCGTAGGACTCTGTACCTGCGTCCAAAGCTTGATCATGATCAGCAGCACGCATCGGGGGACGGTATCGACGGGCCGAGGAGGTTGAAGGGAGTGGTATATATGGACGGGGGCAGTCTTGTTTGCATAGATTTTCTTGGCCAGTCACTCACTGCAGCCTTGGAGTCATTCTTTTCTCCAGACAATCGGCATCATGAAGACCGCGGCGGCAACTCTCCTCTTTATCCAGCTGGCACTCGCCACGGCGGTGCCCAAGCTGGACACGAAGATCTCGTATGACGGATACAAGGCCTTTCGCATCAAGACGGACCACAACACGGCCGCCATCGAGTCCGAGCTCTCCCGCCTGTCTTTTGTGCCCCTGAACCTCGACACGGACAAGCACATCGACATCGCCGTTGCGCCCCAGGATGTTCCCGCTTTCGAGGCGCTCAAGTTCACGACCGACGTCATGCACGAGGATCTCGGCGCTGACATTGCCAAGGAGGCTGCCTTTGCCCCTTATGAGGGTTAGTACATGCTGTGTTTTGGTTTGGATCAGCACGGAAACTCACACGCAACAACAGTCACCGCCCAAGCCATCCCAAGCCTGACTTGGTTCAACTCGTACCACGCTTATGCCGACCATGTCAAGTTCTTTACCGATCTGTCGGCCGGCTTCCCGCAGAACTCGGAGATCTTCAACGTCGGGACATCTTCCCAGGGCCGCAACATCTTTGGCATCCACCTCTGGGGCAGCGGCGGGAAGGGGTCGAAGCCGGCCGTGTACTTTCACGGAAGCGTGCACGCAAGGGAGTGGATTGCCGGCATGGTCAGTTCTCAGTTTGGTGCTAGAGGCAACACTCGAGAGCACTTGCAGACAGCTGACATCGACTAGGTCGTCGAGTACCTCACGTACCAGCTGCTGACCCAGTACGGCAACAACACCGAGATCAAGACGGCTCTCGACAAGTTCGACTTTTACATCATCCCCTTTGTCAACCCCGACGGCTTCGTCTATACGCAGACCAACAACCGGCTCTGGCGCAAGAACCGGCAGACGCGCTCGGGCGTGTCGTGCGTCGGCACCGACATGAACCGCAACTGGCCCTACAAGTGGGACGTTGCCGGCGGCGCGTCCACCAACCCCTGTGATGAGACGTACAAGGGTGTCGCGGGCGGTGACACGCCCGAGATCAAGGGCCTCATTGCCTTTTCCAAGACGCTGACCGACGGCAAGGGCATCAAGCTCTTCATCGACTGGCACTCGTATGGCCACTACATCCTGATCCCCTTTGGCTACGACTGCGCGGCCAAGGCGTCCAACCACGCCCGCCAGCTGTCCCTCGCCCAGGGGCTGTCGACCCGCATCGCTCAGTCGTACGGGACAAAGTTCACGACGGGCCAGGCGTGCGCCGCCCTCTATGCTACCGTGAGTCTTGTGCAACGTGCGGGCCGTGGAAAGAATCGAGCTAACGGAAACCAACAGACCGGCGACTCGACCGACTACCTCACTGGCGTCGGCAAGGCCGAGTTTGCGTGGACCATTGAGCTTCGTCCCGGATCGTCGGCGTCCAACGGCTTTGTGCTCCCCGCCGCGCAGATCTTGCCGTCGTCGATTGAGCAGTGGGAGGGTCTCAAGTACATGCTTGCCAATATCTAGGTAGGCTGTGGGGGAAGTGAGGAGAGCTAGACCAAGTACATACAGGGTCTGAACTGTAAATATTCACCTGCAGTCATTTATATCCTGTCGGCTTTGAAAGATTAACAGTAAGTTATTGTATGACTAGTAAGGTCGGATTCGTCGTGTCTCGCAGGAACTGCCCCCCGCGTTGCCTCTCGAAATGTACTGATCTAGAACGAGTCTATATCGCCCCCGCAGTTAAAGATCATGGCGCTCAAAGCTCCCACACATTTCCCATTATACTAATTGTATCCGTCCGGCAACCCCCGAGCTTAAAACAAGCCAAAGCAGTTGGCGTAATACGTCGCCGTGGCGCTCCAGTCCGAAAAGACGCCCACGACACCCACATCCTGCGCCAGCACATGCAACAGCTTGAACACATCGCCCTCGCTCTTGGTGACATTCGCAATGCTCTCATAGTAGTACCCGCCGTGGGTCTCATCCGAGAGCCACCCGCTCCGCTCCAAACTCCAGGTGATGAGCTTGAGCCCCAGACGCTTGGCTTCGATGGCATACGCGCTGGGCACCATGGCGCCGTCCTTGACCGTGACGAGGTACGGCAGCGGGGGCGACATGATCTGGACGCCGGCATCGCGGTACTTTGTCAAGTTCCCGACGCTGTACTCCATGGGCGCATAGTCGGCGGTCTCGTCGAGCAGCACGGCCTGCTTGCCAAAGGCGGGCTCGGCCTTGAGCCAGTAGAGCACGTCGGCGTAGAGGAAGGACTGGGGCCAGACGCGCGCGGGGGCGATCTTGGCCGCCTTGAACTCGTCGATCATTTGCTGGGCAAAGACGGTCTGCGTGTAGTTGCTGCCGGCCGGGAAGGGCATGGGCACCTCGGGGGTCTTGAGCTCGGGAGTGAACTGTAGACCGAGGCCGTCGACGAGGGTGATGAACTCGCGCAGCGTCAGGATGGGCTCGCACGTCTTGGCGTACAGGTCGGTGCGGTAGAGAGGGGTGCCGTCGAGGTAGGCGGCGGGGGTGGTGGCGTTGGGGTTCGAGCCGTCCATCTTGCTGCACAGCGTCTTGAGCTCATCGAGGGTGAAGTCGGAGGTGCAGCACTTGGCGCTCGCGGCGGTGCCGTTGGCGGCGGGCTTGAAGGGCGTCGTGCACTTGGCGTTGAGGGCGGGGATGGTGACGACGTTGGTGGTGGTGTGGAGGTCGCACTGGGAGTGACGGCACACGAGGGACTTGTCCTTTGAGAAGGTGACGTCGCACTCTTGGATGCCGGCGCCCATTCGCGTCTGTGGAAGAGGTGTCAGTGTGATGTTCATGATGTGCGGTGTGGTCAACTCACGCCAGCCATGATGGAGCCATGGGTCTCCTCGGGAAACTGGAGGGTGCCGCCGCCGCGGTGGGAAATGCTCCAGGTTGAGGGCTTCATCTTCATCTCGGTGCATGACTCGAGCTTCTTCTTGAGGGGCCCATCTTCGAGCTGGTCGATCAGCCAGAAGGGACGGGGACCGAGCTGGATGTTCTTGATGGGCTTGGGAGCTGCGCAGTCCTTCTTGCGGAACTCGGGCGCACCGAGGGCTGGGAGGGCAAGCGCCAAGCTGAGAAGGGCCGTCGAGAGCATGATGGCGACGAGGAGGTTGTCGAGGTCAAGGAAGAGGGCAGCCTGGGAGAGATGGAAGAGGGGAAGGAGCACTGGTGGTCGCAAAGCTCGGTGTGCAATCCTCGACGGTCAAACTCCAGGTGCAGGTCAAGGTCAGAAACCGGCGATCCGCGATTTAAGATAAACTTTTTTCCTCCCGAGTAGCATACCATTTTCGCAACCGCATGTGGTCCCGTCACCAAGGTTGTGGATCTGCGACCTCCACGATATGGGGGCACTCAATCCTCCCGGAAGTTCAGAATGGATCGCATCCTTCGCATCCCCGCGCGGCGGCCACACCAGATCTGTGCAAAGAAGCGGAAAACAGCATGGTGCCTCTGTTGCCTTCCCACCACCCGCTGGGAAACGTGCCATGATCGTGCAGGACATCGACACCGACGCCGGGAAGAGACTCACCGTCCTGCCCATGCCCGTATCACGAGGTAGCATCATTGGATGCAACGTCCCGATTGCTCGCCCAAGGTCCGGCCGAAGGACGAGGGATAAGCTCCTCGCGCGTGGGGTCAACGGCATCGGGGGGCGGGGGACGTTGTCGGATCCTGCGGAGCCGAGGCAGCGTGCGCGCATCGATCACGGCCATTGGCGAATTGAAGCCGTCGAGGTCGTGAGCGTTCAGTTCACCCTTCCCATCTTGGCGCAGACATCCGATACTACCTGCCCCTCTTGCATTAGCACACCCCAATTCCATGTTGCTCGTCAAAAGGGCCGAGATGATGCTCTGCATCAGATCCATCAGATCCGTCCGGGTGGTTCTTCCAGCCTCCTGTTTTTCTCGTCACTTGTCACAAGCAAACGGACGGACCTTTTGGAGTGTTGACTCTGTTGATCCTGAATCCTGCGAAAGATGGCGGGGGTTGACCCCGCCAAACTCTAACCCTCCAGAACGCCACCTTTTCCCCTCCGTCCGTGCCCGATTCCCTCAACTTTGTCGGCGTGTCGCGTCGTTCTTTCGCGACATGAAGACAGCATCGTCGCCATAGTTCCGCAGCTTCTCCCTTAGCGCATCATCGACCTCCTCCTCGCGAAACCCGACGCGACGCCAGAACGGTCCTGTACCATACACCGAGACGAGACACGTCGACGCGAACCGATCGCCCACATCGAGAAGCCTCCGAATGGCCGTTCCCGCATGTCCCTGGCCTCGCAGCTCCGGCAGGATGACGACATCGTGAATGTAGTACTGGTCCGCGTCCGACGCGATCTCGCCGAGGAGACTGTCGAGCGCCGGCGGCTGCGCATGGCGGATCGGGTGCGACACGGCATAGCCCAACACACTGGAGCCCCGGGCGAGGATGAGGCACCCCTCGGGGAAGAGCTTGACGCGCTCGGCAAAGACAAAGTCACTCTCTGGGAGGTCGGGGTGGATCTGGTCGGCAACCTGGACGACCTGCGGGATGTCGTCCGCCGTCATCGCGCGCCAGGTTGCCATGCTGTGACGACGTGGGCGATAACCTTTCCGATGCAGATGCAAAGTTCGGGCGGTGTCCAGTGTTGTTCAGGGGTTCAAAGCACTGGCTGCGGCGATTCCGGGTTGCCCGGAGCAATCCCCTCTGTCCAACAGAGGCAAAGTGGGTCAAAGTTGAAGAAGACGGAACACCCATCGGCCATCCTAGCCCAGGTTCGTCCATCCAACATTGTCCATTGTTATTTTAATTTTCAAGATCTATTTGCCACATTCTTGCCTTCTAGATCCCCAGCAGTTGCCGCGTCCGGGCTGCGTCCTTTTCAACAATCTCCTCCAGAGCCTCCCTCGCCCACTCCAGCTCGCTGTAATCCAAGCTCCCAAACCGCACCCACTCGTTTAACGCCATGCGCGCGTAGCGCAGCGCTTCTGGCAGATCCCCCTTGAGCGAGTACAGATCCGCCAAGATGTCGTGGTACTCGGGCAAGAGGGGCGGAAGGTCCGCCTGCTCGGACACCTGGAGGATGTCTTGGGCGATGGTGATGGCGTCCTTGTAGAACTTGTCTCTCTTGGCGGCCTGCAGCGTGTCCTTCCATTCCTTCATCAGCCGCCGCTTGTTCTCCGACTCACCAATGTCATAGTCATTGGCGCGACAGAGAGAACAGCCGCACTCGATGCCCCAGTTTGCCTCGAGGAAGTGCCGCCGCTCATCGTGCTTCATATCCAGCGGCACGTCTCATCTGTTGTCAGCGTCCCCTGCCAGGACATGGAAGAGCTGGACAAGCAAAGACTTACAGCTCATCGTGATCTCCTCTCCCTCTTCAATCGCCCGAAAAGAGACAACTTCCATGACCAGCCTCTCCTGGGAGAACCGATAGTAGGCACTGCGAGGGTCAGCCTTCACGTCCAGGGTCATCTCTGGGCTCCACTCAAACTCACTTTGGCTTGCAAGAGTGATTGATCCGCTGCATCGCCGGTCAGCACCTCGCCCTCGGCAGATCCAACACCCACCAACCTACCGCAACCTTGACAAACACCCCGACAAACCCCTCTTCCACGCCCAGCTCGACGCCGTTCGAGTTCGTCCCCACAATCTGGTCAACCAGGTGCTTCTCCGCGCCCCTCTTCAGCCCATACACAGCCTCCTTCGTCCCCTCCGGCAGCTGGTTGAACGCGGCCTTCAGCAACCTCCGCCGATGATGCGGCTTGGTCTCCACGACGAACCCCGTGCTGATGAGCACAGACGGGTAATCCGCCATGACAATCTCACCCCTCTTGATCTTACGCGCCGCGACCACCCCCTTGCCTTTCCCGGGGACGTCGACGACGCGGTAGGCCGACTTGCCAGCCTGCCTCTTGACCGCCGCCGGCGGATCCGGCCTGTCGATGAAGGCGCCCTGGGCGATGAGATCGGCCGTGATGGACGCGGGGCCGATGATGCTGATGCCGTGCCCATTACGGAACTCGGCCGAGGTGAAGAGGCAGTCATGGCGCGTGCCGTTGGGCTTGAGCGATTCCGGACCCAGGCATCGGGGCGGGTAGGTCCACTGGACCGTGGTGGACTCTAGCTCGGGTATGACGCCTATGAGGCCGGGGAGAGGGCACACGGTGATGGGGTTCTTTGCCAGGGGTCCTGGGGGGGCGTTGGGGCACTGCGTGAAGAAGGACGTTGTGGATGCGAGGGAAGGGGGGGTCATGAGCGATGCGAGAAGGGTCAGGAGCAGCGGCGTGAAGCCGACGTGCTGGTCCGGCCGTGCCATGTTGTTGAGACTCGGATTTGGTGTTACCAAAGTGCGGTGGCTTTGGTGATATGAGATCCTGTCGTGAAATATGAGATGGCGAGAGCCAAAGAGAAATCTGGCCATAAACCACCGGCATATGAGTTCCGTGGTCCGCCAAGCTGGGTCACAGGCTACCCAAATAGCGCGCTTGTCACTATACCCGGCGGGTAAAAGTCGTGTTGAAACAGCCAGATGTCACAACCAAGTCTGCTTTGGGCAATTCGGGGATCTACAGAAAGACCTGTGCAGGGTTCAATTGGTGCGCCAAAATGGGCGGGACATTTGCGGGTAGTTGGAGATGGAGTTTGTTTGTCGTCCAGACACCCAAACAAAACATTGGGAATAGGGGCTGTCGCTGTCAGGGGTGGGGGCAACGGAAGTGGGGCGTCAAAGTGGAATCTTCAACAATCCTAGACACTGACGAGAAGCTATCAAAACAAAAATGCATTTACCATTCGTCGTCGAGACCTCATGCCCAACCTAAAAAAGCGAATGACACACGGCAGATAACCATGGACGAGTCAAAAGAACAAAAAGAAGGCATACAACGATCCACCCAGGGGTCGAACCTGGAACCTCCTGATTGATACTAGATCGTAGTCAGACGCTCTGCCATTGAGCCAGCGGACCAGTTGATTCTGGTTGGAGCAGTTAATGGAACATAGAACGCTGGTCTTCAACCACCATGTGCTGAGTTCAAGTTGCGTACCCGGTGCTCAAGTCCAACAAGCTCATAGGAATGCAACCATGGCTGTCAGCAGCAGCACGCTGCCCAGAGTGCCCCAGCCGTTCCTCATCGCCGCAACTGTCGACTTCTTCCCCTCCTCCGAAGTTTGGCTCTTCTCAGGGGGAGGGGGAGGCAACAAGTCCCCCTTGCTCGGATCGATGCAGTCGCCAATACACACCGAATTCGTTCCCCAGTCAATGCGGACATAGCCCTCCTTCGTTCTGTTTCAGGAGAGATAATTGGCGGAAATCTCCCCGCACGTTGAGCAGTCGCCCTTTACGACAAAGGCTCTTGTCAAGTTGCGGATCTCGCCCAGATTAAGGCCACCCTCGGAGACGCCCTCCACTGACAGACACAGGGCTTTCGACAGAAGTCAGCACATTGGTCTTGTCGGCCAAGGAGGAGAAACGATTACCTCCGTCGGACTCGAACTTTGGAAATTGGAAGTGAAGCCCGGTCGGGAAACCGATGGTCGCGCCACTCAGGGCATATGAGGTGTCTTGAAAGAGGCATGTCACATGGGAGCCGTTGCTGAAACATGTGTCGTTGGAGAGGGGGGTCTCGGCGATGATGTCGCACAGAATTTGGCTGGGAGCGTAGGCCTTGAGATCCTTGATGTTGACCGTGCCGCACTCGTTACCAAAGACGGTAAAGACTTGTGTGAGCCAGAACTCCGGACACATGTACTCGGGTTTCTGGTCTGCTAGGACGGGCTGGAAGGCAAGGCAAGCGATCATAGCCAAGAGGGGGAAAACCCCAAGGTGGGCCATGGTGACCACGTCGGGGCGAGGCCACAAGACTTCAAATATGAGAGGGACAGTAGGGGCAAGGATGAAGCTGTGATGAGGAGGTTGTTGGTCGTTCATGGAAGTTTCGTCGGGGACACCCTCCAATTTTGTACCTGAACGGAGAAATTGGCTCTGCCGCCACCGAACAGCTGGACAGCATAGCTCCGAGCCTGGTCCCAGCTTAAGAGCAGCGCATCTAAAGGCACCTTTGTGGACAGAAAACTCGGTGCTGGACTCGGAATGCGCTCAAAGGACGGCAAGTGTTCTCGGAAGATGAATGGACGATCCCGAGCAATAACAACAAAACAGTGGTGCCGTTTCTTAACGCTAGAGAAAGCTGATGCTGGTCGACCGCTGATTTTAACCACCATGGTAATTTCGAGATCAAGGTGCACTCAGCACTGACCTTGCCCTCCGATAGACTCATTGCTGACAAAGACTCCCGTCGCTCAAAAATCGAGTGTTCAGTAGTACCGATACCCGGGCATCCCACTGGAGCTCGAGTCACCCCCCGGGTAGGTGGGGAACGGCAACCCCCCATTGGGTCCCTGAGGTTGAGGGGGCATGAAGAAGTTCGGGTTGATCAACTTGTCAAAGTCATCATCCCAATTGAAGACGGGATTGCCGTACGCGTCAAACTGCTGCAGCTGCTGCGTTTGATCGACCCCTAGAATACCATCAAAGTCGAAAATGTCGTCGACATCAAAACCGAGAGGGACACTTCCCTCGGCATTGGTGCCAGGCGTCGAGTCGGACTCGGGGGTGCGGTGCGACATGGTCGGCGTAAGACCAGGCTCGCTTCCCGTGGCCCCTCCAGAAGGTTCGTTGGATGGTGGGCCGTAGTCGCTCAGAGGAGTCTGAGTCTGCTTGTAAAGGTTGAGAAGTCGGGGTTGCAGCTTGACGACGATCTCGGCGACTCTCCGGCGCAGGGGCTCTTCAACGTCCTGGAATTCCTTCTCAAACAGCGTCTCCAGTTCCCGTCGCACCAGCGTGGGCATCTCTCTCTGAACAAATGTCGCATAGTCCTCCAACTCTCCCGATCCCGACGGGCCGCCGGCTTCTCCCTCGTAGTCCGACGCTTCGTAGACTGTTCATGTCAGCGGGTGATGGGGAACAAACAGAGAGATGACTTACATGGGGATGGAATAGATTGCACGTCGTCATAGGGAAAGAGAATCATGTAGATCTCGCGCCACTTGTCCTCGTCGGTGGTGTCGGCCTGCGCCTTTTTCCGACTCCGAAGCCTCTTTTCTTGGTCCTTTGTGAATCCCTCAACCAATGCCTGGTTCTTCCGGGTCTCGCACGGAGGATCTTGCTGGAGATGGGCGTTGAGAAGCTCGTCTGTCTTGAAGACCTCCCAGCACCGTACACATTGAATGGGGAGGGCATGTCGCCGGTAGAGGTGCGTTCTGCCATGGTCAGCTAACGCCAAACACCGGGGAGGAGAGATTCTTACTTGACCCGGTGGACCTCGTCCCAACCGGGACCCGGACACGAGGTCCACTTGCTGTACTTGGTCTTGTTGCGTTTGAAGTAGGGGCACGCAAATTTACGCTGCCCTGCCGAGGCCACATTGGCATTGTCGCCCTTTCTTGCCTTCTTCCGTCGTCCGTCGTGATCGCTCGCAATCACGTCGTCCACTCCCAGGTGGCTAGCCCGAGACTTGCGACGTCGATCCGGTTGCTGTTCCCCATCCTCGGCCTCGGCCTGGTCTGACGGTGGGCTTGTTGACGCGTGGTCTGGCGGGGTGGGCTCTTGCAGGGCCACATTCCTGTGCATGTGGATATGAGGCTGCGGGAAGCCAGGAAGACCAAGGCCTCGGAAACCGCTGTTTGCGCCGACATCTTGTGTAGGAGTTGGACTGATGTGGCTCTCCGCTTGGAATTCTTGACGTGGTACACCCTGGGCAGACGAATGCAGTTCTTGGCCGGACTGACCTGCGGATCCAAGACCGGCGAAGCCGTAGCTAGATGCAGAAGCGGTTGCCGAGGGAGCCTGCCACGTGCTATGCGAGGCGTGGGGTGTGCTCCGTGACGACAGCGGGGCAGTGGACATGGAGGTATGGACCAGGCCTCGCTGCGACGGCATGGGTGGGACCTGGGCTGACCGTGTGTGGGCGTGTACTGCTTGTCCGAATGGCGGGGTTGCGGACCCGAACAACGGCCCGCCGCGGGCAGACGCCGGGGGTGCCATGGGGTTTTGACGCGTGTACATGTCTTCCAACCGGTCCCGTAGATGATCACGTTCCTCTCCGACAACGTGTGGCAAGTGGGCCGGCACATCTTGAGTGCCGCCCGAGGACAGGGCCGAGACGAGAGTACCAAAAATGCCGCTCAGATGGCTTGATGTGTCTGCGGCTGGTGCCGCTGCCGCCGCTGGTGCCGCCGTCGCCGTCGGTGCCGCCGTCGCCCGTGGGGGAGCTGGAGCCAGAGTACGGAGAGACGATGTCGCCGAGGCAAGAGGTTGGGCCGCTGGAGCGGAGGAGGGTGCAGGCGGCTGAGGCGGCGGAGGCGGTGCTGATTCGCTGGCCGAGAAGAATGATGGAGAGTCGGTCCCTGAGGATCTCGCCGTTTGCTTCCGCGAGAAGAGACCCATGAACGAAGAACCAGCTAGCTTCTTTCCTTTGGACATGAGCTGATCCGCTGTTGACTCGGGGGGTGGTGGAGGAGGAGCAGCGGCAGCACCAAAAGACACATGGGATGTGCTGTCTGTGGAAGCCGATATCATTTCCTCTCGGTTCCCCGAGTCCTCGTCACTTGCCCTCATCTCGTCGAATTCCCGTGATTCGTCGTCGGCGGCCTTCTCGCGGAGCCCCCCTTTGGCTGCTCCCGTCACATCTTCCACAAAGCACCGCCGCACCAGCACGGCAGGCTTGGGCAACAGCTGAGAGGCAAGTACTGATGCTGCCGTTGTCTGGATCATCTTGGCCTCGAGTTTGCTGGAGAAGCTGTCCATGATGCGGTCAATGACCTCCCACCGGCGCACCGTGGCGGGCTCCGGCACGTGATCGTCATTGTGGGCGTCGGTGTCGGTATCGGTATCCGTGCCGGTGTCGGAGTCGGAGTCGGTGTCGGCTTCACTATGCGCCCTGGCTGTGAGATTGAGAGAGGAGAAGTCGGCGACAATCTCGTCCACTCGAGAGTTCTCGCTTGACTGGATCGAGGCATCGAGGTGATGGTCGGGCTTGGGCGAGTCGTTGCTCTCCCCGCCGGTGCCCGTGGGGGCGTGAGGGGTCCCCATTGTCACGACTCGCGAATGCCTGGGCCCCTCAGCGGGATGCCGGGCGGGATGCGTAGGTCGACCTGGGCTGCAAATAATCTGAAAAGCCGGGCGAGCCTTGAAAGATGAAAATGATGGTCAAGAGTCTTGGTCTAGGCGGATGTGAGTGTATGTTGTCGCATGTTGGTAGTTTGCCTGATGGTGCGCAGTTGGGTGACAGGACGCGTTGACACAAACGGATCGACGTCAGCTCGTCCTTTGGGGGATTTGGGGACCGCCATGGCGGGGTAGTCCCCGATAGTGGACTATCTCCTGTCGCACTTACATGCATATCGACACTCGAGTCGGAGTCCAGAGCGGGTATCCGAACAAGGGTGCATCCATCAGGAAGCGGATTGATGTCTAGCCTCAGGAACGGAACCGACCTTTGGCAACTGGAATCTATACCACCAATGTCGACTTCTTCTTTCCGCAAATCTTCCCTGACCCTTCCTCTCTTCTCCAATCGCCGGGGGAACAACTGCATCACCCATTTGACCAACGTCGCAGCACGCACGTGCTGCACAGTCGCAGTGTCGATGCGGGGCAGCATGCTGCAGCGATCTCGGGGACAGCCCGGACGTGACATGAACCGGAAACGACCCAATGGCCCCAAGACTTAAGACTCGGCAGCTCCCACACTCTCAGCACCCCGTGGGATTGCAACAAGTTCTGAACCGACAATGGGCCAATTCTTCGAGGCCGTCCCTGGCTTCATCGCTGCTTGGGCCCTGAAGCAACAGGTCTTTTGGGTTGCGACGGCCCCTCTTTCCGAGTCGGGCCATGTCAACATCTCACCCAAAGGCGGACTCTACTTCGGCCTCATCAACGACAAGACCTTTTGGTACATGGACCTCACCGGATCCGGCAGCGAAACCATCTCGCATCTCTACGAGCCCGGCAACGGCCGCATCACCGTCCTGTTCAATGCCTTTGAAGGCCCGCCCCGCATCCTCCGCCTCTTTGGCCACGGTCGCGTCCTCGAGCACGCGACTCCCGCCTTTGACGACTTTGTCAAGAAGCACGATGTAAAGACCATCCCCGGAGCCCGCGCCATCGTGCTCGTCGACATCCACCAGGTCGGCACCTCTTGCGGATACTCGGTGCCCTACTTTGACTTCAAGGCCTACCGAAACACGCTCAACGAATTCTTTGCGAAGCGCGTCGACAAGGCTGTCAAGGGCGAGACTGACGAGAGCATGGAGAAGTGCGGCCCCCCCCTCTGCTTTTCATCATTGACACCACTGACTTCCGATGCCCCCAGGTATTGGGCCTTCAAGAATGCCTGGTCGATGGATGGCCTCCCCGCCATGCACGTTGCCCAAAAGACGGGCAAAGAGCAAGGCATTGCCCCAATGTCCAAAATGGTCGGCCCTCTTGCCCCGCAACCCGGGCTCTACCGGAGAGACAGGCGGTTTGGCGCCCATCATCTCGTTCTTGTTGCCATTCTCTCAGCTCTTTTCACCTCCTTGACCCTTTTAGTCGGGATACAAGAGCTCCGACCGGTTCTGTCGAGGCTTGCGAAGGGTCTTGGGCTGTAGACCGCGGCACCTGCAGGCTTGGCACTTGAATCTTGAGTGCACCGCGAAACCCCAAACCGTCTCTCCTTGTAAAGTGGGGAATAATAACATAATTTGCCAAGCATCTTGGCCACAGCAGCCAGCAGCTGAAATTGGATGCCTGAGGTGTCACATTCCCCGCAACCCGTCTCTTTCCCTCCGTGGGGTGATGAGGCTGATGACCAGAAATTGCGCATCACAACGTCGTCTCCACCTGGAAGTCTCAACACATGCGGATTCTTGACATCTCAATTGGGAGTGTCACGATGGAAATTTTGGGAGGGTTGTCACTGCTGGCGATGATTGCAAGTTGAAGTCAAGGGCATTTTTTTGAGTTCTCAATCTTCTTTATTCGTCCCCGTCCCCTTCCTCTATCGCCGTGCTTGATGCTGAGGTGCTGATGAAGAAAACAATCAACACGAAACTAAACTCAAGAGCGCTGCGGATATCGTTGCCATGAAAACACCAAAGCCATTCCACTCTTGCCCCTTCCTAACGCCGTTTTACCCCGAGACATGTCCCTGTCTCTTACTCCGTTTCCCATGAATCCCTTCTCCAGGCCATAAACGCCAGTCTCATGATGCATGCCGTACCTTACTCGTCCTTCGAGTCCTCCTGGACGCGCTTCACCACATCCACCATCTTGGAGAACAGCTTCTCGTTAGGCTGGAGACCGCAGACCTCCTTAACAACATCCTCGGGCTTCTTCTCCTCCATGATCTTGGCAAGCTCGACCGACTCCTCGTCGCCCTCGACGTTTTGGAAGCGGAAGGCCATCTCGGCCGCATCCAGCAGCGCGCTGCAGTCCTCCCCCTTCTCGACAAGTTCGGCCGCGGGGCCGACGAAGCGTTCTTTCCGGCTCAGCTTCCGCAGCGGCGCGCGACCCACACGCTCGACGGCATCCTCCAAGTGCGGGTTGCTGATGCGGCGCACAATCTTGTCGACGTAGCGCTGCTGCTCGTCGGCATCGATGCCGTGCTTCTCCGTGATGAGCTGGGCCGTGTTCTCGAGTGCCTTGCGGACCTCCTTCTGGATCTCCTTGTCCTGCAGAGCGTCGTAGACGGTGCTCTTGCGGCGGTTGTAGCCGTGGTACGCCGCCGTCGCGTGCCCGGTGTTGACCGTGTAGAGCTTGCGCTCAATGTAGGGCTGCAAGTTGTCGACCCACATGATGCCCTTGATGTCGGGCGGCGAGGTGCCCTTGAAGGGGGTGCGGTCCACCACCCACTCGTAGAACTTCTCGAGTGTGACGTCGAGGCCGGCGTCAGGATCCTGGGCAGGCACGATGCGGTCGATAGCCGAGTTGGCGAAGCGAGCCCGGGCGTCCATGTCGTCTACCCTCTCGCCGGGTGTGTTCTTGGGGTCCTTGATGAAGCCGGCGAGATTGTCGGTGGCGCCGATGGCGTTCTCACAGGCGATGACAGCCATTGGCTCGAGCTCTGTTGGTCTTTGGTCGATGCCCTTGGCGATGACTGGAGCGATGAACTTGAGGATGTTCGGCCCGACGGAGCACGTCACCACGTCGGCGGTGGCAATTTCCCGGACGAGCTCATCCTCGTTTGTCCGCGAGTTGATGGCGCGGTATCCAGTGATGACCGACTCCGAGGTGCCGTCGGCACCAACCTCGATGACCTTGTAGCTGGGCTTTGCGTTGAGCTGGTCGATGAGGTCGCCGTTGACGTCGGCGAAGATGACCTCGTACCCCGAGTTGTGGAGGAAGCAAGCGACAAAGCCTCGGCCTGCAGAAGGACGTCGAGTTAGACTTTGGAGACAGGGGGCAGAAGACGGGAGATGAACATGAACGTACCGATGTTTCCGGCGCCGAAGTGGACCGCCTTCTTGGCCCGGTGCCCATTCGTGCTTCCATTCGTCTGTCCGTTCATGGTGGCGGCTGGCGTCGAGGGTTGTCTCGACGAGGAATGTGATGTGTGGTGAAGGGAGGATCAGTGGCGATCAGATCCAGTGATGGTGCTACTTTGGTATTGGGATGGGTGGAGATTCGGGTGTGTCGATCAGTTGAGGAATGGACTATGACGATGATGGAGAAGAAGTCGGAACGGAAAGGGCGAGACATAAACTTTATACTATCCCGTCTGAAGTCATGACGAACCGGCTGCTGTGGATCCCTTGGTCCGTGATACAGAAGAGCCAAGTTCAAGCTCGGATCACTACGTAGTTGGGGCCGAACATCGAGGGGGGGCGGACTGCGGACCGCTGCCCGGATCGCTCCCACCCCCTTGATAGACCCTGGCCATGTCCGGCGGGGAGAGATGGAAACGGAGACCCAAGTTCTGGGACGGAGTCGGAAAGAAAGAGGTTGTCTAGGGTCCGTCATAAATCTTCACTGTGGATCCGTTTTCGACCGCTTTGTGCTGCCAAAAGACTGGATGGCTTCCATTGCCTGACAGCATCCGGCTGTGCTGACATGAGGCCCACCTCGGCTGCATTCATCCAGTGCTTCCCAATCTGCTGAAGGAGTCCGGCCCGGGCAGGTGAGCTTAAGTAAACTTACGCAAGCCGGGGCCCGCGACTGTCCCCGGTTCCGCGGTCCTCCGGCCGTGCCCGACAACCACGGTCAAGACCTGCTCCAAGAAAGAAAAACGATGAATTGCGTCCAGCCGCCTGGAGACAAGCAAAAAAATTCGATCCCATCAATCCGCCGAGCTGTTCACCCGCTCTCTCCGCCAAGGAAGACATCAGTCTTCCAGGAAGAACTCGAGCGTGTCCTTCTGAGCGCAATCTACAGAATACGATTCTGCGGGATACGGCCAAAAAAGGGAGGAGGCTCCGTTTCGGCGTCGTCCAAGTTTCTCAGGGTCGCCCACCTGTCCCCCGACGGCCACGAGTTATGCACCTGCGGCTCAACTTGCCTTCGTCCTCAGACCGACTCTGCATGGTGGTGTGGAAAAAGACCCTTTCTCAGGGTCCCGGGCGAAGATCGGGTCCACCAATGACGACACAGTGGGGCCTGTGATTTCTCTCACTATTCTCGGGCTAGTAAACCCACTGCCGCATAGCCGCTCGGACTGCTTGATTCCGACGACGGCACGGTGATCTGGTCAAACATCCAAAATTACCGCTGTCCCAACACCGCGATTGTTTGCCAGTACCCAAAATCCCCCTTTTGGCGGTCCCGGCGCCGCATTGAAAGCTGTCTGGATTTTAGAAACACGGCTTGTTGGTCAAGATCTGGGATTCCTCAACAAGGATCCTTTCCTCCCCATCCAGGTTTTCACCAGATCAACCCCCACACCCTATTCGACATGCCAAAAAGACTTGGGTTACGGAATTCCATGGCCAACCCATTCTTGGTTAAAGGGTCCCTGTTTCGTCCCGCCTCACATGTTTCGGTTCCGAGAACATCGAATTGGGAAGTTGGATGGTGTGGATGGTCGTCCCGGACGGCTTCCGTCAGACTAACTCTCCACCATCTGCCAATCCACAATCAATCCACCATTTCACCCGCCCGTTTTGCGGGGGTTGACAGTTCTCTACGGGGATATCCAGCCCTCAACATCCACAGCGACCAAGCGGTGAGCATCGCCATAAGGCCGTATCTTTAACAGCAGTCAGTCATGGAGACGATGACAACCTCCTTTCTCTCCTTTACGTCGGGTTCTCTTTCCGTCAGGTCATATGAGGAGCTTTAGCAACATTGCTTCCAATGAGGGTCTTGGTCTGGAAAATCCCACGGCCAGGGTTTGGTCTCCATGGGGGACCGGAGTATTGTGACTTCCCTGCGGCCTTGGACCCCTATTCATCTCCTGAAAAGTCCCTGAATATCATCGGCTTTTCTCCTCACGGAACAGGACCCATTTCTAGTGCACTGCAGACCACATTCATATTGAAGGTTCTAAAGATATATTCCCCTCTTGCTGCCATGCGGCGGCCTTCCACTCCTTCTCCCCGGCGACAAAGATATCGTACGATTTTAGGGGGTGATATCCACGAGTTGGAGCCAAGTTGCAGCTCGTGCCTTGGACATCGCATGCGTGAAATCCAAGGCAGGCGCAGACATTGGATATACGAAATCCACACGGCCACATAGGCGAACCGGCACGGCCAATCCCGTTACTCGTGGCTATCCAATTCCCGGTGCCTGGTTGCGGTCAAGCCACCGCTCACCCCTTTCGGAGTGTCAGCCGTGCCGACGGTGCCGATCTTTCCAACGCATCAACTGCAATGGCCGGCCGCCGACCATCGTGCCACACCGCCGACCCGTCCGGATACCCAACCCCGATGCTCACACCCGATGCCGTGATATCCCGCCCATGCTCCCCCGGCCCATGTTGCTTCAGAAGGAGGCTTTTCACGATAATGATACGCTCCCATGCCAGGATCGTCGACCCTTTCTGCTCTTGGCTAAGGTGGAGTAAACAACTTGCTCACCTCTCCCTCTCTTCATCAACTCTCATCAACACCTTCACGAGGTGGTCCCAAACGGCCCGAAAACGGTACCGTCCCCACAGGGGTCTTCGGGGTAAAAACGGACCTGAGCATCTTCAGTTTTAGTGACCCTTGAGTTCTGCATGAACAGAACGCTAGCGAGATCCATCGTGCCGAGTTGGTCCCTGTTCAACCCCATCATTCAAGGCTGGAAATATTTCTTGACTTGAGCTGGGGACTTGTGGTGGGAATTGAAACCATCGAGTAGTGGACTGTGGGAGCAATCATCTGGGAATGACCTCAACCCACCGGCCCATGGACTCGCCCTCAGAAAGCCAATTGGCCAAATACCTTGCTTCACAAACTAGGTAGCAAGCCGTACTCCTCTTTGCCACGGCCAGTCGGGGAGTTACATGTCGCTCAGCTCAGCAAACGCCCACGTCTCGGTGAGTTCGGCGAGTTTCACACCACTTGCTTTTGGATGGCACACGGCATATATGAAGCTAAGGAATCGAATCTCGGCCACTATTGGGGCGATCTCCCCATGTTTTTTCTTCTTTTTCTTTCCCAGCATCCCTCCTGACAGCTGAGACATGCCTCCAAGTTTCGAGTCCGCGCGTGGAAATCAAGCCTCAGACCAGCTCCTGGGGTGCTACTGCACGCACGCCCATCACATTTCGCAAGGCCCTTGAAAAATTCTGCAGGATGATAAGGCTAGAGATCGGTGCTTTTCTCGACGACATGGCGAAGGGCGCTTCAAAGCTGCTAGCTACAGCATCCTGATGGATGTCTACGAAAGGAGGTGTCAACTCTTCTTTGGGTAGCTTGAACAGCCATCGCTGTCACGAGGTGGCGTTCGACCCTCTATACGCGCAATCAAGAGTCCAGAGTCTTCGACTTGGAATCTTGGCAGTCCTTTTGGAAGCTGGCGCATTTGGTTTGCGTGTCAAAGAACCGTCAGTCGTCACAATTCCAAGTCATCACGGCCCTGGGTTCGAGCCCCGTTGGGTTGCAAACGAGTCCAGCCTCTGCTGCCCGGAACGGGATGAAACAGTAAGCTGGTAGTTTGGGGGTTCCATGAACTGACCCTCGTCGCCAGAGCTCCTTGGGACAATTACTCGCTCGGCCTCCTGCGGGGGGTCGAGGTCCGGGACGAACCTCTGGTCGGGCGGGGGGAATGTCACGGCCTGATCGCCTCAGGCCTGTGAACGGTTTATATACGCAACCCAGAACTCCAGACTTGACTTGGAATTCTGGCAATCCTTTTGGAAGCTGGTGCAGTGGGGTTGTGTATCCATTGTTCGGCCAGCCGTCACAGTTTGGGACTGTTGGTAGCACAAAGCCGGTTCACCGTCTGCGGCCAATCATGACCTCTTTAGCCAAAGCGACCCAGGTAATGGCGTACCTTACCTGCTAAGGTACCCGACATGTTTAAGTTGGATCCAGATTCTTAGCCGCTACTATCCTATTCCGCTTGCGCCAATGACCAAGTGTCACGTGGATGGCACACCCCGTGGAGACATGGACAGCTGGGGGCACTAGGCCCAATCGGGAGGATGGGCAATCGCCCACAAGGTTCGGATCGCAGGGCCAGGCCCTGGATCCAAACCTTCTCTTTAGCTTGTAATTCTACGAATTTGGCACATACAGCTCTGGCATCTCTGCGTGCCTGCAAATCTGCCATCACCGTCACACGAGCTGTCGAAGAAGCCAACCAAAGGTATTGGGCGTCGAACGCCGCAAAGCAGAAGGACCGCAACACGAATTCGCCTCCCCGATGGCGGACTGCATTTACCGCCCAGATCCAGGCTGCCCGTGCCTTGGTGACCAAGGCCGAAGCGGCCCAAGCAGCGTACAACAAATGGAATATCGAAAATCCGCGTTTCAATGTCTACGGCCACAAGGGTGCAGCCGGCAGCGATTCAGGTCCCCAGAGGCGCGATCCCGCCAATGACATGGCCATACCCAAGCTTTCCCGGGAGACCATGGCAGCTCTTGAACTTTTGGGCGAAATCGAAGCACAAGAGATGCACGACAACGGAACGTTTCCCGATTACAACGAAGCCCGTTTCAGGTCTCACAATCTGGAGTCTGAGCGTGGCGGCAGTGGCAACATTACCAAGAGGGCCACGGGAGGCTACTGGCTTGGCCAAGTTGCACATGACGGGGCCATGCCTTTTGGCGGGGATTCGTCTTACAAAGTTTGGCGAAACGTCCAGGACTACGGCGCCAAAGGCGATGGAGTTACAGATGACAGCGCAGCTATCGAAAGGGCAATCTCGGACGGGAACCGATGCGGCGCCAACTGCGCAGGCTCGACCGTTAAGTCGGCTGTTGTATACTTTCCCTACGGTACTTGTTTTCGTCTGTTCTGCATGATTTATAGGGTTCTGTATGTTAACATATACATTACTTTCGATAGGTGTTTACCGCGTAAGCCGAAGCATCATCTCCTACTATGACACCCAGATCGTGGGAGAAATCGCGACCCTCGGCAACATGCCGGTAATTATGCCGACAAGCGACTTTAAAGGGAATGGCGTCTTTGACACAGATGTCACGGCTACGGCAGTCATTTGCGAGATCCGTCACAACAGACATCTACCTCTCCGACGGCAAAACCCAATGGTATCTCAATACCGTGAGTCCACAATACTCGTCAACTAAAATCATTCCTTCTTTTACCATTTTCAAAGCAGATCCAGAGCTGATTCTGACTAGGCAAATTTCTATCGACAACTCCGAAATTTCAACATCGACATGCGCCTGGTGAAACTCGAAAACGCAAAGGCAATCCACTGGCAAGTCCCACAAGCAACCAGCCTCGAAAACATCAAAATATTTTTAACCGACAAAGCCTCGTCGACCCAAGTCGGTGTTTGTAAGTTTTATTCCCTATGACAAGGTCTTTGCACCATAACTACCGGTATCCATTCCTTTACCAAGCCTTTCCCGACACCATTTTCGCCTTATCGCCATATCTGCCTTGTCGGCCTCTGGCCTGCGGGGCAGCCCACTACATAGATCCGTCGTTGCAGGATGGAGGCTTGCGCTTCCTCTTCCTCCTGCAACTTCGTTATTCTCTACAATGCAAGCAAGCCACATCGCAGCCCTGTCTCGATAGCCAGCCCTGCACCGTGACACAGACAACCAGACTGTTTCAAGTCGTTGCTGCTTCCGAGTCCTTTCGAGGCGTGGTTCTTTCGTACCTGCCGTGAGCAGTTGTCGTACTAGTCGAACCCAGAACTTTTTGTCCAGACCTTTGCCCTGAGAATTCCCCTCCTGCAGGGAACGACTTTCATCTTCAACTCCATCAACAAAAGCCAAGCATCATCAATATTTCTTTTTGGAATTTCAGTGGCTGTTCGACATGGTGGCCCGCAATCCCCCCAGCCTCTTTGGCCCTCTCAAATCCGACAACCCGACCGCCTCGACCGAGCCAACACCATCCGAACATTCGGAATCCCACGAGTCCGAGTCGACGACCTCGACATCATCCAACCACTTCAAATTGCTAGAAGAGATAAGAAATCCCCGAATCCGACTCCAAGTCGGCGACCGCATCTTCACAACATACAAGGACAAGTTGATGGAGAGCGAATTCTTTCAACGTCAATTGTCTGGACGCTGGGACAAGGACGCCCTCCCAGATGGCTCGTGGTTCTACGACGGAAGCCCCATGCTATTCGAGCACATCCTTCAGTATCTCCGGCGCGGCGTTTTCCCACTTTTCTTCGACTTGAACACGGGACACAACCACCATCTCTACCAATCTCTCCTCGAAGAAGCACGATACCTCCAAATTCCCCGCCTCCAAACGTGGCTTGAGAAAAAGTGCTACCTTAAGGCCGTCAGCGTCAAAAGCGAGATCTTGCATTACGCCGGCCAGGGGTTGGAATATCGGAACAAACCGTTTGAGGACGTTGGCGGGGTCACGAGCCGGGAGTTTTATCTTCACTTTACTCCCAGAGTGGTGCCATATCTCTGCCCTTTCGGTATTCGGGGGCATTGTGGGAATTCGGCACAGTGTTGGCGCGATTGCCGGGCTCCATCGAGCCGAGCTGGCAGGGCGGAGATCAGTCAGTTGCGTCCCGATTACGATATCCTGCAGAATATGGATATGGTTGTCGTAAAGAAGACGGTGACTGTGAGGGACGACCCTGGCAAAGGGTGGCATGGCTAGGAAGAGTTGGAAGAGGAAGATGATGACCCGGATACCGCGAGCGATAGGACGGTAGAGAGACGACACTCCGTTGGATGAATGCGCGCTGGAGGGGACTGGGCGTTGTACGGATAGTCGCTGATAAGTCATGCGAATAGGTTGGATGAAATCAACATCAGCGGAAACTTGACAAACTCTCCTTCACAGACCGCAAAGCTTTGGGTGAGGAAAGCCGACACGACACTTTTGTGCGCACCATTATCGACGTTCCGGAACCAATGCTCAACATCGAAACCATAGAAGTTCCCTAATCACTCTGGGGTCGCGGGAGAGGTGTTCTCTTAAATACTGCCAAGGTCAGGACCCCTTTTTGGGGCTGAAACTCTGAAACCAGAATAAACGCTGAACACCACGCCCAGCTTCGTGGCTTGCATGCAGAATCGTTAGCGCCCCTCAACACCGAGAAGGCGACCAACCGTCCTCGAGCTGAAGGCCAAGAAAATGCCTTGGTGCAACCTCTCAAAGCACCCTCGGACGGGCCCGCGCATTGGACCTGAACCAAAATCATGGCTCGCGCCGCCAGCGGTCACAGGAACGTCTGTCCCTCCTCTCCTCTTCTCTCTCCCCATCACCGTCAAAACAACACCACTACCTAGGTAGCCACGATGAGGCCCCTCGCCGTGGCTCTCCTGCTGTGGATCGGCCTCGTCGCCGCCGGCACCGAGCTGCAACTCATCTTCAAATCCTCGCCCGCCTTCACGGCGCTCAACGACAACCAGAGGCGATGCAGCGCCAGCGACGTCCACTCGGCGAGCCGGGCGTCCAACTGCAGGGACAAGAACTGCTTCTGCGCCAGTCCGCAGACCATGTCGGATGACACGGACGACTGTATGCTCACACTGGGGGGGACGTATAACGTCAAGGACATTTACACGGCGGATACGTACAACGGCGTCATGACCTTTTTTGCGAACGAGTGTGGGACGTTTGAGGTGCAGTTGAAGGTGGGAGCGTGCCCAGGCCTTGAAGGGAGAAGGAGTAAAGACACAGAGGAACTGACGCCGAGAGCAGGAAGCCGCAACACAAATCATCACATACAAGACCAACCCGACCCAGACCAACTTTGGGTCAGGCGCAAAAGCGACGGGCGGCACAGGTGGGGCCTACCTCTCCTTTCCATCCCACCCCCTCTTCAACTTGAACATCCCATGGCTGATCTGACATGACCCCCCTCCCACAGGCTCCGGCTCCGGTGGCGACAACAACAGCAAAAACAACAACATCAACGTCAACGTCACGGGCGGCGGCACCTCCAACGTCAACATCTCGGACGGGCCCAAGGAGAGCGATGCGGCGCCCAGCAAGGCCATCAAGGTCGAGGCCATCGTCGGCATCGTCGCCGGCGTGGCCACGGTCATCGGCGTCCTGGTTGCTGTGTACGTCAAGTGCTGTCGGGGGCGGTGAGTAGAGTGCGTGGTGCTAACGTTTCGGAGGTGATTTTTCGGTCCCTCGCTCTGTACCTGTAGTGATATTTTCCAGGATGTTTAAGAGGGAGCTTGGGAGTTTCGGGTGGGGAGTACTGGATTGGCTTGTCGTGGAGTATCAGGGTGTTGCATGTTCTTGGGGGAGGTTGGATCTTGACGATGGAGACCATGCTGATGTCATTGGATTTTTTCGGAATTGTATCCCGTTTCACGATGCGCAGCCCTGGTAACGGTGTACAGATGCATTCAGGACGAAGACACGAATAATTCGGCTGACCCAAGTCAGGCATAGAGAGTCCCTTGTGTAAGTGAAGCTCCCCAGCTGAACTGGAACCACTGCTGTCCCGGGACTTGGTGTTCGACCGCCAGACACCAAGCATGGCCCCTCTGCCAATAAAACCAGCCAAAGCCGCAGCCCCGGTTCGTGGCATCCAACTTGGCCGCCAGCTCCTTACGATTCTGCATAGTCGATGTACCCCTAAAGTCCTCCAGAAGCCGCTCGCTGTGACAGAGGTAGAGAATCTGACTTGCCAGCGTGCTGGGCCTCCTCGGCAGGAACGGCTTCGTCCTCCCGCTCAGCATGACGAAGAACATGTTACCAAGCAGGACCAAGTGAATGGCAATGCCCGCCGCAGCCAATGACAGCGCCGATGAGCCGGATATGATCCCAAACGTCTTGGTTGGATTGGGCGACGACGACCCCAGCCCGGCGGCATACGCCAGCTCCAGCAGCGGGGGTACAAATACCGTCGCGACATTGACCATCAGGACGGCAAAGGACGCCCACAGCTCCACGATCTTCCCCCTTGCCGTAGCCAGGAACAGACTCGCCATGAGCCCCAAGCTGGCAAAGTCACTCTGGACCAAGTTGGCATACGCGGATCCCTTCTGCTGCCCCGTCCGCAGCCGCCGCCACGGCTGAAAGATTTGCAGCTCGCGCTGCACGCTGAGCCACATGACGCCGCCGACCGTCAGGGACAGCGTGTAGATGACCTTGGCGATGGTCGTCTTGGTGCTGATGCTGCCCCCGCTGTCGTCGCCGGTCAGGATCTTGCCTCCGAGCTTGGCGACCTGGTACATCGCCCCGACGATGGCGGCCTGGCCCAGCCAGATGATGCACTCGGCGATGAAGACGGCGCGCTTGGTCAGGAAGAAGCCCGTGGCGTCCCACCGGTCGCGATACAAGACGCGGTCTTCGCCCCGCTGCGCGATCGTGTACCCCGGGTCGGTGGTCGCCGTGAGCTGGTACAGGAGCCGCGACGACCCGTCCGGTTGCACCACGGGGACGTGCTGCAGCCGGAACCGGATGCCGCGCAGCGCGCCTCGGACGACCTTGGAATGCGCGAAGGACGGGAGCTGGCGGAAGAGGTGCAGGGCGCTCTGGTCGATGTAGTCGGACTCGCTGATGAGCGAGGCGACGCCGCCGATGCCCTTGGGGTCGTGGTACAGCCCGGTCTGGCGGAAGTGCAGCATCGCGCACAGGAGCAGGCCCACGGCGACGACGAGGCCGTGGAGGACCTGCGTGGCGATGGCGACGCCGGTATTGACCGACACGGTGGCCCACTTGGGGCCGTCGACCTTTTCCGCCGAGTACGAGAGGCTGGCCCATTCGATCCCCCAGAGGCCGCCGGTCAGCGCCGTCATGATGGTCGCGACGACGACGAAGATGGAGGAGGACATGACGACGGCGTAGTGGCGGCGTGCGAGCGCGCGAAATGGGACCGTGAAGCTGAAGGTCCCCGTGTATTCCAGGCAGAGGGCGTTGTCCACGTCGCCGCCCTCGGGGAGGGAGAGCTGGTGGAAGGGTTCGAGGCGGCGGACAGTGAGGTCCAGACTCTCCCACAGGATGGCGAGGATGGTTGCCAGTGCGATGGGGAGATACTGCCAGGTGAGATAGGCGTTCATGTCGCCTTCGTCAAAGACGAAGATGCTTTGCGGGCTGGTGACAGTCTCATTTCGTTGGATTCGTTGAACGATCTCGGCGTCGTTGCCGCTTTTCTGAACGATGAGTTGGATGCCCACAATGAAGAGAATGTGAAGAAGGCAAATAAAAATGATATACAGGGGATGGAAAGCCCATGGCTTCCAGTTTGGTCCCTGGAGCGAGTGCGTCGGGTCCGTGAACCCGTTTTGAAGGTGCTTGAAGCCCGCCATGGAGCCGCGATGTTAATGCGCTTCCACATGAAAGGATGAGAGTATACGAAAAAGGACGTGTCGTTCATTTCATAGTCTTGGATCAACGCCTTGACGGAGTAATATTTGGGCCGATGTTTCATCTTCTGCCGGGGAGGGTATATGTTGGGGGGCCAATACAACCTAATAATAACCACCCGTCCTCGTCGCGATTGATTGTGTCAACACCACCGACTCGGAGTGAGGCTGAGGGTCGGTTAATCCTCCCCGTCACGTTACCGGCAGACTATCTCGTTTTCCTGTTGTTTGGTAAGGGTAAGAAGCACGGTTCTTGTAGCTGCAGTGGTTGTCGATGAATTGAACTTACTCCTTGAGTTTATGAGGTACCTAGGTACCCGCTCAAAGTTGCAAGCTCTTTGAAGGGCAGTACTAACTTTGGACAAGGTCGTTCAGAAGATGCGACTCGTGGAAGCAAACAAGTGACTCCAGAAACTCTAAATAGGATAAGGTAAGGTAGCTCCCGCCCTGGCATCAACGGGGCCCAGTTATAGCCGTTGGTTATATAGGGACTGATACCACCAACCGCGGTGATAACGACGGGAGGGGCTCGCTTGGGCCCCGAAGCAACATGGCCACAGTGCCACTGTGTTTATCAACACACCAATCATTGATGACCGGTACCGTCCATCTCTATCTGCCCAGGTGCTGCTCTTCCCCCACTGTCACAGGTTGTGCCTGTGACATGGTGTTTGTAGGGTTAGGGTGTGGGGCACTCCACACTGCAGCAGGGTCTGGCGCAGGGCATATCTCAGCCTGCGCAGCCCACCCATTCTTGCACTCTTCGTGCAACCTTGTTGATACCAACCGTAACACCCACGGAATAATGCGGCACGTGATTGTAGATAAGGACCTGCGAACCCAAGGTATTAATGATTTGGCCGATTTTCTCCGCACTCCAAAGTGCAGGATCGCAGGAGGTGTTTCGGCGAATTCCGGATTATCGGCAACAGATAGGGAGACAGGGTACCTACACTAGTGCTAATTCGGCGGCAACGCCCCTTCTATGCGGGTTAGTGCCGAGCTAGGATCTGCATCCAATTGGGCGCGTCCGGACGACCCGGCTTCCAGGGTTCCTTCCTGTGCTGAGGTTACGCAGAGGTATAACTTCCCCGCTCGCAGTTGAAGAGGGGACGGATCGTGCTTCCACCACAGTGCGATCAAGATGGCCAATATCATCCATGATGTTAACACGGCCTGGGCCTCTTTCCAGCATGAGTCCTCTGTCAAGCCGATCACCGTCATCGCAGCCCTTGCCGTCACTGTCGGTATTTGGCTCGTCAACAATCTCTTTCAAACATGGCGGCGACTTTCTCACGTCCCAGGCCCCTTCCTGAACTCCATCACCCCGCTCGTCCTTACTTACCACTGCCTCAAGGAGGACATCAACACGTACGTCTACAATCTTTCGCTCAAATACGGCCCGCTCGTCCGCGTATCGCCCAACATTGTCGCGCATTTCGACCCCGAGACCTTCCGCTATGTCTGTTCCTACAAGGCCAACTATACCAAGGGCCTGTGGTTCGAGTTCTCGCGGTGGGATCTTGAGCACTACTCGTGCATCGCCATGCGCGACAACGAGAGCCGCAAGGAGCGCAAAACCAAGCTGGTGCCGGCATGGTCCGGCCAGTACATGTCCGTCATGGAATCGCGCGTCGACAGCCAAGTGCACGCTTTCATTGATCTCGTCGAGCGACAGTACCTCTCCACCTCGGGAGTGTTGCGTCCAATGGATTTTGGGCACCGTGCCCAATTCTTCACTCTGGACGTTGCCACGAGCGCCACATTCGGAAAGCCCTTTGGCTTTCTCCAAAAGGACGGGGATGTCGAAAAGTACCTTGAGACCACCGAATCCATGACGCCCGCCTTCGGCATCCTTGGCACCCTCCCCTGGCTCGTCTACGCCATGCACGCCTGGCCACTCAAGATGTTCATGCCGGGCGAAGGAGACGCCATCGGCTTCGGCCGTCTCATGAAATTTGCCAGCGAGGCCGTCAAGCAGCGCCTCGACCCCGACGACACCAACACGGAATACGACCTCATCCGCGGCTACCTCCGCAACGGCGTCGAGCCCGAAGATGCGGTGCAAGAATGCATCACCCTCGTGTACTTCCTCTCCCTTTCCGTTCCTCCTCTCTATACTCCTGCTAACAAACCTCCCAGCGTCGCCGGCTCCGAAACAACCTCCATCGCCCTCCGAATGGCCCTCCTCTCCCTCCTCACAACCCCTTCCTCCTACCGCAAAGTCCAATCCGAGATCGACGCCTTCTTCGCCTCTCAATCTGCCCCGTCCTCTTCATCCGTCATCTCCTTCTCCGCCGCCAAAACCCACCTCCCCTACACCCAAGCCGTGATCCGGGAGGCCCTCCGCCTCTGGCCTCCCTCGGCAGGCCTCTTCAGCAAGCAGGTCCCGGAGCAAGGGGATACCCTGCACGGGTACTACCTCCCCAAGGGAACTGAGGTCGGGCAGAGCATGATGGGTGTGGGGCGCCAGGAGAGGATCTTCGGGTCCGATGCCGAGATTTTCCGGCCTGAGCGGTGGACGGAAGCGGACGTGGAAAAGGTCGAGGAGATGCAGGCGGCGGTGGACTTGGTGTTTAGCGCGGGCAAGTATGTGTGCTTGGGGAAGCAGGTGGCTTGGATGGAGCTGGTCAAGTGGTTTGCCGAGGTAAGTTGGTGTCGGTGGTGCCGTGGTTTCCAATGTGTCTGGAAGAAAGATTGCTGACTTTTGGTGTGACGTTCAGGTGCTGAGACGGTACGATGTTGCGGCTGTGAACAATGCGCAGCCGTTGAAGTTGAAGGACCCAGTGACGTTCATGTCAACGGACTTTTGGATCCGGTTTACGAAGAGGGAGGGGGTTGAGGTTTGAAAGTTGGGTTCAAGTTTTCCGGAGTTGAACATGGCAGTCGTTGGCAACTGGCAAGGGTCGTCGGAGCTGATGAAGATGTTGAACTGCTGCAGCAGCAGTGATAAGCACCGCTTAAATGAAATGAAAGGAATCATCTTCTTTCATGAGGAATAGCATACTGTGGCCAATCTATCTCTCCGAGTCGTTTTCCATCTCCCCAGGACCCCCACAAAGTTGCCGCGGAGTTTGTGTGGGGGTTGTGGAGTGGGAGTGTGGGCGCTGGATCCCGCCAAGCATCAAGGTGGGCTGTGCGCGGTGAGGGTGTGAAATGATGACTCATCAACCGACACATTTTTCGTTGACCTCAACGACAACTCATCGAGCGACACCCAATTCTAGGCTGCTTGCTCAACAAGCAGCAGGGAAAGAAGGTAAAATCCACTACTATCCCTCAGAATGCCATTTTTATCCGACTCCTATTCCGGTCGTGCTCCCCCCGGTATCGTGAAACTGGCAGGAGTCACGTGACTCCTGCTCCCTCACTCAACACGACGCGCAAAAACATGCTGAGGTAATCACATCGTCCACTCTCAACCACATCCCATCCCCCCAGCGTCCTCACCCCCCCAGAGACCTTGAGAACAGGACCGACTTGAAACGCTTGATACGCGCCGCATCTCGGGAAATAGAGAGTTCCTTCGGCATGTTAGACATTTGCACACCCACGACAACATTTGCGCATCATTTTTGGAAGGTGCATCGCCTTCTGTCGCATGTGCCGGCCGTCGGGCGTGTAAGTGAAATTTGGAGCATCAATTCGTATAGGTTTGCGCTGGTATCTGAAGTCTGCTACAATGGCACCATCGACCAAGACAATACATATGCTCCCATGCCTCCCATGCGTCTGAAGAATACCAAGGCACAGATAACGAAACAAAAAAAATGATGTAGTTAAGGTACTTTATCTGTTTATCTATTTCCCAGATACCTATTCAAAATCCTAACCAGTACCGACCTAGAACTAGGTACTAGTCAGCCAACTATACAGTTAAGTCAAAACAGAGAAAAAATATGGTGAGAAAATGTGGGAGCGTGCGCACCATGCTCCCACACCAACTTGGTAAGTGGCGTTAATCTAGAACTAGGGCTGAAATGCAGGATCCCAATATACCAACCCAAGAGGGAAGTGGCACCCATCACAATCATACGTTTGCGCGCGAGGCTCACCAATCGCATCGACTGTGAAGCCGGGTCTCCCGTCAAAGCGTCAATCGAACTGAGTGAATATAAAGGTTCAAGCTGAGACGTGCCTCAAAGCGGCACTTCCTTCGAACTTTCCAGGTAAGGACACTGGCAAGCCCCTCCACTTACATTACTTGCCAACAATGTCGAACAAGGTGCAAAGCGAAATAGGGTATAACCCAGTGGGTTATCCGGCCACGCTTGACGGACATCAACACCCGCCGGGCCGCCCATGGCGTGCATCAGTTTTACGACGTCTTCCATGGGACGCGCTCCTAGCGTTTTTCGGTGCCATCGCCAGCGCCTTTCTCATGATCGCCGTCATCTTGAAATCCAACAACGACCCTGTCTCGCACTGGCCTGTAGCTCCGGCCGTCTATCTCGCCATCATATCCGTCGTTGCCAACATCCTGCTTCGCTACGCCTTCTCCCGCGGCGTCGAGATATCGTGGTGGGTCGCCGCCATGCGGGACGACGCCAAAGTCAAGGACCTACACTACATCTGGCTGTACGGCACGAGCCTCCGGTCTGCCTTTGTCGCCGGCCGCAACTTCAACCTCGTTGCACTCGCCGCCATCCTACTGGCCTTGGTGCCAGCCAACGCTCCCCTCGCACAACGCGCCTCCCAGACCGTCACGCGTACCACGGCGGCTGAGGTTGCCGTACCTATCGTCGCGGCGCCGGTCCTCGGCCCGTGGATGACGACGGGCCAAATCACAGGCCGGGGACACTCCGTCTCGTACGTGACGCCGTCTTTCGCTGCGGTGCTCCAGAACCATCTCGTCTCTGCTCCGATCTCTGTGTCGCAGGCCTGCGGCAGTGGAACGTGCAAAGGCGTCGTCCGCGCGGCGGGATATGAAATGTCCTGCGTCAGCGGCTCTCAGCTTTTTGATAAGGAATCGCCTTCAAACATCAGCGACATCGGTCCGGACGGCACGACGGCCTTTCAGCCCACGACAATATTCGGGACCGGCTTTCGCTACGTCGAACAACCGAGCCGTTTTGCCGCCGGCCAACCAGCCATGAATCTGACGGTCGTGTATAAAGGAGACGGCGGGTGTAAGGGCGCTCTGATGCTCCGAACCTGCACATTGACGCCGGCCACGCTTGAGCACCACGTTGTGGTGGCCAACGCAAGCATTTCTCTCGACGGGGCGTATACGTATGAAGATGACAGCGTGGTGGCCTACTACGAAACACTGGGTGCCAGTGGCGTGCAACCGAGCTACCACGGCGGTTTGGCGTTGGCGTTGCAGAGCATGTACCCGTCCAATGTCTCGATGAACTTTGCGGGTGCGGTGGGCATGCAGATTTCGACGAGCGGAGTGACGGGGCTGCGATATCAGCGACAAAAGGAGCGCGAGTCGAAGACGGTGTACACGGAGTGCCTCAGCTACTGGCTCGATCCGACCCACGACCTGCTCATGGCAGTACGCGAGATCGCGTTCCGTCTCGCGTTTCAGACGAACCTGACTGGCGTTGCGCCTCAGGAGATGCGGGCCGAACTCTTGTCAACTGAGGTGGTGTACCGGTCCGACTACATGTTCCTTGGGCTGGCGTTGATGTTTATCGGGTTATCGGCACTTGCGGTCGTGCCGCTGTTGCTGAAGTGGTGGCGGCTGGGGAGAAACGTGTCGCTTTCCCCCATTGAGATTGCGCGGGCGTTTGGGGCGCCGGAACTGATTGCAGGTTCAGGGTCGAATTCGACCGCGAGCGAGTTGATGAGGGAGGTGGGGTCGAGAGACATTCGATACGGAGAGGTTGTACAGGGTCAATACGGGGGTTCAACGGGTACTAACGCTTTGGCGTTTGCCAATCCAACGATGGTGCAGCCACCACGGAAAGGGGCGACATACTTGTAGACAGTGGTGGCTATAGTCATCATTAATGGTCTTGATCTTCCTTCAACTCCCCGCCAACTCTTACTTCCTCTGCTCCTCTCACTCTGTCTTCCGCCCAACAACCCACAAGAAGCTCGCATCAACTCCATCCTCAGGCATAACCTCCCACCTCGCCACTTCCAGTCCCACCCCCTTCACCACCCCTAAACTCCTCTCTGCACCCCACCCACTCCAATACATCCATCCCCCCAACCAATCTTCAAATTCCATCCCCTCGCTCTCCTCGGCCCCAAAATTCACCAACACCAACCCCCCTACCTTTAACCACCGATCCACCCTCCGCAGCATCTCCGTCTGCTCTTCTCTAGGAAGGTGAATCACGCTGTACAGCGCCACAATGACATCAAACGAATCGTCCGCGAAATCAAGGGCCATCATATCCCCGTTTACCCATTTCACTTTCGTATCGTCGGCTCCCAGGCTCTCCTTTGCGAGCGCGAGTTGCGTAGAGGAGATGTCATTGGCCGTGACGTGGAATGGGATTCCGCGCGGAGAAGAAAGCAGAGTCGAAGTGATTGGGACGCCGGCGCCGCAGCCTAGTTCGAGGGCGTGGAGGGGGGCGGTTTGGATGTTTGCAGGATCAAGGACGGGGAGGAGATCGAGGAGGTGATTCAGCCAGGTAGTGCGGAGGGCGCTGTGACCGGAGGTCCAATTGTTGTAGGCTGGGGCGATGACATCGTAGGATTCCTTGATGCGCTCTTTGAGGTTTGGAGGGACGGGATGGGTTGGTGTGGTTTCAGACATGGTGGTTTTGTCAGAACTTCGAGTTGAGCCTGAGGGGACGAAAGTGTACAGTGATTGAGAGGGTTGATATCTCGTTGAGCTTGGGAAAACCGACTGAAATAAGCTTCGCCGTTCCACCTTTGTCGTCAAACCCCGCATCGGCCGTGCTGGAATCCGATTAGTGGATTGCTGTGACACGGCCTTCCCCGCCTGCACGTGAACGAGAAGTGACAATGTTCCGTATACGGAAGGTGAATTGGCTACTACCAACGAATTCCGAATTTTTTTGTTACATAGGAAGGAAGCCTAGTGTCATGACCCGCGGTCTTGACATTAATGACATTAAGTCACTGCACAGGCTCTTCCTTGTATTCTTTCTTCTGAGAAGCTTCGGCCAATCAGAGTGTTACAACCTGTGCCCAAGAGGGTCAGACTGCAAGGCAGGACGCCGCGGTGGGTGTGTCATGACCCGCGCGGTCTTGACATCCGGTCACTGCAAATTCCAAACGTAGTTGGACGAGCCATTTCCCCTGCGGGGAAAAACCTTGCTCGATAAATACCATCATCATCATCATCATGGTCACTGCAACCCCGAGCCGCAGCGACCAGCCAATCATTAGGGAATGGAAGGCGGGGCCTTCCATCGACCAATCATGACGTGCTCTGTGTGCTCTGTGTGCTCTGTCACAGAGCAGACAGAGCAGACAGAGCACTCTGCAGGCTTGGCAGCTTGGCGGCTTGGCGCTGCCAAGCCCTGGGAAGAACTGCTCTTCAGCACTTAGATAGTTTCCTATATAAGATAGGTAGACAGCACCCTTGAGTGAGGAACTGCTCTTGTTCCTCACGCAAGCAATATCATGTTCCCGTCTACAATCTTGCAAGCACCTTCTTCAAGTTCTTTGTAGAGCATCCTGTTGTGACGGTAACGACCCGTCTGGACCTTGCGCAACCTTCGTTCCCTACCGTCGATAACACCCACCGCGGCGTCCTGCCTTGCAGTCTGACCCTCTTGGGCACAGGTTGTAACACCTAGGCGCTTTCCAACTGGTCGAGGACGTAACCCTTTACACCGTGATTCACCAGGGCTGGACTCCTGTGCTCCGAATGATCTTCCCATGATCTGCGTCTCTCTCCCCATCAACAACGCTCTTGATAAAGACTCCGCCTAACGATGGATCCCCCGCACCCATCGTTTTCAGAGCCTCTGGATTTCCCCCAAGGCCCGTGGCCAGGAATCCCGGGCTGAGACACCACGTCTTCACGCCATCGCCCTCGAGGGTGTGCTTCCATCCCAGCATCAGCATGTTCAGCGCCGCCTTGCTGGCGCGGTAGCCGGTCGGCATGGCGTATCCCTCCTTCGGCCAGCCGGTTGGCACTTTTTGGGAAAAGGAGAGTGGAAAGAAGTTCGCCGCGGAGGTTTCGAGGCTGGAAAGACCCGAGGTCATAAAGAGAAGGCGTGGCACTTGGGTGGACTTCAGCAGGAGAGGCGCAAAGGTGTACGTGAAAACGTGCGTGCCCGAGACATTTAGGTCAAAGGCCCAGTTGAACGTCTCCCGGAGCGTTCCTGCGTTACTCTTGCTAGCGGCCCAGTGGTCGAACTGTCCACCTACATGAACACGGGCGCCATCAGCTATGGAACTCGGGTGAGGGGGAATTTGTCGGATGCGTCATACCGGCGTTGTTGACCAGAGCATCAACGTGATTGTGCTTGGAGCTCACAGCTTTGAAAGCAGCGTCGATGGACTCATCGCTTGTGAGATCAACCTGGAGCAGCTCCAAGGTGGTAGCGCTGTTTGGGAATTCGGCCTTGACCTGTTGAATGGCTCGCTCGCCCTTGTCAACCGAGCGGCTGCCGAGAATAATGTGATACGGAGTAGCAGAGCCCAAAAATGCTCTGACAGCCTCCAGCCCGATCCCTGCGTTCGCACCAGTGATGAGGACGATGGCCCGGTTGGTCGCCATGTCGGTATGTGTGTTGAGATACGTCGGTGGTTATGCTGTGAATACTGCGATTGCCGGATGATGGCTCGGTATGCAAAACTGTAATGAATCGCAGCTAGGTACCTATGCGATTCTCTTATTTAAATTTGGCAACCAGCTTGGAGATGTTTGTTCGGAGCCGCGCGGACATAAGCATCGATCGACAAAGCTCGCCTCTTCGGTCTCCGGAATTAAAGTAACACCGAACCATTGGTCGCCGACCCTACTACCTACCAGGCTCCGAGCTTGGTGATTCATGAAATGTTTCGACTGTGGCCTTGTGCAGCAGGATCAACCCGGAGAAGATCACGGCGAGTTTAATTGTCCGAGATGCGGGCCGAGCTTGACGGAACGAATTGACCAGTGAGCTGGGGGTTTGAATGCGACCCCGGGGCCAGTATGCCCACTAAGCCTTCGGGGCTGCCAGCAGCTTCAAATCTACCTTTATTCTATCAAATTGGCTCTCATGAACTCAGTCTTGGACTTCCTAATGGAGAAAGGCCATCGTACTGCCAATCCTCGCAACAATCCTCCACGGCCATCAAACCACATAAGACCAAGCATCTATCCTCGCACCTATGTTTGATGGAGAGTGCGGGTTCAATCTCGCTGTCTGTATGCCAAACCCGTCAACAACGGTAGCTACCTAGTATTCCGGTCCTATAACTGCCCCTATGCCCTCTTTCCATCCCCCTCTTCCATCAAAGCCTTCCAATCGGTATCTTTTGGCCTCCAACCAATCTCGAGCAGCTTGTCAGATCTCGTCAGATCTCGTTCTTTCACCACAACCCCACATAATAGGGCCCAACGGATGGATACCTCTTGCCACATCAACCGACACGCTCTCCACTTCCCCAAGACCCAAGCGCTCAGTGACAGCCTTGGCCCTTTCCATCATGCTAAGATCTCCGGTGCGCACAAAGTAGTAGCCGTCTCGATTGACTCCTACTTGTCCGGCGCGTCCATCTCTCCCAGTGTTCAGTGCCTGTCCCATCAGGAACACGACCGCATCCCCCAAGTCACCAATGGAAGTCCACGACCATGTTGCGGTGCCCTCGCCGATGACAAAGGCCCGTCCCGGCTCTTGACCGCTGCGTAATAAAACGCCGCATTGCTCTCCTTCTTCAGATGACCCTGGCCCTGGCCCCACAGTTGGCCAGGCGAGACCAGCATTGTGCCCACCCTTTTAGCAGCACTGTGGGCGACGATGGCTTGATCAGCACCAGCGTGCATCCGATCCTTGGGCACTTCGAGTATTTCTTGCGCGTCCGTGATATCGCTCCAAGGAGGTCTGTGCGGCCTGATATTCCCAGTGATGGGCTTCAAGAGGTCGATGAGACTGCGCGGGCCGGTCAGGCTGATGAGCCGTGGCATGGGCGGTCCTCCAGTGGCGGTACGGGATGCCAGCCCATCGATCATCGCGCAAACGGCGGGGACATTGTCACCTCCAGCGTGGATGACAAAGTCAGCCTCCGCTGCGGTGGATGTGAGGAGGGAAAGCGAGGAAAGGTCGCCGATGATGGGGGTGAGATTTGGATAGACCGATTGGAGTTCTTTGGCATCCCTTTCCTCGCGGACCAAAGCTTTGACGCGGACGCTGGGATCTGCCTTCAAGAGACAGGAGAGGATGGTACCGCCGACGAATCCGGTTACGCCAGTGAGAAAGACACAACGTGGTGTGGGCGTCGTTTTCGAGTCGGGCTCCAAATTCATCATCGCGGACGAATATTCAAGATGGGAACGGTGAACAAGTTGACTGCCGTACAGAAAAAGAAGCGTTGGAGGGTATTGATTCGATAGTTGTGGTGCTCTTTACTGCGGCTGATTGCACACGCAAAAGCAGAAACTCGGAAAAGGTGATGATGATCCAGAATTTCCGGTCACAGACCGCGCATGCTGACCGTAGGTACTTATCACCGACGCATCTCTTTTCGCAGGCGGCGCTATCGGCGAACAGGGAAGGCAACGTCACCGCTGTATGGTGGAAGGCGGCTGGCTGGATGAGGGGTCATCCGCAGATCGAACCACTCGACGCCGTTACACTCGCTTGTTGTTGACGCGAGCGCGCCGGGTGACTCTACGCCGTTTCGGACTGCCAACACCACTCTCCAAGTCGCGAAATTCCGACGGAAACAGCTGCCAGCTCCCCAACCTTCAACCTTGATAAAGCAGAAAGTCCACCTCCGTTATCATCACCTCTCCTTCCCACAACCCCTCGGTCGAGTCCACTCCATCGGTTCAATCCGCTCACCCACTCACCCACTCACCAACCACAATGAGCAACCCGCCGCAAATCCTCCCCGCCACCCTCCATGATGTCCCCGCCCTCGCAGCCATCAGCGCTGCTGCCTTTGAAACGGACTCGCAAACCGAAATGAAGAGTCACGGCAGAGCACCATTTCTCATGGGCGAGTACGCACTCAAGAGCCTCCCCAATCAGCTCAAGAATCCGAGGCTTCGCATCGTCAAGGCTGTTAATGGGGAGACGGGGGAGATTATGGGGTTCTGTACTTGGGGGTTTCGTGGGATTGAGGCGCCGGTATTTCCTGCTGAGGGAGAGGAAGGGGGTGATGAGAAGGAAGGAGGAAAAGTTGAGAATGGGGGAGATGCAGAACCCGGAAGCGGCGAGGGTGGGGATGGTGACGGGAAAGGGAAGAGAGAAAAGGAGGAAGGAAAAGGAGAACTTGAAGCGAGCAAACCCGACGATCCGATTGCCCGACTGGAGAGGCTCACGGACACGGACCTCCAAGAGTGGTCGGACGCCGTTATGCCCCGAGACAGACCAGATGTCAAGTGCATCTTCGTCGTCGGCCTCTACGTTTCGCCCGCCTTCCAGCGTCGCGGTGTTGGCTCTGCCCTTTTGAAATGGGGGACTGACTTGATCGATGGGCGCGATGGCGCCTTCGCGTGGGTTCATTCATCGGCGGGTGCGTGGCCGGCGTATGAGCGGGCCGGGTTCCGCACCGTCCGTACCCTTGATCTGGACCTGGATGAGTATGCACCTGTGCCGGCGCCGGTCGAGAGGTATCCGGGAGGGAAATGGGGCAGGTATATGTTTCGGTACATGGTGTATGGGACGCCCCCTCATGTTCCTTCTTAGGTATGTTTTAAGTACCAAAGCTATTTTAAATCACTGCCTAGGCGCAAGGGCAATACAAGAAAAAGGCAGATCGTCACCGGCCTTACGCTGCATCTCGACAAGCCTCCTGATACCTAGGTTCAGGGCGCGTTCGCTGAAAGCATCCTCATCCTCCCCAAGTGGACCTCTGTTGAGCGGACCCTTCCTCGAGCCCTCGAGCTCCCAAAGGTTGCCATCGCGGCCCTTGACAAGGGCCACAAAGTGGTGGATGCTGCCCTCCTCGAGGCCGATCACCCTGGAGTCGCCTAAAGCTGAGGCTGCCTCACTAGCCTCGTGCAGTGTGTCCGCGTCATTCAGGAGCTTTGCTCTGTCGTCCATCCGCAGTGGTGTCGCCTGCTCCACAAACTTGGCCAGCTCGCTCCCGGGCACCGTCATCTCGGCCGGGCTGCCGTTTGCAACGCAGTGGAGCAAACCGATGAGCCCGCAGCCGTTGATAACGGTCTGCTTCAACCAGAAAACCGGCTCGACCGGGCCGGAACCGTCATACCACTTGAGGACGGCATCCTCGGCATCGCGGTCTTGTCTCCAGGCGGCATTCATCGGAATCGTAACGAGAAGAGCGTAGACTGGACGGGGAACCAGCGCCATCATGTCGGCGTCGTAAAGCGAGTAGACGTCGTGAAAGGCAAAGTCGTCGCTCACGCCAAGTCGGCGGGCAAGGTTGTTCATGACCTCGGGGTTATTTTCTGGTAGCCGGACATCGCGTCAGCAAAGGTACCTCCCAACGTAACCAGCGTGAAAGACAGGCTGGGGTCATTACAGGTGGGTAGGAACACGAATGTCACCTACCAAGCATAGTGAAGACCCTGACGGGTTTGGGTCGAGAAGCGTCGGCATGACTGCCATCTTGGACCACGTCGCCCATGTTCCTTTGTCGCGATTCTCGGGGGACGAGGAGGGAAAGGTCGTTCGCGGGGAACTTGAACCAAAATTGGTTCGAGCGGGACACAGACAAGACAAAGGGAAAGCAAAGATAGGGCGACGGGGATTCTTTAGTTTCGTTGGCCTTCTCACTGGCAGTTGGCAAGGTGTGTCAAGTTAAGTAGGTAGGGAAGGAACAGGAGAAGATGCTGTGGAGCCCCCTCATTTCATCAGGCAGAAATTGGCGGACGCGTACTGAGGCGGGCAACAGCGCATGGCTTGGAGGGGTTCCATGTGTTGCCAGACGACGTCAGAAGCTCCACTGTGCAATTCACACAGCAAACACATGAGTTTCAAATAATTAAATTAAGTACTGTCTTGCTACTGGAATAATATGAAACCCGAGCGGTTTTCAGCGATTCCATGCAGTGCTTATACGGCAGGGTTTTTTGTCTTAGTTGCAAAGCCTAGTACTGCATCGCCTGAGTTGTGAACAACCCTACAAGCCTGTTCTGTAGCTGCCGAGTTTCACGCCCAGGTCCATGTAAAGTTCATCGTTCAATCTCAAAGTCTTGCCCGTTTGTCTGTGAAGGGGGCAGCATTGTGTTTGTGATATCATTCTGAGTCTAGCAAGTCATTTTTCCACTGATAATCTACTTGTTCTAAGATCAACATGTTGAAAGATGCGGAACAGCCGTAGCCGACTATCAGACCCCTGCAGAACTGGCCTTTTTAGCATCCTTCACAATTAGGTCCGCTGCAACCTCGGCAATCCCATACGCAGCGGTCTGGATGTGCGCTGACAGCAGCACAGGGATGATGCTACAATCGACAACCCGCAAGTTCGCGGTCCCATAGACAATTAAGTCCGCATTGACGACGCCACCCGCCTTCTCGGGAAGCATCGCGCAGGTTCCAACCGGGTGGTAAAAACTCCCCATTGCTTTCTTTGCAAAGTCGCGCCATTGTGACTCGGTCTGCACGTCCACGCCCGGCTCGAACTCCGCCGTCCAAATGTCGGCCAGCGGTTTCGTGGCGGCAATGCGGCGTGCAAACTTGGCGCCCTCGATCAGCGCCAGCTCGTCATACTTGTGTGACAAGTATCTCGGGTCGATGACGGGTGGGCCCGTCGGACGGGTGGTGTTGATATGCACGCTCCCTCGGCTCATCGGGTGCATGACGGAGGTGATGAGAGTGATGAAGCGGCCGGTGCCGGGGTATGGCTTCGCGCCGACAAAGTTGCTCTCCATGATGATCTCGAGCTGAGGGATCGCCGGGTCCCGAAGGTACGCGGCCTTCTTGGCGTCGACGACGTTGGTACTGGTCTTCTTGCCAGTTTCTGTGGCGAGTCGGACCAGGTTGGCCTGCGTTGCATTGTCGACAATGCCCCAGTTCAGGAACGAGTAGGCCGTTGTGGTGTAGTCGTACCACGAGACCTTTCCATCCAGCCACAAGCGCATCTGCTCGGTGGCGAAGGCGCCGCCGCTGTCGAAGATCATAGGGTCGAATGACGAATAATTGTCCTTGAGCTGATACACGTTGGAGACGCGGATGTGGTCCTGGTAATTCTCCCCCACACCTTCAAGGGCCTTTAGCGGGGAGACACCCGCAGCCCGCAGGGTGGCGACCTGACCAATACCGGGGCGCTCAAGCAACCCCGGGCTCTGAATAGACCCCGCCGAGAGAATGACTTCCCGCCGGGCCTTGATTCGAGTCCCATCGTCCAGGATAACGCCAGTTGCCCGCAGCGGCTTGCTGCCAGTTGCGAACTCAATCTTTGCGACGGTGGTGCCGGGTCGAACCTCCAGATTAGAGCCTGCGAGGGGGAGATACCCCGTGGCGCTGTTCGAGCGTGTCCAGCGCGTCGTGTCGATGTTTGTGGGCTGGTACATAACGCCAATGGGGCGCCCTCCCAAAGATCCGCCGTCGTTGGTGGGCACGCCAAGCTTGTTGAGCGCCGGCTTCCAGGTGTCGAGAGCCTCGGGCACGATGCGATTGTAGGTCGTCCGGATAGGCCCCGCGCGACCGTGCAGGTCACCGTCTTCACCCGTGAAGGTTTCCGACTTTAGCATCGCGGAAATTATGACGTCCCAGCTCCACTGCTTTTTGTTGTGGATGAGTTCTCCCCAGGCGTCATACTCGGCAGCTGCGGCGCGGTCGTAGCACAGGTAGTTGAGCGCCGATGAGCCGCCCAAGACGCGGCCACGGTTGACGTCGATGGACCGGTTGCCAAGGTGCGGTTGAGCGGTTGTGGTAAAATTCCAGTCGTAGACAGACCCCAATCCAGAGCCTCGAGTGCCGGGAACCGTGATGCGGAGCTCGTCGACAGGGGCGGCGGGCCCTGCTTCGAGAACGAGGATTTGAGAGTCGGGTAGACCATTGCTCAGGCGAGTCGCAAGGGCAAGACCGGCGGTGCCGCCCCCGACAATGATCTGTTGAGACATGTGAGTTATGCTGTTCGAGGTGAGAACTTGAATGCACGTACGAAGTCGTATAGCTCCTTTGCTGTGACCGAGGCGGCAGCTGCCGACACCACCAACTGTCACGGCTACGGCAGTCGTGAACGGTTTATATACGCAACCAAGAGTCCAGAGTCTTCGACTTGGAATCTTGACAATCCTTTTGGAAGGGTTTCACATTTGGGTTGCGTGTCATTTGCGAGATCCGTCACAATTCCAAGTCACACGGCCCCAGGTTCGAGCCCTGGTGTTGCAAACGAGCCCAACCTCTTCTGCCGGGATTCGCTGCCCTATGACAGGGACGGAACAGCGTCTGCCAGAACGGATGACCAGTATGTTGGTAGTTTGGGGGTTCCATGAACTGACCCTCGTCGCCAGAGCTCCTTGGGACAATTGCTCGCCCGGCCCCCCGGGGGGTTCGAGGTCCGGGACGAACCTCTGGAGGGACGGGGGGGTTGTCACGGCTACGGCAGTCGTGAACGGTTCATATACGCAACCAAGAGTCCAGAGTCTTCGACTTGGAATCTTGACAATCCTTTTGGAAGGTTTTCACATTTGGGTTGCGTGTCATTTGCGAGATCCGTCACACCACTACCTCTTACAGGCCATACTTGCTGAACTCCCTCGACAGCACCAATCTCCCCAGTTCACTAACCCCTCAACTTCTCCACGAACCTTTTCCCCAACGCGTCCGCCCCCATGGGATTGTCGGCCGTTACCACCTCCCTATCCTCGGTAATCTTCCCCATCGCCGTGCCCACCCCCTCCACCATCTCCGCCCCTTCCTTCGCCAAAGCCGACGCCACTTTGTCCACCTCGCCCCTAAACACCGCCGTCTCCATAAACTTCTCCTCTGCATCCGACCAGCTGGTGAGCTTATACCCCTTGTACGCAAACTGCTTGTCCCCCGCGTACTTTGTCGACAAGAACGCCCACGGCCCATGGCACAGCGCCGCCGTGGGCTTCCCTTCCTGGTGGAAATGGCGCAAGATGCGGCCCAGGTCGGGGTTGTCGCCGAGATCCGACAGCGGTGCATGGCCCCCCGGGATGAAAACCCCCGCGTACTGCTTCAACTCGTCGTCGCTGATCTCGTCGAACCTCCGCGGTCGCGAGAATCCATTCTCCTTCTTCATCCGCTCGATGAGATCTAGCTCGCGCTGGCGCTCGTAAAAGTTGCCGGCAAAGGCGGCGAGGGAGACGCTGAGCGGGTCGGGCGTGGGTTCCTTGCCGAGGGGCGAGGCAAAGGTGACTTCGTATCCCGATTCCAGGAGGTGGGTGAGGGGTTTGGCGAGTTCCATGAGGAAGTAGCCAGAGGGTTCGTCGACCTTCTTTTTGTCGGAGGAGGAGGAGGAGGGGTCGGGTTTGTAGAGGGGAAAGGAGGATGCGTCGGACATGATGATGAGAACTTTCTTGGAAGACATTTTGACGGTGGGGGTTGAGTGACTTGGAAATTTGTGAGGACCGATTGGTAGGTGTGCGTGTGTTTGTTTTGCAGAGATGAATGAATATTTGTGATAATGAGTGCAAAATGTGAAGGAATGGAGTGTAGTGCTGTGTAGGTTGTTTTAGTGTGGATTCTTTTTGGCGGTGGAAGCAGACGATCAATGACATCACGATGACGATTAGACAGCAAACGCCGCTTACTTATCCATCTATGTTGATGTCCACTTATCAACGACAACATAACAATGGCAGGAGCTACAATGAAACAAATGATAATTTCCACTTAGGTTGTAAGGTATTTATTGGTCAGAAAATCCGACCACTCGAACAATCTTTCACTCTTTTGCGTTATTCGTGCCCTTCCAACTAATTAGGCCTGCTCTCAACCAAAGTCAGCTATCTCCGTCCTCGCTGCCACCGCCCTTCTGCTCGACCCTGCCTCCGTCCTCTGAAAGCCCATCCACGCTGAAGTCCTTTTCCTCAAGAGATAGGGTTGAAATTTAAACCTGTCGAGACTTGGCCGGAGGACTTGACTTTGGTACGTACACCTATGGGTGCCGATCGAGTCGGCGAAATTCAAGTTTCTCAACGACAACTCGAGGTCCAAGAAGGATACCGAGGATAGCAGCGAAATGCCACCTAAAGCATGCTTGCGCTTTGGGGGTGAGATTTTGTCTTATCAGTGAGGTCGATGGACAAAATAATCGAGACGGGAGGGGGAGCCGGCAGGGATTCGCAGCTCCCCGTGAGCCCAATTGGGTCGCACCCTTGTCCTAAAAAGCGACATATGTGTCCGTGCAGACCCAACGTCGGTCGGCTTCGCGGCGCGTGTCGTTGATCCACCACGCTCCTTCCAACAAGCCTCGCAACAACCGACAACATCAGCCCAGCAAAGGTCGCGGCGCGGTGCTGCGGCCTCAATCCATGGACCTCGACGACCCGGACCCGAGGCCGGAGTCCCTCTTCCCCATTTCCGCCCGCGCTGCCCACATCGCACGCGTCCACCGAGCCGTGACAATCCCCCTCCTGGCGCTCGCCCTCCTTGCGCTGCTCACACGCCTCTGCATCCGCCTCCGCCCCATTTCGCGCTTCGGCTGGGATGACGCTCTCATCCTCCTCGGCTTCCTGTGCGCCATCACTGACTGGGCCCTCCTCCAGTGCGGCATGTTTCTCACGCCGCAGTCCATCCCATCCGCCACCGTCACGTCCGCCATCAAGTACGCCTATCTCGGCACCTTCTTCTGGGTGCTGGCCATGACCTGCATCAAGGCCAGCATCGCCATCACCCTCCTGCGCATCCCGCTGGTGCACCGCGCGTGGCGGCCCTTCCTGTTCACCGTCCTCGCCATCCAGGCGCTCTACTTCGTCGGCGACACCATCTACATCTTTGCCGGGTGTCGGCCCCTGCACGCGGCGTGGGACGCGTCCAGGGCTAACTGCGCCGACGTGCGCACCGATGTGCTGGTCTCGAGCATTGGGTCGGCTCTCAATGCCATGACGGATCTGCTGCTGTCCGTGGCGCCGATGCTAGTCCTAGCGAAGCTCCGCCGCCCAAGGAGGGAGAGGGTGCTCGTGTGCGGCCTCACGGGCATGGGGTTGTTTGCCTCGGGGGCATCGGTTGCCAAGGCCGTCAACGTGGGCAGGCGCGGCAAGGTCGAGGACGAGTGGGCGCTCGCCATGTCGATTGCGACGTGGACGGTCGTGGAGCAGCTGGTTGCGGTGCTGGCGGCTTGCAGTCCGTCGCTAAAGGGGCCGATTGAGAGCTTGTTGGGGAGGTGCGGTATCCTGCTGACTGGGCACAGAGGTTCAAAGGTCTCGTTTATGGATATGCTGAGGTCGAGGTCGGGGAGGAAGAGAGGGGGAGCAGGGGAAGTGGAGGTGGACTTGCCCGTGGAGGAGGAAATGAGAGGGAGGAGCGGGCCGGTGGTGTTTAGGGATGGAGAGGACCTGGAGGAGAAAGTTGCGAGAACCCATGCTGCGAGGAAGGCCCGACGGCAAGCAAGGAGAGAGCGGAGAAGAGCCAGGGAGGAGATCGAGTCGGCGGGGAGACCTCAAAAGGAAGTTGTCTAATGGAGCGGGTCAGATAGTAAAGTGAAAGACAGAGGTGCGTTGAGTGGCGATGTAATTTCAATACCAGAGTGATCAGCATTTTTGGCGTATACTGAGATCCTCGTGCTGGAGTTGCCACCGGAGGGGGTCCTAGGCCCGTCCAATAGATGTGTCTCAGCTGACCAAGTCCATCTGTAACACGTAGGAGGACAAGCGGTTGATGTGAAGTTGGGTGATGGGGGAATCGTGGGTGTGATTCAGATGAAGTGGTTCAATAGACTGTGGAAGGATGATGCCAAAAGAGAGGCTATTCCGAGAGTGGAATCGCCAAGGCAAATCTGTGGGTGTGGGCGCCGGAGCACAGGCCACACCGCACAGATCCCGCGCACGTGAGTAGGGCGTGGGCCATCCTCTATCTAATCTGTGTTATCTTATCTAGAGGCCGGCGCATTCCGGCATCAAAAACCTTACCAAAGTAGTCGGAAACTTGCGGAGAAACCCCAACTGGCGCGTATGGTCCAGTCATCGCTGCTGTTTAACCGCTCGGCAATTCGAAAAGTGACTGCCAAGACTTTGACGCCCTTCACGCTTGTCCGAACGGAGATGGCTCTGCAATCTTGCCCAACAAACACATGTAGCATTGGCAAATATCCTTTCGCAACTCAGTGTATGTCTGGTCGTGACTCCACATTGTATTATCTAATTAGGTAGTTGCATTCTATATAGCTATTACTAGGTACCTTACTTCCAGTTCTTCATGAGCCAGCCAAGAAATTATTTCCATTTCCAGTCTATTATTGGCCGACCAAGGAAGGGCCACCCATTCGCCCCACAGCCTATCAGGAGGCAATCAAAAACCGGTGAGCGCAAAACAACCAAAAGGCGTCCAAGATCAGGAGAGGGAGAACATGATACCAAGGAAAGCCGGTGAGCAGCCGATAGGTCACGGCCGAGATCAAGTTTCCGTAGTGCAGGATCGTCATGACCCAGGCCAGGATTCTCATGTTTCGATATCGCGTGTTCTTGCTCGTCTTGTTTGCGCCGCTCGAAACCCAGTTCCCTTCGCCCCGTCCGAACATGCAGCTAAGAAAGGTGCTGATGCAAGCGTAGGCAAGAATCGTGTTGGTGTATTGCACTTTGATGGGAGGATATCGTGATTTTGCCCACAGTGGTGCAATGACGAGGTTGTGAAAAATGCCTGGGACCCCGTAAAACATGTTGTAGTAGAGAACCGATTTCGGGCTGACCCATAACAGAAGTGGTCCCGGCAGGGGATTCAAGAAGACGCCCAGCGCGGCGGTGAGGTAGTAGAGGAACCCAAAAACGTAGCAGAGCTTCTGGACGAAGGGAAGCTTGGTTGCCCAGAAGGCGCGATTCGTGACCAAGTAGACACTGCCGGAACACCAGCGTGCCTGCTGGGCAAAGTATGACCGGATCGTGCTGGGGCAAACACCGCAGGCGAGAATGATGGGGACGTACACGACCTGCCACCTGCGGTCGACCATCATCATGCCCGTGTACATGTCCTCGGACGACTCGATCTCCGCTGCGCCGCCGATCTCGGCGAGGGCTTCCCGTCGGTAGACGGCGTTGCTACCGCAGCAAACTGCCGCTCCCCATGAGCCGCGCAGCGTCTGAATGAGGCGATAGAAGTACTCCTGGACCGGCCCCGCAGCTTGCTCGACCCACGACTGCTCGGGTAGCGAGCGGAAGTACTGTACTGTCTGGACTATGGCGATCTTGGGGTTGGCAAGACAGACGGGAACAGTCTCGAGGAGGAAGTCGGGGCGTGGGCAAAAATCGGCGTCAAAGATGGCGAAGTAGTCGCCGGAAGTCCGGGCAAAGGCCCAGCGAATATTGCCGGCTTTCTTCAGGTGGGGCCGGTCAGAGCGAGCGATGTAGTGGAAGCCAAACTTTTGAGCGCGGAGGGCGACGCGCTCCTCGGCCCCGTCGTCGAGGACGTGCACCTGAACCTTTCCGGCAGGGTAGTCGAGGTGTTGGACATGCGACCACGTGTTCTCGAGCACTTCGGACTCCTCGCGGCAAACCGGGAGGAAGATGTCCACAGTTGGTGCAGTCCCATCCGTCACTGGGTTTTCCAGGATGGACTTGTTGTGGCCTTCGAGGTCAAAGCCCTTGACAAAGCTCAAAAGGGCGTAGGCGGGGTAGATGAAGAAGAAAACCATGGCAGCATAGACGCCGTACCAGTAGAATGCCGGCCCAGACTTGATGAAGAGCCACGTGGAAGCGCCAACGGCCAACGCCGCGAAGAAGTCGAATCCGATGAGGAGCCATCGGTTCAGCGAGACGTACAGATACTTCTCCTCATCTCTAGGTGCTGACGGCAGGATTGTGGGCACAATCGAGGTGACGTAGGATCGCTTCAGTCGGTACCATATTCTCGACAGGATATCACGGCCTTGAGCGGTGGCAGGATTGCTTTCGGTCTTGGTTTCGAGCTTGCTCTCGAGCGCCTTGACCGAAATGGGGACATGCTTTTCGGGGTCTGCCGGAGTCTTGAGAGGGGTCAGACGATGATCGTCAAGTCGGATCTTTGGTTGGTACGTGTATATACCTTGGTGACCGTGAAAGAGTCCTCTGTGACTTGGAGGGGGTTGCTGGAAGGGCCATTGTGTGTTTCGCTGGAGATTGAATCTGGCGACAAATATGTCGTGCTCGCGCGCTGGGATAGGGCTGGAGTGCCGGTCGGGGTGTCAAACGGCTTTTTCAGTCAGCAACCAAAGTACCGGGACAATGCCCACAGCAAAAGTTCCAGGACGACTCACATTGCGGACAGACATGGTGGCAGACATTATGGCAGGTGCATGCGACCATCAGTCTCGAAGAGAACCGGTCGAGCCTTCCGGGGCACACAGGTCGCAATGGCCAACGACTCTCAAGCACTGATATCATTCTGGAGACCGCCGTTTGTGGTCAAGAGCGTTGGGGATTTGTATTTGGGCTGTTGCCCATCGCAGGAACGCGTCACTCATGGGCGCCGATACGAACCGCCATTGTGCAACACCGAGACAATGAGCGCTCTAGGGGGGAGCGAAAAACGAAAATAGTGGAAATGTGTGCATGGCCGAACAGAGCCGGGATCGGCGAATGCTGGGTAGAGGGGTCGGGTTCCGGTCAAGAGACCCCCATTAAAAATGCGGCTCTTGACGCCGAGCGGGACTGTTCCGGCGATCGGTCGAGATGGGCTTGAGCTGCAGACCGGATTGAGGTCCAGATAGGCTACTACCCCTGACCCTGATCCAGTCTTGAAGGAGTGCGGGCTGTCAAGATAACGTTGACAAGCGCGTCAAACGGGACTTCCCATGCCGGGCTATTGAAGCCCGAGATATTTCCCTGCGCTCCCGTTGGCGTCGGTATCCGATGGTGGCATTCGGGAGTTTGCGCCCGCAGACAGGGGTATCGGGTGGCGGTCAAGAGATAAATAATGCTCGAACATCTGAATGATTTTTTTGTCGGGACAAGGCGTTCCACCACGAGTCCTCATCTCTGGTCCCTTTCGAACAATGAAGTGGCTGGCGCGGTCTTTTGTTTCCCTCATCGCCTGGGCCAGCGCACACGGGGGCATGGCCAGCGGCGTCGGACCGGTGTGTGGTTTGGATTGTCGGACACCAACAACACGATGTCCGGCCGAAGGAACCAACAACACATGTGAGTGGCTGATCGGTGTGACCTTGTCTGCCCGACCTAATCGTGACACGTCTTCCAGTCTGCGCCAATGCATGGAACTCCGATGGGAAAGGATACCAATGTCTTGAGGTGAGTTGACCAACCAACCTCCGCAACTTCCCTTTTCTCTTCTTCCCCTGCCCCAACTCCTGGCTGACGAAAAATATTTTCTACTGGCCTAGGTTGGGGATGACCAGCGGTCCTTCCTCGCGACTTCGCACTGGACATCGCTCCCTGCCCATGTCGTCCACTCGTACCCCCACGTCAAGCTCGGTTCACCACTTTTTCCCCGCCAGTTCCACGACATCGCTTCCCTGCGCGTCAATGCAGAATGGGGACTGGGTCGTGGCGGTGAGCCAAAGGCCCCCACCAGCCTGACTGTGGAATCCGACGACCTAACCAAGTCGCAATGCATCGCCAACGTCGCCTTCGACATATGGGCCGACCTTGACCCCGCCCTGGCCGGCAATGAATCGGCGGCCGGAATCGAGATCATGATATGGCTCGGCGTTTTCGGCCCTGTCCAGCCCCTCGGGTGGGACAATACTTCTCGCACGCGACCAAGGTTTCGACTTGGGGACAATAACTTGTGCGTACACCTTGATCGATCCCTTCCATCCCCAGGCCGACCAACTGACGCTGGCTTTCTTAGCACACTGTTTGAGGGGTCGGCTTCCGTGGGCAGGAGCACCTTTACCTGGATTCCCGACACCAACTATACACACATTTCCGAAGACTTGTCTCCTCTCGTCCAATACATCTGGAAGAACAATCTTGTGCCGGCGGAAGCGTACGTGGGTACCGTGGGCTTCGGTTCCGAGTCCTTTTTCTCGTTGGACCCTATCGCCTTTACCGCCCAGTCGCTTTCGTTGAATGTCACGTCAGAGGGTGTTGCCCCGTTTCTTTCCTGCGATTCTCTGGCAGGAAGGCAACAACCTCCAGGTCTCTTGAGCTTTCTCTTTAGCTCCGTTGCAATAATGATGGTGTATATTCTTAGGGATGTTGAACCTTGGTTTACATAAGATAAATCTCAAGATATCTGTCTCGTTTTTCACCATGGTCATGGGATCACACTAAGTCTACATGGAATAAAGGTTACTCGGATTCAAATGGAAGCTTGGATAAAACGAACGACAACAGCGCGGGATAGAAAAAGAAAATGGAAAGAGCGTCCAACACTCAACAAAACCAAGACCAAATCCAACATCTAAAACCGAGGAGAGAATCGACAGGAACTAGGGACTGGCAGACATTCCCTTCCGTCTCTAGACAGGCTTTTGCCCGTACAAAGTCCGTATCCAAAAGTAAGGATGGATGTTGGGATCATTTAATTCCTTTCGCGTATTCGTCAGGAACGCTTGGTACTCGTCCGCCGGCCACCCCAGTATCGTGTTCCACACCAGGGATGAGTATCCTGCGATGGGTGTTAGTGCAATGCGTCCCTAGCGAACAGTGGCTTGCTTGCTCACCTTCCAGGTCGTTTTCGAAGCCAAGCTGCACGAATCGCCCCACCTCGGCAAGCTTGGTGTCGAGCGGCCATTCGCCCATGGGGACCTTTCGGTCGAACTCCTGAATGTTGATGAACCCAGCCTCCTCCATGCCCTTCCTCTGCAGGCGGTCCCGCAAGATGGTAAACGGCCGCCCCATCTTCGGCCCAGCCTCTCTGCACATGCGGCCCCACGTCGCCATGGCCGAATCGGGCTTGACAGTCCCGTCATCGCTGACATAGTCCACCTCGACTTCGAGGCTCTCAACCCAGCCACCCGGGGCGCAGGCAGAAAATGCCTCGCGAAACAGGGCCGACCAGTCGGCGATGGAGCCAAAGAGGTACCGCATGTGGATGAAGTCAAATGTGGACTCGGGAAATGTCCAAGGGAGGGTTGCGTCCTCGATCTCGAAACGCACGTTTGGGGGCACCCAGCCCGGCTGGATTGGCGAGAGGTCGGTGCCTATGATCTCGGTGTTTGGGAATTCGTCGGCAAAGTCGCTGTGCGTCATCATTTTAAAGTCAGTTGCTGGATCTTACTGGCACTAGAGGATGGGGTTCGAATTTTCTTGGGCTCTTACGTGGCCCAGATACCTGCCGATCAACTGCTTAGCTCAATCCAATAAGGAAGAAAGAAATCATCTCCGAGCTGGGGTTGGGGGGGTTGGGTGTCAACGTTACCTGTCCCAGTTCCCACATCCAACGTTTTCTTGAAAATCGCTCGTCAGCATTCGTTCCAACAAGTAGGAATAAGCAAAGAACGAGGCAACCAACCGAAATGTCCTTCTTGATTGGCGCGAGGAATAGCATCCCGTCGAACAAAAGCGTGAGATAGTGGTGTCTGCTCAACCCGTCAATTCTTTCTCCCCCTGTCGTATTCTCTTGGTCAAATTCCCTCACGCTATATCGCCGGATTCATTCTGCCGTTCGTCGATGGGCGCAAAATAGTGTCCCTGGTGGCGCTCGCTGTGGTATTTACGCCGCCTAATGGCACGGTATTCGAAGATGCTCGAGGAGATCGACGCCGTGGAACTCAGGCTGTGCGGGAGAGAAGTTGGCTAGGGTGAACGTCAAGAGGGGGGTGAGGGTTATCATGTACTTGTCCTCGCCGCCATACGCCGACTCTCCATCATCTTCAGTATCTGGTGCGGCCAGCATGATTTCTTCCCGCCCAGCTGTCGGGCTGGCTGGTGTGCTGTATTGAGGGGGTTGATTGGTGGCACGAGGCATGCATGGCGCACGCAGCTGGCAGGCGATATACGAAATACGGCGTGACGAAGACATGGTGTGAGTCGGGAGTACAAGATGTTGCTGAGCGTGTCCTTGCCTTTCTCTTGCTCAGGACTGGAAGCCATCGAAAACACAGAATGTCAATGCCAACGCAATCCCCTTCCTAGCCCACCACTGCAGAGCAAACCCACACCGCTTATACCATGCCGAACTCGTCACAGGCCTCAGAGGCCAATTCCAAACCTTCTTTGCATGTCGGCAAAGTCATCTACATCGCCCCTCACACATTGTACACCACCTCCATCAAGATCTTTGACATCACCCCTCTCGTCAACATGCCCGCTCATTCCGCCGGATTATTCGCCGAAACAGAAGTCTTGGGCCAAGCAAAGTTCAAGGCGGACGAGGCTCCAACCTGGCTTCTCCGCCTTGACCGGACCCGACCCGGAAAGAAGAAGCCGTTCATCTGCACCGAGCACAACGGCAGCGAGGACGACGCTACAGCCTTGTGGTATGCGAGCACGTGGGCACATGGGAAGAACCGCATTTCCTTTCCCCTTAGCTCATCTCATTCCGAGCACAACATCGCCATGTTGCGACCAAAATCCATGTGGCGCACCGAGGGCTTCGTCAAAGACTCGACCCAGTTCCTGTGGCGCTATGACGGTATGAGCCGTCGAAGTCTTGGGCTGTGGACCGTCATCCGGGGCCAGGAGAGCATCGTGGCCCAGTACAAGGCCCCGTCTCGGTTTTCGCGGATGGGGGGCACGCTCGTCGTCGATACCACCAAGGTCGACCATGTTGTTGCCTTTTTGACTTGTACCGCCATGCTGAGGAAGATCAAGCAGAGTGATAGCTAAAGTTGCCACATGTCATTGGTAGTAGTAATACTCTAGATTGAACGCCTCGTTCTCAATTCATGATGTTGGTCATTATTTGGTGTCGTTCTTGTCGAATCACCCCGTCACTCTAACTCCCGGCACCAACACATCTACCACGGCAGGTTCCCGCCCGAATAGTGGTAAAACTTGCCAGTGTCATCCGCCTTCAAGCCGTGCAGCACCTTGAGCATCCCCTCGATGCTCTCGTGGTGCTCCAGGATCGCATTGGGCCCGCCCATCCTCGTCTTGACCCAGCCGGGATCGCACACCACCACCACCACCCCCGGCAGCTTCTCCTTGAGCTGGATGCTCTGGTGCGTCGACAGCATGTTGAGCGCCGCCTTGGTGATGGCGTAACCCGTGCACTCGGACACGCCCTTGTCCAGCGTCCGCTGCACGCTGCCCAGCCCGGACGTCATGTTGAAGATGCGCACGTCGGGCGCCAGGAGGTCGGCGCCCAGCAGGAACTCGACCACCTTGGCGGGGCCGAGCACGTTGACCGAGAGCTGGGCGGCGAGGTCGTCGGGCCCCAGCGACAGGCTCGTCTGCCACGACGCCGCGTTGATGCCGGCGTTGTTGACCAGGAAGTCGACCTTTTGCCCGGCCGGATGCAGGATGCGCGCGACGTCCTTGGCGAACTGGTGGATCGACGTCAGGTTGGATGTGTCGCACTCGAGAATGTGCGTGCCGGGCGACGCGACGGCCCGCAGCTCGCCGAGATCGGAGCCGAGCGACCGCGTCGTGGCCAGGATGGTGTTGGCGCTGTCTTGGGCAAGCTGACGGACAAACTCGAGGCCGAGGCCGCGGTTCGTCCCGGTGATGCAGTATACCGGCATGATGGGAGATTGGTTTCTATTTGGGGTTGCTGTCGTTGATGGTGTGTGAGTTTGGATGCTGGGTGAGGGAATTGGAGACCGGGAGAGGGGCCGCTCCAGTGCTCCCGCGGGTGGTCCCGTCGGCGGGGTCGTCGCCCTCGGTCCAGGGACATTTCACTTCCATTCTATCCGCTTCATGACCTCGATGACGTATAGGATATCCCTGAGAAAATCTTGTCAACCGGAAAACAGGGCCTTTTCCTGTGCACATTGTCTTTGTTAAAGCTAACAACTAACAGCCCCAAAGATATCCTAGAGACCTCAATAAACGGGGGCGCCGGGCCGACATGAGAGTGAGCGGGTGCCAGGCTCACCCCGCCCGCCCGGCCCGCCACGTCCCCTAAACCACCTTCCCATCCAGGGCCTTGTCAAAAATCTCAAAGTTGCCCTCCCTCCTTCGATTCAAAACGGCAAACCAAATTTCTGCAAACCATCCGCCCCCAAACTCCGATTCCGAAAGCACCTCGGACCAACAAGCCACCACTTCTCCCGGTGGATTCTTAAAGGCTCCGCATCCCAACGCTCCCAGCACAACCATCGTGTGCCCCTGGTTCGCCGCGATGCGAAGACACAGCCGCATCTTGTCCTTGGTCAACTCTCTGTCGGATGGGTTCGCAAAGACCAAAGGCCCCTGGCTCTTCTTGACCTTGGTCTTTTTTCCCTTTTCCTTTCCCTTTCCCTTTCCCTTTCCATCCCACTTTCTCCTGGGCGTCCCGCTGCCCCCCTCCGGAGTTTGGACAGTTCCCTCCTCCTTTTCAACGCGTTTCGCCTCGGCCTGCCCGCCTTGACTCCCTCCCTGCTGACCCTCTTCAATGTCAAGATTGCCCTCTTGAACCTCAATGCCCCCCGCCCCCTTGACTACGGGATGCCGAAGCCCTGAAACGCTCACCACACTGACGATGGGAAGCCTTGCTCGCTTTGCCGCAGCATCCTCTGCCCCTTCTTCCTTGACCCCATCCAGCAGCCCATGCCCCTTGCCCATCTCCTCCCGCAGGACAACCACATCCCTTGTATATAGGCCCACCCGCGCCGGAATGGGGTAGAACATGGCCTTGTTCAGGCTCGCCGCCAGCGTACTCCGATAACACAGGGCCTCCTCCTGCGCTGTCGACCCGCCCAGCCAGCCTCCGCCCGGGTTCTTCTCCGACGCCATGTTGAGCACCGCGACACGCGCTGCCGTGGTCGGGTTCAGGTTCTCAGGGGAACCAGCAAGCGGTTTGAGTGCCTCCAAGACCGCCGTGGAGTTGTCTGCGGTTGTGGAGGTGCCGTCAGGGGCTGGCACCCGGAGCACGGTGCTCGGCATGGAGAGGGCGGCGTCGAAGCTGTCAGAGTCGACGACGCGGATGACGGTTCCCAGCTTATCCGGAGCGGCGGCGAGAGCAAAGCCTGGGCATTTCGCTGGGGACAGTGGAGCGAGGGTGTCGAGAGACAAGGACAGTGCCAAGTTTGTGTCGAGATGGCTGAGGGAGGAGGAAACGGACGGGGTGAGCACTTTTGTCTCTTGGGCGACGGTTGAAAGGGCTTTGCGACGGTCTTGGGATGCTTGAGAGCCCCAGTATCGGCGGCCCATCTTCATAGTTTACCGAAAGAGAGTCGAGGGGAAGTGGTGATGGGGAATAGGCGATCGTGGAAATAACGGGGTAGATGTAGGTCGGTGGTGGATGTGGCAACGTATATTTGAGATTTTTTCAATGGATACTCGAGACTGACAGGCGGACCTAGGTACCAATGACGGTGTTTAGAACTCCATCTTTCTTGAGTTCGGGTCAAAGACAGGAGAAAATACCAGGGCGTCGTCAGCTTCAGTTCTCCCTACTGCATATCCCAGCCTGAGTGACTCATGCGGAGTCTGCGGCTGAGCCAACGCCATCGCCGACGGCTGCTCCCGACTTGACCACGCGAGTGGTTGAAATAGACAAGAGGCGCATCAACTACACAATCCGTGGACGCCAGCCGCCTTGGCAGCGTCTGTCGTCTGAGATGCGTCACCTTGCAACTTAAATGCAACAACAGTTTCAACTACCGGTATTGGTCTACGATGTCAGTTTGGAAGAGCAGATAAAAGTTGCTTGCCGATCACAACTTGAATGGTAAGAACGCCCAACCACATGTACGAGGATGACTACTGGTCGGGTTTTATTCTTGTTCACGCTTATAAATTGATCAAAGTTCAGTTTCAGGTTCCAGACAGTAGTATTCAGCAGTCGGTGTTCTCTCAGGAGACAATCATGGCCCGTCTTGGGCTGGCTAGCTCTCACTCATGGCACTCTCCCTGGTGGTTGGGGAGCTTAAGGACCCAGCTACCTACGGTATATGCCACAGAACAGTGTCTGCCTTGTTGCCGGCATCAATTCCGATAAAGAATCTCGTTGGTGCCGGGATGCGTGACCGCAACCCGAGGCAACGTTCTGGGATCGACACCAATCTTGGTGGCAATGTCTTCCATGAGCTCCTTGGTTTCTTCCTCGAGACACTTGCACTCGCCTCGCAGAAACTCGTTACGATGGTTCAGCTTCTTCCACACAATAAAGTTCTCATCCAACATCCAGTTCATGTGGAGGGGGTTGGCAGGCAGCACATTATCTGGAACGGAGCTTGCCTTGAGGTCGATCAGACTGTAGTAGAACGCGTGCCAGTTGACAACCCGGGCGTTGTCGTGCTTGTCAAGGTACTCCATGATGGACTGCGTCATGCCCGCCGAGACTCCATTGGTAGATGTTTCAAGCAGCCGGATTGTCGAATTCATCCACTGGACATTGTCTTTGCCCAGCGTCTGCATGTGCAGGAGTTGGGACTCGAACAGCTTGTTCGCAGCCTCATCGAGCCCCTGGGGATGCTTTGCATTCGGCATTGCTGCGGTTCTTTTTGTTTCCGTCCTGCGGAAATTGATTGTTGGGGAAAGGGGCAAGGATGGAGGATAAAATGGTGGTGGGAGGTGACAGCGCGACTTGCTCTGGATTGAGTTTCATTCCCGTCAAGTTCTTCCCAGTGTAGGTACTTATATGCCCAACCCCCCTCAAAATAAGTTTCAGAAGGTTCTAGTTTATACAATGGACAACTGGGTCAGACACGGCGTAGCTAGACTGTTTAGAAACCAAGATACTTGTACCTTGAACACTGCAACATGAAAAAAAGGAAAGAAGTCCATTCCGCCATCCTTGTCGTCCGGGCGCCCATGGTTCTTTAAAACAAGGGCATGATGTAAGCCTTTGTGCCCTGCACAACAACATTGTTCTCCCGGCTGCTGTTTAGCACAGAAAAATCCCCAGGGGCACATTACCGGATCGGGTTATTCCATGCATGCAAGGTCCTTCCAGTGTTGCAATAGGAGTGGTCCAAGGGGTATCGTGGAGTGGGGGCGGACGTGTTAGGCAACCAAATTAAAATTCCGCTAACGCAACTCTTGTGGATGAGAGGTTGGGGTAGGCCTTTCCAATGTCCTCCCTTCTGCTCGCTGGCAGAGAGCGGGTTCGGGGCTGCTGGCAACAAGGATGGTGGCGCATCTAATCCTCGCTGCCCGTTTGCATCCAGAAAGACCCTAAAACTGCCTACTAGGAGAGTAGGGATTGTAAATGCGGGTCCGTTTCCCGTGCGGTCTGGACATCCTACCGCGATCGTTCTTTGCAACCCAATGCTGACCAACTGCAGCACCACATAAAGCCTAGACCGTGAAATGCAGTAACGCACCATTATCTCCAGTCTCGGCAGGGGCTAGCATGTGGAGTTGGTGCATATATGTAGGGCTGCCGCGGCAGAGGATGGCGGAGCAGCAATGACGCGACCGGGGAGAGCAGAGTTAAAGGGGAGTCATTACTCCTCCATCTTCTCCCGTCTGCTGCCCTGCTTCCTTACTCCTACTGTGCCGCCAGCCCTAGCCCTACCGTCATCGCAATGGACACGACATCTTCCACACTTGGTCGCCTGCTGGCGCGTCAAGAAGACTATCAATGCCAGAGCGACTTTGCCACCGATTACTACGGGCTTGGTGTCCGGATGGGCATCTACTTTGCCTGGCTCGGCTCCTGGCTCGCCAACACGATGCTGCCGTCCGAGTTTAGCGGAGCCGCCGACACGACATGCATCTTCATCATCGTCCTGCTCATCGCCATGACCAACGACAGCCGCACCGGACAGCTCACCTCGATTGACGGCCTCACTCTCATGCATCTCTGCGGCGGGACCGTGTTTGGCGTCCTCAGCGTCTGGGGATATCGCACGCGCCTGTACTTTGACGAAGGTCCCAAGGCCGTGCGCAAGTTTGGCGGGTTTGGAACCCACGTCAGGCTGGCCGCCAGCCTGTGCTTGAGCGTCTTTGGTCTGTGGTTCTGGTTGCATGGCGTGACAGACCATGGGCTGAAGGTCCTCGGCCCGGGCGACGGCGCTGAACCCCCGAACCCCGCCGAGTGCTCGATTTTGTACACCTTTTTCTTCGCCAAGGTACGAGCCGATGGCGGGATTCGGTTCTACTACGCTGTCGTCTGCGCGATGTGCACCTTGTACTTTGGCATCATGTTCATCGTATCTCTTGTTGCTGGAATTGCCAGCGCGAGAAAGATCCGCTCATTGGCCGACTTCTTCAACTGGAGCTCGGTGAACCGCAATCGCTATGCGACGGGGTTCACTCACACTGAGTAAGCAATTTCCTGCTCTCCTACTGTGCTCCAGTCGAGCAGCGTGAACCCTTGAGCTTGCTGACACAGCGCCGCCCAGACTTCGGTACCTCTTCCTCGTCCTACGTGTCGGCAACCTCGTCTGGCTGCTCTTCTCCGCCGTGACCGTCGAGGTCACGCTCAATTTCAACGACGTTCACGGTGTACTAGGTGGCAAGCATGATGGTGGCCTTCAGCTCCCCAGCCAGCTTCTCCCCTTCCTCATTGGCATGTTCAGCTTCCTCCGAATCATGTATCAGCTCCTGCGAAAGTTCTTCAGCAAAAGAGAGGGCGACCTGGAGGCCTTTCACAACAAAAAGAATGAAGACAGCGACGAGGTCGAGAGGCATGTCTTTGTTGTCCCGGAAAGCGAGGTCGTCCCTGGGACAGTCGTTCCAGGCATGCAAGGGGCCGGACTGGTACTGCTCCCCCGGTCGAACAGCTATCACATCGTGGCCCGGTCATTGATGGTCCGGTACCTCGTGGGGTGGCTCCCGTGGCTGGGCTTGGTCGTGCATCCGGACACGGCAAAGAGGTCTCGGATGTCGACCCTCATTGAGCGATCCACTGGGCTGAGCGCAGTGAGCCCGACTGGTCCCGCCCAGCCTGCGCGCTACGGCGAGTTTGGATATCAGGGGTGGACGTCGCCTCAGCAGGTTCAGTCCCCTCTATTTGCTGTTGAAGAGGCAAAACCTCCACAGGGCCTCTGACACTAGTTACCCGGGCTCTTTTCAAAGAGTCCTCCCAAAGAGTCCTCCCATTCCAAGGCATCGGGGTAAAGTACATAATAGATGGCGGGAACTTGCTCCTATAAGTTTAGAAGTGATAGCCTAGGGGAGCTGCCGTCCCACCTATCTACCTGGGTATTATCCGAACTTCTAGTTACAGTTTCTATGTGGTAATCAGAGACAGGGTTCGTTTGCCGCCCTCCTAGATCGACACAGCTCTATGCATGCCATTTCCGTCCCCTGTTTAAACAAGCGCCCCCAAATTTCAATACAAGCACTGGAGTCCTACGACAGGAATCTGGAGCCGAGGGACTAGGTTCACCACATAGCAGTCATTGCGGATGACTTGATACTTGCGTCTGTTGGGCGGTACCTAGATGCCCAGGCATAGGACGTGAACTTGTCTCACGCTGCGCAAATACGAGGAGGGGAATGTACCTACATATGAAAAGGCCTTAACTATTACTAATAAGCCTGTAAGTAACCTTGATCTTGGAGTATTTCCTGTCTACCCGTGCTTTACAACTGGGAGCTTCCTAGCAAGTTCTACAATAAGGAAATGTCCGACGGCCTTGATGATACACCAGCGGAGGAGTGATAATGACGAGAAACATCAGCGCCTGATAGTGCAGACCCTGGATGGGCCCGATGCAGGCACAGGGGGCGGGACGGACCTTGGTAAATGTAACCCACAGACTGCCTTTTCTCGCGTCCGAGACCGTCTTACGTCGTATTTGGACCCTTGGCCACGGTCCAGACTCTCAACTATTGCTGCCAGCACCTGTGTTTCCACCACCATCGTCACTCCTCGCCGTGGCTAGCGCCACCTGGCATTGCCCAAGCTTTGTGGTGGCACTCACACGAACCTCTTAACAACATCAATTTCTCTGGATCAACATGCATGCTCTCGAGCGTGGTGCATTGCTCAATCCCGCTATGAAACCCCCCACCCCTTCTTCGCAGCCGAAGATGGAGGCACCCGGGCTCGATGACATGACGAGCATGTGGCAAGAATAGCCTCAAGTTTCTCAACCTGCTTCCGGCCCAGGCAACAAGCTTTGAGACCAAGGGTGAGAAGCTTTGATACGGCTAAAGATGCCCAAAGAAAAGCTCCCACCATAGGCCGCGAGACGAGCTCCTCGCCGTCTTTGGGATGCGCCTTGTCAGGAGAAATGGTTCTGGGAAGGTGTGCGCAGTTATAAAAGGCAGCGCCAGTCTCAAGCTCTGGAGATGGTTCCCCCCAAGCTTCACGCTGCCGGCGCGACATAACCCAACCCAGGGTCCTTCTACAACCCCACCACTTTCACATTCATTAAAACCACGCTCCTTTGCACCATGAGGGCCTTTTTCCTCATCACACTCCTTATCCTAGCTGTGCTGGGTGTCGATGTCCCTCTGTGGCTCGACGGCGCCCTTCAGGATGCCACGGCCACCGATGACACGTACAACACTGGAGGAACGATCTCAGTCAATGGATGGGTTGTCAATGTCCCCAAGAACATGATTGTCACCTTCCCTGCCAGCTTCATCCCCTGGAAGGAGTTCGTAGCCGGAAAGGCATCAGTCCTTGGGTATGAAGTCAACGTAAGTCAACTCAATACCTACCAGATTTAACCCAAAACACACTCTAACACTGCAAAAGGTCGCCGGAAACATTGTCGATGGAGTCCCTCTTGCGGCCCAGATCATTGTCACCGAGTTCGCCATGGAGATCAACCAGGGCTACATCGATCAAGTCAACTTTGATGGAACCATTGCAATCCGCAACGGTCCGACCATCCGGATCAACGACCCCAGCGCCGTGTTCTCAGCCGGCTTCTCTTTGCCGTTCATGGTGGCCGACGACAAGAGCCCCAGTGTCAGTTCGTTCTCCGGCTTCCCCATGTGCGTGCCTCGGTCTGCCAACGATACGCTCTGTCCCTCTTTCAATCGCCCCCTGGTCCCGGGAAGCAACGCGCCACGTAGGATATTGTAAGCTTCTTCCCGAGAGCCGCCAAGCGTACGACTCCCTAACATGACTCCAGCCAAGCCCCTGACGCCTTGATCATGGCACCCTTCCTTCCGGGCGACTTCATCGTCTACCGGGGATTCCGCCAAGGCAACCAACTCATCTGCTTTGAGATTGTAGCCTGGAACGTTCAAATCACCACCCAAGGCGCCCCGACATATGTCCGTGTTGAAGAGACGCTGGTGGGAATTTACACTCCCAACACCCTTGGCGAAGTCGCAGAGACTCGTTTCATCGGCTACGTCTCGGACCCCAGCGTCACTGTCTCCATCACGGCCATTGACATCGACCCTTGCACCGGACAAGAAACCTTCCGCCCCATCTCCGTGGCGCAGAACCGCCCCGAGGGAGGCGGCCGCAACAAGTGGGTCTCGCGAATTGATGGCACACAGCCCAGCGTCTACACACGCGAGTACCGCGCCGTGACGAGCACAGGCACGGTCACGACGAGGAACGGCATCCTCGCTGGCCAGTACGTCAGCCCCATCCTCGAGTGGATCCAACCCGAGCTCCTAGCGCCTGGAAACGAGCCCCTGGTTCACGAGTTCTCCGGCCTTAGCCATCTCACGAAGGGCGTCGGACTCGTTGGCCAGCCGGGAAACCTCTTCGGCCCACTCTCACCCTTCCCCCAGAGTGGCGTCGCCGTCTTCAACGTTACTACCTGCACGACCACCCCTCCGGATGAGGGCGAGGGAGTGTCACCTTCGGCTCGCATCACCGCGTCCATTGGGTCCCTTTTGGGCCCTAGCCCCTTGCTCGTTCGCTCAGATGATACTTTTATTCTTCATGGCTTCCAGGACAACACCTCCCCCGTCTTCTCCAGCACCGACTTGACTTGGACCTGGTCCATCGTCGCCAACCAGTCGGCGGGAACCCAAGCCAACTTTGTCACCTTTACGCCAGCTACCGACGGCCGCTCCATTTCCCTCAAGCTGGCCAACACGGCCCCTGCCGGTGAGTATGTCTTTGCGCTGTCCATCGCTTCAGCCAGCCAGAGTCGCACAGGGGAGGGCACTTTCACTGCCAACTTCTTCACAGGTGCCGATACTGTCACGATCGAAGCTGTCACTTGGACAAGCTCGCAGAGTGGTACCATCGGCGTGACGTGCAAGACCAACTATCTCGTCGATAGCAAGGTTGGCATGTCAGTCACGTATCCTGGGGACAATGGTATCACCACCTCCGCCATGGCCGCTACGCCGCCAGGGACCGGGCTTTGGTCGTTCTCCACGCGACGGGTTGCCCGCCCTGGAACGGTGACGTGCCGGAGCTTGCTTAATGGGCAGGCGAGTCGCGCAGGGACGACGGCTTGAGCTCCGAGGGACAATGATGGGCCGGAACGAAAAGGCCAGATGGAAAATGGGATGCTCGGGCAAATGGAGGCAGTGTGCCCTGGATCAAAGCTCCGGTGCAAGTTTGAACAGGGTTGTTACGTAGTACCTACCTACCTAGGTACCTAGGTATGGATGAAATTCGGCAACTTAAAAGGGAAGTTTATTACATACTAAAGGTCCAGATCGAAACATCAATCCAACCTGAAAAAGTTACAAGCCGCAACTAGGTAATGAGATGTCCATCGTGATCAATAGGGTGGAACACTTGGCCATCCTACTTCGTCACCTCGACTGCCTTCTCTTCTACCCCCTTTCCGGTCGGGGGAAATTTCAGTTTCGAGTTTGCATCCCAGCCCCATCCGCCGTAACCTTCAGTTGCTGACATACCTCCCAAACCGGAAGTGCCTCCCATATCAAGCTTGCCCGCCGCTTGATTTCCGGCGACACCAGGAGCTGTCTTGCCCCAATCGACGATGTCGGCCTTGGTCCTTCCCGTGTACTTGAGGATGTCCTCTTCCTTTAGCTCGCCCCTCTTTGAGTCTTGAAAGCGGCGGTATAGTGACGGCTTCTTTTCGCCCGACTGTGGCTCTGCGTCGGTGCCAACGGTGTTTGTGTTCGAGGTGGCCGCCGGCTTGCTGCTTGATCGTCTGAAGAGCTTGTCAAGCATCGTGGATACCGAGGATGTAAAGGCTTCGGATGATTGGGAAATGCCCAAAGGATGTGACGGTTGATTGGGGTCGGAATAGAGGAATGGGTGTCTTGAGAGGACGGTGATGTTTTCTTAAACTCGAGGAACGTTCGCAACTTGCATGCATGCCGGGGCAGGGTATTAGAACTCTGCCGTTGCGTCACATTGGCACATCACGAGACCCGCCAGCCCCAAACCTCTGATCAATAGCAGGCCAGGAAACCCAATTGTCCGCAGCGGGGAAATCCGCCCAACAGGCTGACTCGCCAGACCAAAGAAAACGAAGACGCTTTGGGACACCGACCGATTGCCGCATTGTTCTTGGAGGGTTCGAACACTCTGGGACTCCTAATACCCAGATTCCATTTTCCGAGTCTGAGAATACCAAATGAGAATGACACCAACAGGTATCGCAAGAAATGGTGTTAACCAGACAGGATGTCCGACCCTGCGTCCAAGGAAAATATGTGCTAAATTTGCTATGACAGCCACCAAAGCGACTAGATAACCCTCCTGCCCTTTAGGTTTGCTGGGAACTCGATCCAAGTAGGTAGAGTCACACACTATCAAGGTATTGAGACGCTTAAAAAAGCATTAGCAATTCTCTCCATCCCGATAAACCCTCCCCAACTCGGTCAGCTTCCCGGCCTCATCAAACAAGGCTGCCCACTTCCCAACTGTCCCCGGGTCCCTCATGGCACCAAACCACGCATACCTCTCCACCCACTCCAACGTGTCGAGATATTTGCAGCTCTCCCTGCAAAAGCTCTCGACGGGGTCCTTCGGCAAGGGGTTCTCGACGCTCCAGTTTGTCGCCGCAAACTCGGTCACCCACACAGGCCGGTCAGGGCCAAGCTGGTAGTAGACGCTCCACAAGTAGTCGTAAAACTGACCCAGCGTCTCGCCGTACCAGTGCAGCGCATAAAAGTCGACATCCCCACCCCCGGCCCGGATCGCGACCAGGAACTCCTTGAGCCACACCACACCCTGCGGTGCCGACGAGATGCCCGGACTCCCGCATCGGATCCCGGAGCGCCGCAGCGGCTCGATGCATCGCAGCCACTCGCGCGCCGCGAGGTCGACGGGCATATTGGCCTGTTCGGCGAGCTCGGGTTCATTAAATCCCAGAACCGCCGAGGCGTGGCAGGATTGAGCGTGCGAGGCAAGGGCGTCGGCGTTGACGTGATTCCATTGCATCGGGACAAAAGGGAGGGAGCAGCCGGGGGTCGGAGTCGGGGACCAGTTGTATAGCCAGGTGATTCGTGAGCCGGGTTTGGAGAAGACGAAGGGCTTGTCTTGCATGTTCTCGTTGGGCCAGCAGATTCCCCGCTTGCCGCCGGTTGGGAGTGTCATGTTTTGGAGCGTTTGGGTGCAGGCTTCAAGTCTCACACAATGCCACACGCGGACATGGCCATGCTCGCTCTTTGCGGTATTTTGTAGCCGTCGAGATCTGGAGCGGCGGGACCGGGATGACGTATTGCCCGAAAAGGGGGGTTTGTGGAGTCACGTCCCGGAGCCGGGTTCCGTGCGGGTCTCGGCCTTGGGGACTGCGGCCAAAAAGAGCACCTGCGACAAAACTGCCACGAAAGGGTTACATGATTTTGATCCGTCCTGGCTGTGATGAGAATGAGAAAAGGCACAAGGCTCAATACAAACAACCTACTACCGGGAGAAGTCCCGCGGTCCCATACTCGTGCCGTGTGTGCTAACCTGAACAGCGATGGCATACCGGGCCTCTCTTCCCATTGCACGAAATACTCTTTTGGCAGCTGGAAACCACACCAGCAGTGCTGTCAACGCTAGCAACGCCTTAAGATCAAGGCGAGCAAAGGGGAGAGTACCGGGAAAGAATGGCTCCATCGAATCATGTCGAGCCCAACCCAGGTGCCGGTGTCTCGGACCAATCCATGACACCGGGCTGCGACCGGTCTGCGATTTTTCGTCCTGCGACTCTCCGTAACTGACTGGTATTGGAGCGCATCAAAGTGATTGAAGATCGCTGACGTTCACCGAAGCACTGTGGGCATCATGTCAGTGCGGCGCCGCCCGGGCGGGAACAGCAACTTGCAGGAGATCTCGAACCCCAGCATCTGTGCAATGTTCAGGTGAACACGAGGGTGTGTTCCAGAGCTTCCATTGATGTACGCACGCACAGTCGCAAGCAGCATCCTGCCGCCCTGGAAGCCACCCAGTCCCCGCTCTGCTACGAGGTCGTGCGACGCAAGCCCATGCCGCGTCATGATGTGTCAGTGTCGAGCGTTGGCTTGATGCATGCCATTTGACGGAATTCAACAAGCCACAGGGCGGAGGGCTCGAGTTCCACAGACCGTGTTGTTTCGAGAAAACGTCCACGGTCCAAGGCGATGCGGGAGCGGGAGCCAAGTCTGGGGATGCATGGGGAGAGGCACCGGACAAACGAAATGAATCTTTGGCTGGGACATTGCCAATCTTTCGATTGCCGAGATCAAAACCAAACTGTTTTCTCGTGCGGTCCTGGACTGGATTGCCTGCTCGTCGGATCTGCAAGCGACAATGTGGCCCGAGGACGAATTGTCTTGTCCGAATCCGTGGAATGATCCTTGGGCGTTGCCTTGATGCCATTTTGCGTTGATCGCGTCGATGGCCCGAGAAGTGAAAATGTTTCCAGTGTCCCACCAATGGCAGGGTTGAACTTGTAAGCTGAGTCTGTGCTGAGAAGGAATATTCGCGGTGGACCTGATGGTTGCTTTCCTCTGCTCACCGGCCAGCAATACTGTGTACTGTACGTCTTCTATGCAGGAAATATCGATTCGAGAATCAGCGCAGAGTACATGGACGCTGGAGGGAGGGGAGCGACGGAATATTACAGGACGCTTTGATGCTGCCAGTTGGTGCTGAGGCTTGGGTGTGGACGAACTGGCTTCCCTAACCAGAATTTGCGTCCGGGAGACTGGAGCTGATTTGTTGAAGAGTTCAAGGCGGCCAATTCCCCAAGAGGTTGCCAACGTCTGTGGCATGATTTACGCGGTACCGTAGCGTCAAAGCCCTTTTCAAAGTGTTCTGCTTCTCCCGGTACTGGAGGAAGCACATTGGGGTGGAGAGTTCCTGCAAGTAACTCAACTTCAAGACCTTTCAATCGAGGGACCCGGAGCAGCTGTTGCAAAGAAAAGAATGCAAGGCATGGAGATCGAGTCCCCAGCAGGGCCTCGACAAGAGAGATAAGCTTTTCGCGCTCGAACCCCTCCGTCCATGCTGTCCGAGCGCGAGACAGGGTTGTCGGCTTGGGATTCTACCCGCACCAATGAACGATGCTTCCCCAACAACCCAGGTCTTTGAAGATTTCAGACTCCCTCGCGATGGAAGAGCGACACGGAACCCAGCGCATGTCATGACAGCTGGGCAGGGAATGGCCAACTGGACAGGTCCAAAGGCACGTTCGGGCTGCTTCCTGAGCATCGAATGGGGCATCGATGGTCCTGTCCGCATCGTGTGTGGTGAAGTTGGACGGTGCCTTTTCTGCGACATGTCCCCTCAGTCCCGGGTGTGACGCTGGCTCGGGCTGGTGAGGGGAAGTTGGCCTCTGCGTCTGCATCTCCCATGCATTTGCGATTGAACTAATGGAGCGATGAGGGGACTGAGGGGTCCAAAGTCACTGCATAGATCCCCCAGACGGCCTTCCGATGACATGGCTCCGGTTGGCATACCCACAGCGAGGGCTCAGGCAGAGGCTCCCTGGGACCAACCAGCCAGGCACTCGCCGCTGGTTGCTGGTTGCGTGCGTCCCGTCTCTCTGCCCGGGCCAATCGCAAGGGTATTTCTTGCGCAGCATTTTCAATTTTGCCAGTGCGGTCACCCCGCCGCAATGGCACAGAGCTCTTGGCCCAGACTCTGGACGGCTAGTTGGGAATACTAAAGTGGACGCAGTCCCACCGGTGGATTCAGGCCCAAGACATTTGCGTCTGGCTCAGTCTTGTCAAGCTACGTAGGTCGGGCTTTTGTTGTTGTTGTTCTCACTCCACCCCGGCCGCCGCGACCCCCCTCCCCCCCGCCCATCTTGACATTCGCACGCCGTCTCCACCTGCTCGAATCGTTGTCCTCTCCGGCGATCGACACCGCCTCGGGCTGTCCTCCTCGCCCGAGACGACAGACCCTCGATCAGAAGACCGGTTCCCACAGCCGGCCGGTACATTGCCTAGATGCCCGTCGTCGGAGGCGCTCCCCCGGGCTGGGATGCCGCGCAGCACGCCAATGACAACCGGGGCCCCGCCGTTCTAGGAGCGCATTGGGGCCTAACGGCCTTCGGCACTGTCCTTCTCGCTCTCCGCATCTACTGCAAGAAGTTCCACCCAAAGAGCAAGCGGGGGCTCTGGTGGGATGATTACATCCTGATTGGGGGTTGGGTGCGTCCACCCCTAATGTCAACAAGAGACGGTTGCAGAGAGCTGACAACCCACATTCGCAGCTTGCCCTCGTCGGCACCGACATCATCACCACCTTGCTCATCAAATGGTACAACATGGGCCGTCACAGCTGGGAGTTGACAATTACCGATCCTGTCACCTTTCTCATCATCCTCAACGCCCGCGCCACCTTTACTCTGACCGCCCTCTCGCTCACAAAGACATCCTTCGCCGTTACACTGCTGCGCTTGACCACCGAAAAGACCAGGGCTCTCATTTGGTTCATCATCATCTCCCTCAACATCACGCTCGGATTCAGCGCCGCTATCCCCTGGATCCAGTGCACTCCCATCGCCAAAACTTGGAACACGACCCTCGAGGGCCACTGCTGGGCCGCCGGCGTCGGCACCAAGATCTGGATTGCTACCGGCGCCTACTCGGCATTTCTCGACTTTTTCCTGGCCTTCCTACCGTGGACCTTCCTGTGGGGGATCATGCTCAAGAAGAAGGAGAAGTTTGGTATCTTGATCGCGATGAGCATGGGCGTGGTGTGAGTGCCCCCTGCCTGTCCCTCCTTTTCTAGACCCTAACCTCTTGTGTCCCACAGCGCCGGAGCCTTCGGTATCGTCAAGTGCCACGAACTTCCCCACCTCGGGAAAGGAGATATCTGTAAGTGCACCGAGGAACGAAGGGAACGAGTAATTGTGGTGACTGACAAGCCACACTGTAGACGACGAGGTGATTCTCTTCATCTGGGACCATACCGAGTCCGTTGCCTGCTTGATGGCAGCGTGCATTCCTTCCCTGCGTGTCCTCTTCCGCGATGTCAGCAGCCAGGGTGGCTCTTCGGGCACCAGCCGGTTCCCCTCCAACTTCACCTTCTCCTTCTCGCGCAAGCACGGGTCCAAGGAGAAGTCCAAGGACGATGGGAGCAAGGACGCCATCGATACGATCGAGGTTGCTGTCATGCCGCGCGACGAGGAAGGTAGGCCGACCAAGGCCAACAAGTACATGTATCAGGCCGATGATTGAGTTTCTCGCCGCCGCGGGCATATGATATTCGGGCTGCATTTTGGTCCTCTTCGCATGGAAAGGCATATAACATCAAGATATCAGGCTGGGTGGAATGACCCTGCTTTGGTTTCGGTTGGCATATTGGCAAGGTTTGGGAAGGTTTGGGAAGGATAGGTAGGCAGGCAACAAGAAATACGGCTTTGGATTTGGCACTTGAGGTATACCTACCTAGTACGTAGGTTTGTAATTGTTGCGGAGAAGGAATGAAACTGCGTTTGTTTCTCCGCCATGACAGTGGCTCCTAATCTCCTTACCGGCGCGTTGCCTTTGACAATTCGACCCAAGTCTCGAGGGTAGGGTCCCCCTCTTTGAAGAATCTTGATGCTGACGAACTGCCCCTGATTGGCCTGGACGAGATTGGCGTATCGGCCTTCTTATCGGAATGGGAGAAACGCCAGCGCATTTTGGGGGCTGGGGCTGAACATTGCCCCGAAGAGGCAGCCATCGCTTTCTTTAAGTTTCAAATCTACCTTGACATCAATCAACAACAACAAAACCAGGAACGGTCCTTGTCCCGACCTCGTGTATCGTTATGTTATGCCAACGAGAACGCGCCAACTACGACGGCTCAACCTGGCCGGTTGGCCGATATGTCCAGGCCCTCTCTGCCGGGATCCTGCCATCTAGAGGCCATGTCGACAATGCCTCCACCGAGAGCAAACTGAGAGCGCTGGCCGTGATCATGGATACTCTCAACGAAGCGGCCATTTCCCTCCTGCGACGAGCCCTTTTCGACGATCCGAGATCAGGAAACGCCAAGACGTCAGAGTTTCGGGAATTTGATGCCATGGCAGATTCAAGTCGACCGCCAAAGGACATTTCATGCTCCGAGGAGGACATGAACAGCATCCTCGGAAGGCTACGGGATACATTATGCTTTGCCTTTTGGACCCAAGCCTGGGGAAAATGCCTGCGGGACGGCCACTGGCGATACCCTCTTCAGGCACAGGCAGCCCTTGATCTATGGAAGGCAGCTGCCCGGCTCTATCAAGAAATCATCGAGACGGATGACTCATCCTCTGACTTTGACATGGCGGTTTCGACGGGAGTGCTCGTCAAGATTCGGTCCCTCGAGCCGCTGGCAATGTCATGGCAGAAAGAAGAGAGTTTAACCCTCCGGACATCGACTGCGTCAGCAAGAACCTGCGAAGCTTTGCCGATCAGATAAACCGGGAGCATAAAAACCATCGGATGCACGCCTTGCACCAACGATCTCCCAATTAATTGACGCTGGTAAGGTTGATCCCGGAGAAATGTTAGCACTGTTTACGAACGGGTCGGTTGGATTAACAGTCACCAGATTGCGGACCAGTCGACCTTGACTACTTGGGTCATCGTTGTCACCCTCTGTTCAACAATCTTTCTCGGTCTGGCATGGATGAATAGCCTTCCCGGAATAGGGAAGACAGAGTCCTCTTCCTTTTGGTTCATGTGTCAGTCGTCAGCTATGGGGCTGCTGGGCTACTTTATCACGATCTTTCCCTTGTACCGAAGGTCATGGGGGGTACCATTATTATTATTCGTACACCGCTGTGCCCTAGGGCTCGCCGGACCCTCATCTTAGTAATTGTACAGGAAAACCGTGCCCTCACGGGCCGGGTGAAAAACCCATACCGTCAGTCAAGGAACTGCGTCAGTCACCGGTTCTACGAATACAAGAAAGAAGGCCTCCTGGCCTTCGAAAGACGGGGCGTCAGACCGTCTGTTCCAGTTCCAGCTTCCTAGCCAGGTTGTACATCTCCAGTCTTCCCGAGTCCATCAGCCAGCTCAAGATCCTCCCCGTTAGCCGTGCAGCTGAGGGACTAGTGTTCTGCAGGACAGAATAAAAGTCCCGTCGCGTTCAGATCTCCGCTCTCCTCCACGTTCGAGCCAACGGTGGGGCCAAGCACCACATCACCAGGTGCTCGGCAGTCTCCCGTCCTTCTCCACACTCGCAATAGGGCGTTGTAACCCCTGGTACTCGCCGTTCGAACAGGAAGCTTCGGAGGCCTATGGCGCCAGTTCGAATCTGAACCAGCAAAGAGCTTTTAGCCTTGTTGAGGCCTTTATGCCTCGTTAGAGTCTCGCTTCTGAAGATAGTCTTCTGTTGGTGGTCGAAGTCGTCGGCAGGCCTTGTCGCTGCCCGGCCGTCTCTTTCCCTCAGCCATCTCTCCTTCCAGGCTTCCTCTGCTACCTCGCCCCTGTCGTCGGTTTTTCCAGTCCATGTTGCTATTGTGTTCGCCGCTTGTTCCACCGCAGTAGGCGCCTGTGGCCCGGGGGCTCGCCGTCGGCCGTTGTGTCTCCTTCTCGAGTTGAACCTCCGGTACAGCTTGTTGCAAGCCGCGTGGATGATGCTCCCCGTGACGGATCTCGCAAATGACACGCAACCCAAATGTGAAAACCTTCCAAAAGGATTGTCAAGATTCCAAGTCGAAGACTCTGTTGACTGTTCTCCCTCACACTCCCTGGGGATTTCTTGTCTCCCTTACCGTCGTCCAGAGCGGGTTCGAGCAGTCGGAGCTCAAAGTCGGCCAGTCGCTTGTTAAGGTCCAGGTCCAATGGTGGTACCCATGTCTCTGTTTCGAGGTTGCGAATAGGAGTCGACTTGAAAGCCCCCGCTACTATCCGCAAGCTCTTGTTTTGGGCCTTTCCAAGAGCCCCGGTGATCCCTCTCCTTGCTGGCTCGCCTCCCTTGGTAGTAGGGATATGTAACGACGGTGCGCCGTAAGCTAGCGCTGACCGGATGCACTTTGAATACACCTCTCGGGCTTTCGCTAGCCCAAGGCCCCAAGTTTTCGCTGCAATCCTTGATAGTGCATAGCTCTGGGTTGTGAGCTTCCGTTCTACCGCTCCTTGGTGGGCCTTCCAGTTCAGCTTCCAGTCCAACCAGACCCCAAGGAATCTGGCCGAAGCTGCAGGCTCTACTTGGCTAGCACCCCTCCCCGGCTGGGAAAGGTCCAGCTGCTGCGTCCATTGTTTTCGTCCTTTGTTGAAGTGGATTAGCTCGCTCTTCTCGGGAGCGAAGGCCATCCCTCGGGTGCTTGCCCACTGCAGACATGTCTTCCAGGCCGCCTCTAGTTGTCAAACATTGGCCTCTGGCTCTTGGCCAAAGACTAGGAGGTTGGTGTCGTCCGCGAACCCCACTATGGCTAGATGGGGATGCTTCTCCTTTAGCTGCTGGTAGAGAGAAGCGATGTAGAGGATGAAAAGAATTGGTGACAGGGGGGAGCTCTGAGGGACGCCCGCTTTTATCGCCGTCGGGGTGGCCGCTTGACCGTCGAAATAGAGAGTAGCTTCTCGGTTGGTCAACCAATCCTTTGCCCACAGGACCAGCCATCTTGGGAAGCCCATTTCCCGGAGAGTGGCGAGTAAGCGTACGTGGTTGACTGTGTCGAACGCGCCCGATATGTCGAGCTGGAGTAGCGATGCCGCGGCTTTTTGTCTCCACGCCTCCTGGACTTGGGCTACAACTAGCCGAACTGCCACTTCTGTTGAACGGTGTGCTCTGTTGCCCATCTGCTCGTCCGGGAGCAACCCGTTCTCCTCGGCGGCTCGAGTGACCTTCCCGGCTGGTTCCCCTTGGACAGGTTCTTACGAGGAGTACAGCTGTGGCAAGGTTAAAATCCTACTTAAATGGCAGGCGTTTGTCGACGAGGGGGCTCAGCCCCCATGCCCTTTAGGAACTCAGCCCTGCCCGATGCGGCATCACCGGGCGGATTCCGGGAAATGGCCCGCTTCTCGGCCCTGCGGGGCCGGGATCTCGGGGACTTGGCATGGACAGGCCACAGCCCTGCAAAGAAATCTGTCGACACTGACAGGGGACTGTTGGGGGGCAGGGTGGCTCACAGCTGAATGATGAATCCGTCGTCAAAACCCCAAACTGGCAGTCCATGGTTCCAATTCCGACTTTGACAGCAAGTACCGGGAAAAGTATGTAGCTGGTACCGACATGATTCTAGTCCGGACGGCCGACTTCCTTCACCCCCCAGCACTTGAACCTGCGCCGCCCGGTGAGAGCGCCACCGGCATCTTACCGTTTCCGTCGACGGTTTCTGGTTCCCATCGATCCACATCAAGCGCGACACGCCTCGTCCTCATCCCACCCTCGCCGTCCGGCACATGCAACACATGAATGTAGTCGCCGATCACCAACCTCCTCTCGCAATCCCACGTAACGCCACACCATCTCACCCGATCCTTCGCTTCCACGAGCCCCCGAGTATTGCGCGCCTCCTCCTCGAGCACCACAACACCCAAGGCACATAGCAGCGTCTTGCCGTCCCACGCGCCCTCGCGCCACGACAGCCGCTTGCTCAGCAAAACGGCCTTGAGACGGACCTCGCGCCTTCGACACTTGGACGCGATCAATGTGAGCGGCGCCGCGATGCTGCCGCCCTCAAACGTGAAGCCAATCTTGCTGACGGGCTCGCGTTCGGCTTCGGCCACGCACTCACCACAGAGCCGCAGGAGTTCGCGGAACTCGGGCTCGAACGCGTCGTACGCCATGTCGCTCACGTCCCGGCAGCTCGACGCGTCAATTAGCGTCGCGAGATACTGCATGTGGACCAGGCGCAGGGCGCGGCGTGTGCGAGCGTCGGAGGCGGAGGCGGCGCGTTCGCGAGCCTCGAGAATGACCTCGCGCCAGTGGCCGAGTCCAGCCAGGAAGCGGACGCGTTCCATCTCCACCTGGACAGGATCGTGTGAGACCGGTTCGTGTGCCGAACCCGTCGAAGGGCCCGATTCTGGGAGGAAAGGAGCCGGCCCCGTGTGCATTCCCCGGGCCTGCAAACCAAAGATGATGGCGTGCGTGTGGAAACGGCCCCATGCCGACAGCAGCTGCGAAGGCAACATTGGACCCAGCGGGCGCGTGCTTGATGGGTTGGGACAAGAGATGAGATGGGAGTAGAGACGAAGCTGTGAGGCACACGGTCCGAGGGTATGCCCGCTCATGACGGAGAGATAGGGCAGCATGTGCTCCATGTCTGCCAGCTCCTGGTCATGGGTATCGGGGACCATTAGCCGGCGCGGTGGCTGGGGCGCCTGTGCGGGCGTGCTCGTTGAAGGTACCGTCTCACGCAGGATCGGGACCGAGTCGCGAAGCAGCCGGATTCCCGTGGTCATGAGGCCGTCTGCCCCCGTCATGTTGCCCTGCAGCAGCTCGTAGGCCAGCAGCAAGAGGGTGTTGATGAGCAACGCCCGTGGGGACATGCAGTCCGGTCCGTCGCGTATGCGCTTCAGGCAAAGGTTGATGGCCTGGTTCTGGTGGTGGATGGCAGCGCTGTGATGCTCGTTGAGTATGTCCCCCCCAAGGCAAGGATGCAGTGGTGCCGCCGACACCCCAGTGGGGGCAGCGGCCCCTCGTGGCGACATTCCATCGTTGGCTCCCGGGAAAATGGCTCGCGACAAGGCCCCGAGGGCGAGGATGCCGTGTTGAACGCATTCGTCTCGCGTGCTCTCAATGAGCACGACACGGCTCCAAAAGTCGCCGTGTAGATAACCCGAAAGGTCTTCGACGAGCGAGTGCCGAAACAAATCGAAATAGACTATGTCGCCGTCGGAGAAGGAGCCCGGCACCAGCGCCGGTCGGATGGCCTGGAGTGGCCGGGTCGCCCTGGTCTTACTGCTGTCCCGCCGCCGGCTCTTGGATCGGGATCGAGGCGCGTTCGCCGGCACCGGGGCAACATAGCCGGCGCACGGCACGTTGGCCTTCTCGCACCGCTCGCAAGTCGGTTTCCTCTCGTCGCAGCGCACGTGGCGCGATTTGCAGGTGACGCAGCCAGTCCGGACCTTCGGTCTGCTCGCCCGCTTGCGGCTGGGCAGCACAACAGTGTTTTGGAACGCCGGCGGTCGAGAAGAACCCGGCGAGTCGGGCGGGCCATAGGAGGTCGTGCCAAAATCTGCTGGTGAGGAAGACTGTGAATGAAGCTCATCGAGCCAGTGCGGATAGTACTGGTCTTGGCTACTCAGTGACGGTTGGGGGCTCGGGGAACCTGGAGATGACTTTGCAGTAGCTACTGGTCAGAGTTTCTGTCCCTTGACGGTCGAAAGTACGGAGGGCACTTACACGGTTCTCAGGCGTCATGGTGCCGTGCTGTCGAGCGCTAGACAACCAGATCCGTCACCCGACGGTCGCTTTAGTGTCAATGAGTCTAGCCGACTCAACAATATGAAGGGTAGAGTCTCGAGTTGCCGAGGAGATTCTTCTTGGCTGGTTGTCCAAACAAGGCGCGGGAATGCGCATCAGCATCGACGATGCGTTGTGGTGCCTTTATCAATCCCAAAAGAAGCCACTGCAACGGGCATCAAAAGGTTGAGCCGGACCCGTTTACTACGCCATGCCCACGCATCCCGGTCCGTACGTGTAGAAGTACCCTGCTTCGAATGCGCTGAATTCGGTTGTGGGCAACTCCTTGCAAATGGCGTTCAGGAACGGTATGTCCCACGGGTCTCCGGGCTGCCGGTGCATGTACCTAGGTACGGGACAACAGGCCTCTGCACTCGCTTGTCGCTCGTAAACAAGACGACCAATAGGGGTTGGGGCGGAAAGGGGTTGCTGAAGGGCTTAGCCCTCTACGTCACTAGTCGCCCCTTTCAACGGGCTTCGGCACACGCACCGGTGACCGGGCCTGAGCATCCGCTCCACCATCCACCGTCCCATTATCGTCCAGAGGCTCTGCTGCTCCCCAGTATGTCCTTGCCGGCAGACGATAGCGGGGCGGGGGAGGATCACTCGGCAAGCCTCCAAGGCAGTACTACATACATCTTATGCACCAGGGACATGGCGTGGTCCTTGCTGCATGGCGGCCCGGGGAGGTCCTCGGGGACCGTTACGATCGAGCGTGGCTCGTCTACCAGCGCAAATCGTCTTTCGATGCCATTGACATTGGTTATAGTCCCGTCCCCGTGTCAAGGGGCTTACACGCGGTTTCAAGTGACAATCGCAGGTGTATTCAGTATCCTCAGTGAGCCTCGGCCCACGAGAAACTATATAGCGGAAAGCATTGTACTTGATGGAAGTGCTTCTATCCTCAGCGATGGCTGAATAATTATTGAGCGGAAGCGACGGCGTCTGTTTCATGTTTGCCGCTTGTGATGCTGCGAGGTTGTTTTCTCACCCCTGTCGACCCCCTCCACCTGCACGCCGCCTGCCCCCCCAGACCAGGTTCTCATCCCTTGACCCCCTGGTTGCGCCGCCAGCCGCGATGTGCCCCGCTGTCCGTAGGGCTGATTTTGGTGGGATGGATCGATGGCACACCACAGTGACCATACAAGCCGGGAGAATAAACTGCACTTGACGGGAGTTCGGGTATTTCCCCGCAGTGAAGCGATCGGAGGCCTCTGGCCAGCGTGTTGCGTGAACAAGATCCAACAGCAGGTTCCGGATGCCGTTTCCCGGGGTAAATTGATTATCCCAACACTTGTACATGTATGGATGTGGCATTTGCGGCGGAATAAAAAAGGGCGGAGGCAGACGATGCTCACCGCCTAACGTCGGGTGCCCTCTTGTTACTTTGCGTCCCGCCCCCCGCTTCACCAGGCATCAAGCTAGTCAGGGACGTCGGGTGCACTATCAAGACTTGGAGAGGCAGTGTAGGTCCTTATCTTAGTACCGATTTAACTGAGATGTTCCATGTCCAGCATTCCCGGGGTTATACATCCATTCTACACTTGTTGCGCGCGCATAGCTTCCTGAACAAGCTTGACTCGGTAGAGCTGAAATATTGTGCCGGTCGGTCACGCTCAGGATGCTCCCTGCCAGCCCACTCCCTCCCACTTCAGAGCCGACTGCGAAATGGGATACATTGTCCCGATGGCGGGAGGTCTGCTGCTGCCAGAGATCCTGCACATGTAACCAAAACTTGACTAGGGGAGGGAGAGAGGAGCTTGAAATAGTGCCCGGCCCTCTCTACCCTAGGACTCGCAGGCTGCCGGGATCAAATTAGACAGGTTGGCGGTTCGTATGGGACACTCCAGCAGAAGCGACCTTGCCCCATGCCAATAACGCCTGAGGATCCAAATGTCTCGGTGCGGCACAGTTCTGGATGCGGAAGGTGGTCCGTCCAGACATACAGCGGAATTGTGATCCCGTCGAGAAACGCAGCGGGCCGAGTTCGCAACGGTGGGGGCATGACACTCAGCCCTACCAGGCATTGGGCAAGCAGCCCTGCGAGCCCTCATCACTCGAGCTGCAGAGTGCGCCAAGATGTGCGTGCAGACTCGTAGGGCACGCACCCCCCGCGCCTTCAGCCCTTTTTGCCGAATCAGGGAAAGTAACACAGTACATGCCCCGATGGCAGCCAGACTTGCAGCGGAAGGTGGCGGCCAGCTCGTCAACTCTTGCAGCTGGTTGCCGTTCGCTTGCAAGGGAATGGCGTCCTGTGTCAGCGAGGGCCTGATTTCGGACCCTGGCCAGTCAGAGGGACCATGTGGGGGATTCCTGAGGACTGAGGCTGCGACTGAGATAAATCCTACCGGGGAGTCCAGTGGCTACGAAGAACCGGCTCTGCTATGAATAGGATCGTGTGTCGATGTCAGTTTCCAGCTCCACCAAGCACGGCTTCCAGCGCCAAGTCCAGTCCGTTGCAGTGCATCAATGACTTGGATGTCGATGCTGCAAGGGTTTTTGTTGTGGGTTTGGCCGGGGGAAATGGTGGGTACCTATCAGGGTGGGCGCTTTCAGCTGGCGAATGATCTGTCGTCTCATGTTTGGATGATTGTTGGAATTGACATGTCCAGTTCTGGTTGTGATTGTTGACTTTCGAAAGGGGGCACCGAGGAGACGGGAGCACAGGGACAGACCTCCTCGCTGGACCAGTGAGCTCTCAGGACAATGACTCAGCACGGACGCTCCATGATGCACGTTCCACACTGGACCTTGCTGCACGGCGACTTGGGAAGAGGCCAGATGGAGGTACACCACCCGACCTGACCCCAGCCTCCAAAATTCGTGTCCGGCCCAGCATCGTCAAGCCACGCTCGCCACTTGAGACGCCTGCCCGCTGCTGCGCAATGTCCACAGCCCGACGTCCCAATTGATCTCCCACTGCGAGTCAGCAGTGAGGTGCGCAACCTCCGTCGTCCATCATGCCGCTCCTCCAGACACAGTCGCTGGTTCGGCTCCTGCTGCTGCTGGTGACGGCATCTGCCGTGCCCGCCGCTGCCAACAAGGCGGCCGATCACGACGCCGTCGAGAGCGCGCTGGAGAGCGCCCTCCCCTCCTACCACTATGGCGCGCCCATCGCCGTCGAGTGCATGAACCGCAGCTCGTTTGTCAACCCACCCCCTTTCCCCTCCCCGTGCAGTGCCCTGCTGTTTGGACACCCAGGAAGCTGACCTTGTCCAACTGCCAGCGAAACGGGCGAACACATCGAGAACAAGGCGCACGAGATACAATGGATCCCCTTCCCGACATGCAGCGAGACATCGGCGCCGTTGCAATTCCAGTACGGCGTCGAGGGCGAGATAAACTGCACCATCCCCGTCATCTCCGACCCATTCTTCCACCTGCTCGAGTTCTACATCCATTCCGACGCGCCGCTCTCGTGCCGGCTCCCGGCGCGCCCGGCCCCGCACCCCAACACCATTGGAGGCAACGAGCCGGCCCGAGAGTATATCCCCCTCGTCATCGCGCTGGCCGGCACGCTCCAGCTGAGCCATATGCACATCAGCACCCATCTCAACGTGCTGCTGCACAGCACGCCCAAGCACCACATCCATCCGCACGACAGCGGCGTCCTCGACAGCGGCACGGCCTACAGCACGAGCCCGCTGACGCACATGGCGGGGAGCGCGACCAGGCGCCTTGTCATCGGCGACCCGCTGCCCCTGAGCTTCAGCGTCCGGTGGTTTCCGACGCCGTCGCTGCCAAAGGTGCAGGGCAAGGTCGAGTGGAGCGGCATGGGAGGTCACATCTACGCGAGCACCGTCTTCTACATTGTCTTGTCGTTCCTGGCTGGCATCGTGGTGGCAAGCGTCTACTTCTTCGGGTCGGTGCTGCCAAAGCGGTTGAGGGGACGGGGCCTGGGAGGAGCGACGCCGCTGGGTGGATATGGCATGGGAGGCGTCGGGAATGGATGGGGATACCAGAAGAGGGCGGTGGACTGAGATGGGTGATGCGGTATGCCCGAGTACACTTTCTGCTTTTGGCGATTTCGGTCGAGGGATAGGCTATTTCGGTCCAGGGATACCAGGCGTTGGGCAGGCATAGAAAGGTCCATCAGACCGAGTGGGATGGAAGCAAGCGTGTTGTTTTGGGACCTCAGAGTTTCACCGTACCCGTGATCCACGCATGCTAGCATCCTATCCATGCCGCCATCTACCGCGTCTTCTTCCCAACCAGCAAGGCATCGGCTTCCCTGAAGCGTCCGAGGATGCGGGAGGCCATGTCGGCGAAGAGGATGGAAGCTTTGGCAGTCAGCGACGGTTTGTAGAGCACACGGAAAAGAAGACCACTTACGAATAACCAAGAACGGCGCGTACATGTTTGTCAACAGCTTTTGCTTGAGGGCTGCCGGGTAGACGGCGCTTTCCCAGTACAAGACGTCATTCATGCAGGTGAGGGTGGTGAAGGCGGCCTCGAAAGCATACACGAGCATCAGCAGCTCGTGGGCGCCCGAGGTGCCCCTGCGCTGAATGCCGAGACGAAAGATGGTGAACAGGACGATGGGGAGGACGAAGATGACCTCGAGATGGCAGAAGAGACCCATCCAGCTGTCATGACCGGATGCCGTCGCCGCCGACCACTGTGGGATCGGGTCATTGAACTCGGCGATGTAGTCCTGCTTGGCGCCATACGCGAAATGCAATGGCGACCCGGCAGGTTTCCAGAGGCGCTCGGGATACAGCTCAAGGTTGTCGATGACTGGGAGGTGGGAATCAGCTTGGTCCGGAACCAGGAGACCGCACAAGTTCGCGACGCTGCCGCGGATTCGGAAGGGCAACTCACGGAGGATGAGCGGAAGCTGGAGCACGCTCCAGACTAGCCAGACCTCATTCATCCACGACCTGGTGTGTGTCGTCATGATGCCAATTGCTTCAGGGTTGGGAGAAGAGATGGGTTTTGGGTTGGACGGTCGCACAGATGTCTGGTCTGGACTGGACAACTGGTGGAAGACGGTGGGCTGGCTGGATGCAACGGGCCCGGCTCGGAAGTGCGCGATGACATGGATGGAAAGACGGGAGTTGCCATGCCAATCCGTCTCCCCACCAAAGTGGACGCCACTGGACGGACCCCTGCACGAGTTCACTCGGATGCATACTGTTGGGACCCGTTCAGGGGCTTGGCCCCTTCTGTCATATAAGCCGCCTCTAAACACCTTTTGAGGCTGCGTCACCCCCACCGTTCAGAATATCATCCTCTTCGCTTTGCGTTTAGTTAAACGTGACCCTCGTTCTCCGCATCTACCTCCAACACACAGCCATCCGAATCCCGTGGTGAAATGCCCTTTGTCACGGCACCTGCCGTGATGGCTGATGGTTGCGCCTTTGGCACATGCCTTGGGCAGATGGCTCGGCCTTATCGCCTTATCGCCTTATCCGCCTTATCGGACTCTGGCCTGCGGGGCAGCTGTTGAATTGATCCACGCAGATTGGGGCAGAATTGTGCGTAGAATTGAGTGTTGCAGAGGGGCGAGATCCGTGGAACCGCCAGAGAGGGGCGGCGCCAGATACCCCCTCCCAGGGCGCCAAGGCGCCCTGGAACGCTAGTTACAGGAGGGTAATCTAGGCGATTGGCCACACGCCGTGCCAAGAGTGTCCGTCTCGTTCAACAGCAGCCCACTAGATAGATCCGTCGTTGCAGGATGGAGGCTTGCGCTTCCTCTTCCTCCTGCAACTTCGTTATTTTCCACAATAGCAGACAGAACTCCCACGCGCAGCTCCAGACTCGCCAGAGTCTTCCGCCCCTGTGACACCCTTGCCGTCCAAGGTTTCTATGTGCCCATCATGATTACAAATTATCAGCTCACCGATGGAATGCATAAAGGCTGGTCGCTGGAGCTGCAATAGTGCGGCACGACAAAAGCAACTCCACGCCGCCGGCCATGTCAAGCGCGACTGTCACCTGCTAATCTGGGGATGGCGACAAGGAATGTGTCACAGGCTTCGCCTGCTCCTAGTCATGTCCATAGTCACGTGTAGATAGAGAGATAGCCACGAGGTCATGTGACCCTCTGGGACCCCGCAGCCGCGAGCCTACCTCGCGGGCCTCGGCCCCCAGAGTTCTTCCACCCCTCGTGGAACAACAAACATCATACCTTACCCCCAAGGACAGACCATTGCGCCGTGATAGAATGAGCTTGACTGCACTGATGTGGTAGGCCGACATTCCCCTCTGCTGTGGGAAGCAAACACTACCAAAGGAGAACTCTGCGACGAAGTGATGAAAAGAACATGTCTCTCGATGTTCCTCGAGGTTGGCAGTTGCAAGACTTGGTATCTTCTGCGTAACTAGGTAACTAACGGGAAAATATAGGCACCTAAATTCCCAAGCAGTAGCAGCGAGACCAACCGTGCTACCTTGGTCTATACCCATCTTAGTATTCTGCTGACGTTAAGTAACGTTACCTTTTTTTTATCGACATAGCTAGGAACCTAAAGTTTGGTAACGTGGACCACCAGTGAGCGGGACACACTAGTGAGCGGGACACTTTTCCCACCACCATGACCACATAACTTCAAGACGCGTTTTCTCCACCGCAACAATGTCCGACAGCCTGCCAGAGCATCGAGTCATTCTCGCGATTAATGCGATTCGATCGACACCGCGTTTAAGTATCCGACGTGCTGCGCAAATATACGACATCCCCAAGTCGACGATCGCCGCCAGAATGAAGGGCCGCATTCCAAAGTCCTATAGCCGCAACGCTGATTTGAACTTGATGGAAATAGAAGAGGAGGTCATTGTCCAATACGTACTCGATCGGGATTCGAGAGGGTTTTCGCCCCGGATCGCTGACGTTGGAGATATGGCCGATCTTCTGCTGCGGAAACGAGGAGCGCGACCCGTCGGAATAAACTGGTCAGACCGCTTCGTTGCACGACGTCCAGAGCTCAAGACGCGTTTCAATCGCGTCTACGACTATCATAGGGCCCTCTGCAAAGATCCTGCAATTATTGAGCCGTGGTTCCGACTGGTTGCCAACATGCGAGCGAAATACGGCATCACAGACACCGACTTCTACAACTTTGACGAGACGGGCTTTATGATGGGCATGATTCGGCCTGGGATGGCCGTTACACGCTTCGATCGGGTCGGGAAACCAAAGGTTATTCAGCCGGGCAATCGAGAATGGGCGACCGCGATTTGTTGTGTCGCTGGCGACGGCTTTGTGGTGCCCCCTTTTTTGGTGGTGAAGGGCCGCTTTCACCTCGCAAGCTGGTACACCGAACACCAGATTCCCGACAACTGGGCTGGCAAGACAACGCCTAACGGATGGACGGATAATGCGACCGGTCTAGATTGGATCGAGCATTTCGACAAGCACACCAAAGACCGCCGGATGGGTGGATATCGGATGCTGGTTCTTGATGGCCATGCGAGCCACATCAGCGCCGAATTCGAGGAATATTGCAAGGAGAACAACATAATCCCTATTTGCCTGTCTCCTAATTCCTCGCATCTGACCCAGCCTTTGGACGTGGGTTGTTTCAGCGTCCTCAAGAGGATGTACGGCGCTGAAATTGAGCAATTCATCAAGGCCCGGATCACGCACATCGCGAAGCCCGAGTTCTTCCTTGCGCTCAAAGCCGCCTTCTGCCGGACTTTTACAAAAGAAAACGTTCTCGGGGGTTTTCGAGGGTCCGGACTTATCCCCTACGACCCGCAGGCTGTGCTTTCGAAGCTGGATGTGAGGTTGCGGACGCCAACACCTCCTGGGACCCGTGATGGACCGCCAACACCTTGGGTCTCCAAGACGCCCACGACCACCAACGAAGCCCTTTCGCAATCGACTCTTACTAAAGGTCGAATTGCCAGACACCAGGGAAGCTCTCTACCTCCAATTTTGGCCGCTGTCGACCAGCTTTCGAAAGGAATGCAAGCGGTTTCCCATCGGGTCCACCTGTTGGAGGCCGAGGTACAGATATTGCAAGCGGCCAACACGGCACTTTCGAAGCGAAGGAGGGCCAAAAGAACGCGTCTCCAGGGTGGAGGAGCAATTAATGGAAGCCATGCCAGGGATATAATGGTAGAGAAGGGTGTGGTTGAGGAGGAAGAGCGCGTCAAGGAGGAAAATGGGGGTCCATCCAAGAGGCGTCGGACGGGTGCGCGGCTCTGTGGCATCTGCCGCAAGACCGGCCACAATGCAAGGACATGTCCAGACGCTGGAGCGATAGATAGTTCAAGTGATTCCGAGTAGTTTTAATTGATTGCATGTGTTTTTGGTTGACTTTTGGTAGTTTGCAGTTGCGATGTCTGGAAAAGTGTCCCGCTCACTGGTGGTCCACGTTACGCATTTCATTGTAAAAGTAAACCCCACGACATTGTACTTGTTTGCGACGGACTACGCCTCCGCCGTCGGGTACACGGACTCGACAGGAAATCGGAGCGGAAACACTGAACCCCGACTAATGATGTGCCGGTCCCAGCATTCCATCTATGTCGAGTCTTGTTCGGCTTCATAAGGGGTATAACAAGGGCCTCTCCTGCCCCCTCGATGCCGGTACAGTTCAAGATCAACCCTCCCTCTCCTACCATCTTTGCCCTCGGTTGTTTGTCAAAATGCATGTCAAGTTCCTTTTTGGATTGCTCTCCCTCTTTGCGGCTGCTGCCGGCTAGCGGCTACATCGTCCCCAATGACATCGCACCTGGGTTCTACGTGGTCAACTTCCACGAGGACGGCAACACCACCACCGAGCGGGTCGATGTTGACGCAGCCCCCCAGACTGTCAACATGCCCGAGAAGCGCGGTCTGACATTCACCAGCAGCAGCGCCAAGTACGCCCGGCAGCTCACCAAGCGCGCCATCTTTGGAGGGACGGGGCGGGTCATGGCCGAGCAGGCTCAGTACAATTCCCTAACACAGGCTTGGAGGAACTATCTAGGGAGGGGAAACACTCTTGAGGGGCGGCATATTTGGTACTTTACGTCGGACAGGCTTGTGCTCGCCCTTTGCGCTTATGGTTGTGAGTTTCCGATCAAGGCCTCTGCATCGCTCGCGAGCACCGACAATAACGAGTCTCTTCATCTCTGTTTCTAGACGGCCATCTGACCTTGCCCGGACAAGCTGTCGACAACTTCAACGGTTTCCTGGATCAGCAACTCGGCTTCTGGCAGACGGGCTGGGCTAACGCTGACATTACTCTCTACACCTTCTGGCGCGACTACAGGGGCTACCAGATCTGCGGCAACCTCAACGGCGGCGTCGTGCCAAAGTGAGGCCGAGATTGTGTGAACATTCGTTGGCATTGTCAGCCCTCTCTGCCGCGGATGTGGGAGAGGGAGAGATATTGAACTAGTGGGCGAACGAGCGGGCGGGAGACAGGTTGACAACGGAGGGCGTGGGGAGAAATGAGAGGACCACGGTTGGGCGGTAACTAAACCATCCGGGCATCAACAGAAGGTTGCATCGCTCGTGTCCTAGCTCTGTGCTTTATTACCCAGATGTGCCCGCGCCGCGAGTACCTCGCCAACCGTACAACTCAGTCTGTGCCGCTGTTTCCCCTGAGGCTGTGCCGTTTCCCCGCATTTATCTACGTCCTCGACTCCAGGCATCCATCAATTTGTACGTTTCCGACTTTATATCGTGCTCCCTATTCTCCACTTCCAAAGTTTTCCTCCATCACCGTTCACGTCACAGTTCATTGCTATTTTCAGTGGTCAGCCTCGACCCCCCCGCATCCAAAGCAAAACGACAATCAAGCCGCAATGCCCCCCCACCCAGGCGAAGGAGACCGGGCGACGTCTGCATTCTTCAATCACTCGTCGGCGAAACGCATCAACACTGACGCAGTCATTGCCACGGCTCTCAAGCAGCAATACCCAAATCTAGAGCTGGTCATCATCCCTACCTGGGGAGCCAACCTGCTCTCCTATGCGGCTGATGGACATGCAACCGCTGTCCTCATCGAACCCGGTCCGAGGGATACTGACGTGCCATCCAAGCTGGTATGGAAAGGATACGTTCCGCCGGCCCGTCGCATCGATGGAAGTCCTGGTGGACTGGCACAGGACGTTTCCTATGGCAAGTTCATGTACAAGTGGCAGGACGCCGAGTTCATCCTGTATCTGGTTTCCGGTCGCGATGGCACAGCTGCGTGGGCGGTCCGCAATTCCTACCTGTTGACCTCCGATATGCACAAGGCGGATGCTCTTATCCTAGCAGCTGGGAAGTGGACCAATGAGTTGCGGGACGAGGTATGGGTGTTTGACGGTGGTTCGTGGCTGAAGAGCGCCGAGCTGTACCAAAGCGTCATGAAGTCTTCGTGGGATGCCGTCATCCTGGACCCAGCCATGAAGAAGGCAATCATTCGCGACCATACCAGCTTCTTCGACTCGCGGGACACGTACCAGAAGCTCAAGGTCCCGTGGAAGCGGGGCGTCATCTACTACGGCCCACCGGGCAATGGCAAGACCATCTCCATCAAGGCCATGATGAACACCTTTTACAAGCGCAAGGACCCGATCCCCGCCTTGTATGTACGCAACTTTGTCTCGGTAGGTCTCGTCCCAGTTCCATCCCATGGGGCGCCACTGACAGGACGCAGTGGATGGGCCCGGAGGCTGCGGTTGGCATAATCTTCGAAAAGGCTCGTGCCAATGCCCCTTGCTACCTCATCTTTGAAGACCTCGACTCGCTTGTCACCGACGGTGTGCGCAGCTACTTCCTCAACCAGATTGATGGACTCAACAACAACGACGGCATCTTCATCGTCGGGAGCACCAACCATTTGGATCGCTTGGATCCCGGCATTGCAGTTTGTGCCCCGTCGCTCCCCACAGAGGAACACGTGAGGTGACTGACACTCGACAATAGAAACGCCCTTCCCGTTTCGATCGCCAGTACCTCTTCCCAGACCCGAGCCGCGAGGAGCGCGTGGCATATTGCCACTTCTGGCAGAGGAAGCTCGCCGGCAACAACGACATTGAGTTCCCCGACAAGCTCTGCGACGCTGTTGCCGACATAACCAACGATTTCAGTTTTGCTTACATCCAGGAAGCGTTTGTGGCTGCCCTCCTCGCCATTGCTCGTGATGACGACAGAGGCTCCGGGTCCGACACCGACGACAACGAGGATGGTTGGGTCGTGACCAAAGGGAGAAACGATGAGCTTTCCGGCCTGCCCCTGTGGGTTGAGATACAAAAGCAGGTCGAGATTTTGCGCGAGGGTATGGAGGGTGGGAAGGGGTCCGAGTCGACTGGAGGCCGGTGACCCTGTGTCCCTGGTCTGTGAATCTCCTCTTGTTTTGCGGCGAGGACGCTGTGTTTCCAGATGTGTAAAACTAGGTACCTGGGTACTGTCACTTTCAAGTTGCTTTCCCGTCGCCCCGAGTCTTTCCACACGTTCTTGCTACTTTGTCCACCAAGTTGCCATCCAACTGTTAACGTACATGATAAGCGAGTGCACCAGACAAGCGAGTGCACCACTTTTTCGCGACGTGATACCCACCACACAACACTGACCTTTTCTCTACAACCCAATATGTCTCCTCCCTCGAAGGAAGCAAGGCTAATCTTGTCCCTTGAAGCTCTTGAAAATGACGAAAATCTCAGTCTCCGAGCCGCAGCTAAGATCTATAACGTTCATCATACGACTCTCTTACGACGACGCGCTGGCAAGCCTGCACGTCGCGATATTCCAGCTAACTCACGCAACCTGACGGATCTGGAGGAGCAGACGATAGTTCAGTATGTGATTGAGCTATCTACACGCGCATTTCCTCCCAGGTTGTGTGACGTTGAAGATATGGCCAACCATGTCCGACGCAAACGTGACGCGCCCCCTGTCGGCAAACGCTAAGGCCTTCTTTACCTCTATCACCGAGAGGAATATTCAAGGCGGCTTCGCAGGTGCTGGCCTTGTTCCTCACGATCCAGAGAGGGTGCTTTCCAAGCTGGATGTCAAGCTTCGTACGCCAACCCATCCGACCTCACGGCCTGGCACTGCCCATTCTTGGGTCTTCCAGACACCGCACAACCCCCGAGAAGCCGACTCGCAGTCAACGCTTATCAAGACTCGCATTGCCAACCATCAAAATAGCTCCCCGACTTCAATGTTGGCTGCTGTAGACCAGCTTACCAAGGGTACGATGGCTGTGATGCACCAGGTGGCCCTTCTTCGGTCAGAGAATGCTTCGCTCCGCAAGGCCAACGAGGCACTAAGCAAGCGCCGGAGACCCAAAAGGACACGTGTGCAGCTTGGAGGATCACTTACTCTGCAAGATGCAATGGATCTACTAGGCCCAGGGACTGTGGGTGGGGAGGGAACGCAAGAAACGCAGCCAGGTGGTAGTGGTGTAGGGGGGGTTCGTACGAGGGTTCGGTGCTGTGGTGTGTGCGGCAAGCCTGGCCATAATGCCCGCACTTGCCAGGAGGCTGTAGAAGCATCTGATCCAGCTGCTTCTGATGTAACGTGGTTCACCATCGAGCGGCGCACCCCAACGAGTGGCGCACTTTTCCAGACATCGCGACTGCAAACTGTCAAAAGTCCACCAAAAACACATCAAATCAATTGAAACTACTCAGAATCGCTTGAACTATCCATCGCTCCAGCCTCTGGACACGTCCTTGCATTGTGGCCGGTCTTGCGGCAGATGCCACAGAGCCGCGCACCCGTCCGACGCCTCTTGGATGGCCCCCCATTTTCCTCCTCCACGCGCTCTTCCTCCTCAACCACACCCTTCGCTGCCATTATCTCCCTGGCCTGGCTTCCATTAATAGCCCCTCCATCCTGGAGACGCGTTTTTTTAGTCCTCCTGCGCTTGGAAAGTGCCGTGTTGGCCGCTCGCAATGTCTGCACCTCGGCCTCCAACAAGTGGACCAGATGGGAAACCGCTTGCATTCCTTTCGAAAACTGGTCGACAGCGGCTAAAATTGAGTCGGAGAGCTTCCTGGTGTCTGGCAATTCGACCTTTAATAAGGGTCGACTGCGAAAGGGCTTCGTTGGTAGTCGTAGGCGTCTTAGAGACCCAGAGTGTCGGCGGTCCATCACGGGTTCCAGGAGGTGTTGGCGTCCGCAACCTCACATCCAGCTTCGAAAGTACAGCCTGCGGGTCGTAGGGGATAAGTCCGGACCCTCGAAACCCCCCGAGAACGTTTTCTTTGGTAAAAGTCCGGTAGAAGGCGGCCTTGAACGCAAGGAAGAACTCGGGCTTCGCGATGTGCGTGATCCGGGCCTTGATGAAGAGGTCGATTTCAGCGCCGTACTTCTTCTTCAGGACGCTGAAACAACCCACGTCCAAAGGCTGGGTCAGATGCGAGGAATGGGGAGGCAGGCAAATGGGGATAATGTTGTTCTGCTTGCAATAGTCCTCGAATTCGGCGTTGACGTGGCTCTCGTGGCCATCAAGAACCAGCATCCGATATGCACCCTCCGGCGGCCTTTGGTATGCTTGTCGAAATGCTGTAACCAATCTAGACCGGTCGCATTGTCCGTCCATCCGTTGGGCGTTGTCTTGACAGCCCAGTCGTCGGGAATCTGGTGTTCGGAGTACCAGCTCGCAAGGTGGAAGCGGCCCTTCACCACCAAGAAAGGGGGCACCACATAACCGTCGCCAGCGATGCTGCAAATCGCGGTCGCCCATTCTCGATTGCCCGGCTGAATAGCCTTTGGTTTCCCGACCCGATCGGAGCGCGTAACAACCATCCTAGGCCGTATCATGCCCATCATAAAGCCCGTCTCGTCGAAGTTGTAGAAGTCACAGTCGAGGATGCCGTATTTCGCCCGCATGTTGGCAACCAGTCGGAACCACGGCTCAAGAATTGCAGGATCTTCGCAAAGGCCTCTCTGGTAGTCGTAGACGCGATTGAAACGCGTCTTTAGCTCTGGACGTCGTGCAACGAAGCGGGCTGGCCAGTTCTTTCCGACGGGTTGCGCACCTCGTTTCCGAAGTAGAAGATCGGCCATATCACCAACGTCAGCAATCCGGGACGAAAACCCTCGCGAATCCTGATCGAGGATATATTGAACAATGACCTCCTCTTCTATCGTCGTTAAATTTAAACGAGCGTTGCGGCTATCGGGCTTCGCGGTCTGGCCCTTCATTCTGCGGCGGATTGTTGTCGCAGGGACGTTGTAGACTTCCGCAGCGCGACGAATACTTATGCGCGGTGTCGATTGAATCGCATTGATCGCAAGAAGAATTCGATGCTCTGGCAGGTTGTCGGACATTGTTGTGTTTGAAAAAACGCGTCTTGAAGTTGGGTGGTGGGAATCTTGGAAAAAGTGCGCCACTCGTTGGGGTGCGCCACTCGATGGTGAACCACGTTAATTATAGTTGGTTCTTAGTGTTGCTGTTTTGCAATTGACGAGAGTATTGATGCCGGATTTTTCATGAAGAGGCATCCTTATCTCAGCATCGATTAGATTAGATAGGGCTGTCGCACAGACACACTTGCGACTGCTGCGTGCACTGAAGAGGCAGAGGAGCGATCGCCGCCTTGGCGATTGCCTCTCTTCCTCTTCATGCTCCTTTTTCGCACACTCAATATCATGACCACATTCAATGGCTTATGATCCGTGCTCCCGCATCAAGTATCTATAGGGTGGTGAAAAGTGGTGCACTCGCTTGTCAACGTTATCGTTGATGCGATCCATGTTTATGGTCAAGCTGTTTACCCGAGCTCACCGAGCCCGCCAGGTCGAGAGGGGCATGTGTTCCGGGTATTGTTCCACCAACGGTGCCAGGACCCCTGTTCTAGTTTGTAATTGGCGGCCTCGGTCTGCCGACGCGCGCCGTCGCATCTCGTGGGGTGCGAGTCCACACAGTCGCAGCTGGGATTCGCTGCGCCCGTCAGCCCGATCCGGCCTAGCCACTAGCGGACCTTTAGTGTCGCAGGCACTGGATCGAAGGATTTCGGCGATCACACAGCGCCAGAACGGAAACATGCAGGAGGTTGTCCGATGGCCCGGTGCGAGGCAAACCAGATCAACTGTCCCTTTCCTCTCCATCATCGCGTCTGCCTTCGACCTTACTTCGCCAGCAACCTCCAGACCGACGTGCACGAATGCGCATTCGATGCCCAGTGACGAACTTTCCCGCAGCGGGACCGGCACGATCTCGACGATGACTCGCTGCGTTGTCCGACTCCTGGCCCTGGCGGCGCTGGGTCGGGTCGCGCCCGTCAGCGCCACTTTGTTCGACTCCCCGACGCCCGACAACTTTGTGCGCCGTTCCGTCGCGAGGGCAACGGTGCTGGGAAACTACGTCTACGTTGACGGCGGCGAGCTTTGCCAGTTCGAGAATGGCAAGATCAACGATTACCAAACGAACCCCGTCAATGCCACCCTCTCGATCGATCTTTCGACGTCTTGGACGACAGCCAATGTTCACATCCGGACTATTCCCAAGCCAGGTCCGAACAAGATAAACCCAACGGTGTTTACCGATACGGAGAGGGGCATCTTCTATTCCTGGGCTGGGACGTGGCTCCGCGGGTTGAACATGACGGCTACAAAGCTGTGGAAGTTCACCGCAGACGGGAGTGGTGGTGGGAACTGGGCGCCATCAGAGCCGTCAAACCCGGCCGCGTTCAATGAGCTCGACCCGGGCGACTGGTCCGCACATACGTCAACAAGCACTCAGGGGCTCGCCGTCGGTGGCATCGCATCGGGGTGGACGCAGCTCTACCGGGCCCGGAATCAGGTTCTAGGGGGAATGTTGACGTACAACTTCAAGACGGGCATCTGGGAGAATGGCACCGTGGACTACAGCCCGTACCCGACCCTCCTGTCTGGTTCTGCGCAGTTTGTGCCGAACTATGGCCCGAACGGCCTTGTCTTTGTCCTTGGGGTTATTCACCCCCGTTGGCGGAGAACCCGACATCGGCTCGTCCACCTTCTCCGACCTTAAGACAATCACCTTCTTCGATCCAGTGACCAAGAAGAAGTACTCGCAAAAGACAACGGGAGATGTCCCTCCATCGCCAAGGGACAGATTTTGTGTGTCAGGCTTGCAGAGCACTGAGGGTGGCTATGAGATGTAAGCACCGTTCCCACATTTCCTTCCCTGCACGCCTTTCCGCCGGTGGTCTAACTCTACCCGACCTAGATTTCTTTTTGGCGGCCAGAACCAGCGCACCAAGACAATGCACCACGATGCCTACGTGCTGAGTCTCCCCGGCTTCGTCTGGACGAAGCTCCCGGAACCACCGGCCGGGCCGCGGTGCGAGCAATCCTGCGTGGTTGTGGGCAAGCGACAGATCCTGAGCGTCGGCGGCGCCGACAGGCAGACGCAGGGTGCCGGTATGACGCAAAAGGACGAGGCGCCCAACGGTCTGCTGCTGTTTGACATGTCGACGCTCAAATGGAAGGATTCGTACGATGCCAACGCTGCTGCCTACCAAAGGGCGGACGTCATCAAAGCTTGGTACTCCAAAGGTTCCATGGACAACGTTGAGTGGGCGGATTCGGATGTTCAGAAGGTGTTTGCCACCGAATCAAAATGTAAGCCCATGCTGAAAGCCCCTCCTCTGGGTTCCTGTAGCTGACAGCATACACACAGCGCCGGCTGGGTCCGCCGGACTTGGAGACACCAACGGCGGCTCGAGCAGCGGGACCACGACGCCCGCTGAATCCAGTTCCGGGTCGAATGCCGGCGCCATCGCAGGCGGTGTGGTGGGAGGGGTTGTTGCCCTTGCCGCTATTGCCGCGCTGGTGTGGTTTCTCCGACGGAAGAAGAAGGGCAACGCTCCGTCGTCTGCCGAGGTGTATGACGCCGGGCATGCTGGCGGTATACAAGATCAAGGTGCCGGTCTGCAAGGCTATGCTGCCGCTCCGCAAGGACATGCTGCCACTCCGCAGGGTTACGGCTATTCGCACGACGTCAAGTTCCAATACTCGGGTCACCCCCAAATTCACGAAGCTGGCGGTGACGATTATCGCCAGGAGATGGACGGAACACCTGGAGTTGCTCCTGTCGAGCTTTATGCCGGGGATTTGCCTGCTGAGAGAAGAAAGTAAAGAAAGGATGTATAGTTGTAGCAGAGCATAGAAAGTCTAGATAATTTTTCTAATAACTATCAACATGAAGCGGCCCAGGCGGCAAGGCGGCAGGGCCAATCACAATACTTTCCCAATATTGCGCTAGCTAAAATGCCAAGCGCCGTGGCATGCATCAACGTCCTGCAGGGGGGTTATGACTTCAGTTCCATCAGCCTCAGTAGAGTCTCCAGTCGACGATAGGGTTCTGGCCGCCCGTCGCCTAGTGCCAATTGTCGCCAGACAGCCAGTACTTCAACATTGAAACAAGCCCAGGCCACAACATCGACACCGGCGAGAACGAACAGTCCGGCCCAGCCCACCCCGACGGCACTCGAAGAGCAACTTATGTCTTCCACCGTCCTCGAGCTCTCGGCTCAATGGGCCAGCCCATCCAACATCAGCACGGTGCTGATGGTGATTGGCGGTGACGTGGTTCAAAGGCGCTCGCCCAGGCGACGGGAAAGTGGCTGTCGCCCGTCTGCTTCTCGTTCGGATGGGTGTCGTACACCTTCATGGCGCTGGTGGCCGTCCTGGGCGACGGCCGGCTGCTGCCGGCCCCCGAATATCCGGTGCGCGTCTTCAACCTCACAACCGGCAACGTGCGCGACCACGAGCGCGCCCTCGCCCGCGACATGAGATACCTTCGCAGCGGCAACGACATCTGGATCGTCGTCTTCGAAGCCACGGCCAGCGGCCCGCGCTCCCCCAACTCGCTGCCCTGGGGATGGACGCACTTCTTTGGGCTTTCTGTCATGGTCGTCCAGGCCGTCATCGCTGCCGTCCCCTGGTTCCGCTCCGGCGACTGGGGCGTCTTCTTCGTCACGGCCGCGGCCACCGCCCTAGCCCTGACCTTTGGCGCCCTCCCGCAGTGGATCGTGGAGACGCATCCGAACCGCCAGCACTCCCAGGCTGTGTACGCCCTCACCTCGGGTAACGGCGCCCGGGACATCATGATCATCAAGGGAATGACCGGCATGGCAGTGCCGCCTCAGGCAAACGACGTCGATGATGTCATGTTGGTGATGGGGAACCAGGGCATCGGGCTGCTGTTCCTCCATCGCGATGTCCCGTTGAAGAGCGTCGGCGGCGTCTCTCCTTGTTTTCGGGGCAACGATCTCTCCGCATACTTGACATTGTTCTTAGCTGGCGAGAATTTGGCGCGCACTTCATGTAGCCAGGCAATTGCCTCGCTCTCGAGTCGAGCCAATGCGACGTCATGTAGCCGTCTAGACGTCTTCTTCCAACGAGACGGGTTTGCCTTTGGGCTTGCGCTTCCTACATCAATGGAGGACTGGGAGGCGTAACGGCACTTTGTGACTCTTTGAGGCGGACTGTAGCGGGTGGTTGTAGGCGGGAACTGACTTTTTTTGCAGAGTTGCCGGAGTTGCGGGAGCGCGACGGCATGATGAAGCCAGAGACACCATGAGATGCCAGTGTCGGGCTTCTGGCGAGTCCATGGTGATTGAGCTAAATGACATTTAGGTATGCTTTTGGACGGGTGATCAATCGGCATGTTGACAAATTCGTCCAGCTGCCGTTGATGAGACCCAACGTATCTGTTAACGTGCTTTATAAGCGAGCTGCGCACTCCCCACCACAACGCGTCCTCTTTACACTTGACATCGAATTTTTTCACAACCTAATATGTCCCTTGCTTCAAAGGAAGCAAGGTGTCACAGGCTTTGCCTGCTCCTTGGTCATGTGCAGAGAGTGTAGATAGCGCACAGGTCACGTGATCATCCTTGGCACCGCTCCAGAGCTTACCTCTGGAGCGGCCCTCGCCTCCAGGATCTTCCCCCTCCTCGTGCTTCATCGTATATCCACCATACCCCCCTACGATCAGCCTTCCACGTGCGCCGTGATACTTACCTTTATCCTCGAGTCTACCGCCATGACAAAAATACAAGCGAATCGTAGTCGACCTCGGCAACAGGTCTGTCCTCCTGCCCTTCTACGCCGCCCTTACTATCTCCAGTCGTCTTGGGGCGACCGACCCGCTTCCAATACATATCCTCGGCCTCATTTAGCAGCTTATCGGCGTCGACCTCTCGGCCGGGCACCTGATAGAGTGCCTCGGACATCTTGAAGAGACAGCGTGCGTGTTCGCCCACCATGGTCTCCTTGTGTATAGACGTTACCGTCATGGCGTCCTGGAGGTGCTTTCTGTGATAGGGTCAGTTACGCTGGCTGTTTCCCAGTGTAATTAAGCACTTACAGCGCGGCATCCACATCTCCTTGAAGCAGACAACAGCATCCAATCCGGTACATGGCCGCGCCGTTAAAGTCAGACGTGCGGGACTTGTCCCCCTGCAACCATATATTCTGGGCCTCGACAAATGCGCCCCCAGCTACCTCATAGTTGCCCTCAAACATACTCAGTCTTCCCAACGAGTACTTGCACCTAATGACGCGTCAAAGTCAGTCATGCAGTTCTTTTTCCTTCCGGTAGCAACAAGAATTCAAGGAAACAGAACACATACGCAGCAGCCATGCCCCAAATCAAAGGCTGTTGGGCCCGAAACTCCCGCAGCGCCCGCTCCAGCTCGGCCCTCGCCTCGTCAAACCTGCCTGCATACGACAAGTTCCGGCCAAACGCCAGCCGCTGGGGCGCGGGCCACTGGAACTCGACGCCCGCCGCGGTGGACCAGCGCTGCCAGGTATCGCGACTGCGCGCGTTCCATTCCAACGCGGCATCGAGCTCGCCCATGCAGCCGTGGAAGACGGACGTGTTGTCCTCGGTCCAGCTGACGTTTTGCAGGTCGACCTGGGGCGCCGACAGCTTGATGTCGCGCGCCGTGAGCATCGACTCGAGCGCGATGCGGTACCGGCCCTGGCGCGCCCACATCTGGGCGACGTGCGTTTCGGTCGCTGACAGCATGTAGAGCTCGGGGTCTTGGGACGGGAGCGTGCCCAGCGCGATCTTGTCGACCGTGACGAGGTCTTCGAGCTCGGTCCAGTTTTGGGATTCGAGAAGAAACCTGTCTGGGGGTTAGACAAGGTACCAACGTGCAGGTGGGAAAGGGGAAGGATGAACCGTTGACATTGGACCCAAGTGGCACAGGTCTCGGTGCAGGCGTAAAAGTTGGGATTCCGACGGCGTTCGGCGACGAAGCTGCTCTTCAGGTGCAACACATGCTGCATCCACATCTGGCAGCGGTCCCACACGTCATACAGCATGGCCTTAGTGTTGTCGGGCTTCTTGGGGAAGACGTTGTACATAAGCACTGAGGCATCACAGAAGGATTTCTGCCGGTCCTCGACCGCCATGAAGCGGAGAAAGTGGGTTTGTATCAGGCGGTGGATCGAAAAGGTCCGCGTGTATCGGTCCCGCTTGATCAAGGCCAGCGTCAGGAGATCTTCCATAGCTTCGGACAGTCTTTGAGGGAAGTTGCACCGTTAGTAATGTGTCTTGCATCTCTCCAAATGCCAGTCGATGTCTTACCGGTTTTCATCCGTATACCATAGAAGACTGTCGGGCAGATGCTCGACGTCCCCCAAGTCAAAGAGTGCCTGCGGGAGGCTGTCCGGGGCGCAAAAACAAAAGATGGCGAGCAGCGCAGCGCTGTCTGGACGGAGATTCTGAAACGACAGTTGCCAGACCGCCTCGAGACCGTCCTTGAATTCCTTGGCGCTGTCATAAAAGGTCAACAGTTCAGATATGGTCCACGACTGGCGATGGATGAGCCCGCCCATGTTGGAGAGGGCCAACGCGTGGCCACTCAGCCGCTGCGCGAGACCGTAGGCCGACTTGGCCTCGTTGGCCAGCAGCTCAGCGCTGATGTGGCCCGAGAGCAGATGCAGGAGGAACTGGGACCCGGTTTCGGCATCCCAGGGCGAGACCTCAAGACCTGCGTCGGCCGGGTCGAATGCGAGCGAGTAGTTGCGTGTCGTGATCAGGGCGGACCCTTGGCTGCCCAGCACGGGCCAATAATCTCGTAGCAGACTGAACTCGTCCACATTGTCGTAGATGATCAGCCACTTGCTCGCTGAGATGGGTGGATGGTTAGGTCAGAGCAAAAAAAAACACGTAGGGGCGGAGGACGGGTTAGTTTCAAGTCTCACATGTCTTTTGCAGCCAAGCTAACACGGTGCGGCGATTGTCGCCATGAGAGTCAGTCCGCGCATCAGGCAGCCGGAGCCGAAGGGCCACCTCGGTGAAGCTCTGCTGGATGGCGACCGAGGTCTCGGCCTGGATCCAGAAGATGGCGTCAAACCCCTTGTTGGACTGCTCGCGCTCCACGTATTTGAGGGCAACATGGCTCTTGCCGACACCGCCCATGCCGTACAGAGCCAGGGATCGGAGACCCCCCGCCGTGCGGTTCGCAAAGTGTTGCTCGATCTTTTCGATCACGTCGTCGCGGTCGAAGAAGCGTGCCGTTCGCGCCGGGGGCAGGATGAAGCAGGGAGCTGGGCCGTATCGGTGATGGTGCGAGGTGAGAGCGAGAGAAAGGAGAGCCACGAGGCAACCTCGTCACTCGAGTTCCGCGATATGGTGGCGAGCTTCTCGATACGGTTCAGGGATTCCTCGACGTCAGACTCGCTAGCAGTGAAGATGTCGGTAAGGCGTTGCCACGAGTATTGTTGGTGATGACCTGGCACATTTCCATGCTTTAGTAGACATCCAGAGTAGTTACTGCGGTTTCAAGCTAGAGGGCAGGTTTACCTCGTGCCTGTGAGAGTAAGGACATGTCTCCGACCTCGCGAAGGAACTCAACGGCATTGGTGAAGAATTTGGTGATGGAGATGAACATTTCAAAGCATGTTTCCTTCTCCGCTGACGACGGGGTAGCGCTTTGCTGGGTGTGGGCATGGAAGTAGTGGCAGTTCCGACTCAGCTTCTTGATCATCTGGCTCACTCGTCGCATGGCTTCATCGTGCTGCAAGGCAACCTGCGAGCGATGCTGTCAGCTACGTAAACAGATGCGGCTACCTAGGAATTCGCCAACAGTGAGAAACAAGCCGAGCAAGCCCCAAAAGGCGCCTGGGTCGAGGTCAGGGCCGAGCTTCTTGGCGAAGAAGCCGCTGAGGTTCTGGAGATCGACCAGACGTGGCTGAAGCATGGATAACTCCTGCAAGGCAGCCTCGGGGAACACTTCGTCTTGTTCGAGAACGGCATAGTTCAGGACGTCGTCAAAGTTGCGGAACCCCCGGATGGTTCGACGGTCTTGTCGTTCCATTCGCTCGATACACGACTTGGATATCGACACCCATTGTCGGGTAAAGTACTCGTTCCTTTAACCAGAGGTCAACTGGGCACGGCATATGCGAATTGTAGAACCTACATGTTGTACCCCGCCATCTTTGTGAAGGAGGCATCAATTTGATGGTGATGCAATGAGGAAGAAGGGAAATTCTACGGCGAGGGGGGGAAAGAATTGATCGTCAAAGTTCAAGCAACCCCAAAAGCGGGGTCGCCGATCTCCTGATTCTACGATCGAGATGGTGGAACAAAACAGGGTGCAGGCAAGAGGCGGGGAACCGGCCCCAGCCTGTCATCACACAGCAGTGAAGCCCAACGGCGAACAAATCGACTTCTGGCAAAACACTATGGGGCGGGCAGGGAAAGCTCTGGTAGGTCGCCCTATCAACTAGAGAGTTTGCGGATTACGACGGTCGATAGCCAAAACTGTCCGAAAACGCCGTGGTTGTCACGGTGCAGGGGTGGCTATCGAGACAGGGCTGCGATGTGGCTTGCTTGCATTGAAGAAAATAACGAAGTTGCAGGAGGAAGAGGAAGCGCAAGCCTCCATCCTGCAACGACGGATCTATGTAGTGGGCTGCCCCGCAGGCAGAGGCCGATAAGGCAGATATGGCGATAAGGCCGAACCATCATGGCAGGTGCCGTGACATCGCTCCAGCTAGTTGCAATAACACTACCTTGGACCGTTACAGGGACTACCACGGAAAAGAAGAAGTAATAACAAGCCGTTGAATCATTGTAGTTGTATACGATTCACTTGTGTTTTAAATGTCTGGTGATCGTAGAGTTGTGATCCAGTGGTCGTGGGGTGTGTATTTTGTTGGCTCACTTAAATTGGCCAGACCGAGCTTATCAACGGTTGTACACATTATCTGTACATTTACATACAAAACTGCCCGTTGATTGGGTGTAAGCCGAAGCCGCAGCTGCTGTGTTACCACAAAGTTTGCTACATGTAGCTGCCTGTCAGACCACCCCAGCCGCTCTCAATGTTCCATCTGCAGTCAAGGCTCCATGTCGATCTCCCCTTTCCCTTCTCCTCTCTGGCTTGATAATCCATCACCAAGGTCCCGGTGTCTCAGTCTGAGAAGGGACTGGGTGAGGCTTCGGCATGGCAAAATCGATGGTTCTCGGTGGCTGGGGCAGGCTGCCTTGACCAGCGGCGCAGCTCAGAATGACGGGCTGCTTGTCGAAGTCGGCACTCATCGGGGTCTGGGAACAAACCACGACTTCCAGGGCTGCGCCAAGGTTGTAGCGCCTCCTTGTTTGTCGGGGGTTTGGCTCTGGTCCATGATGGTATGGATCAATGAGGGCGCCGTTGTTTGGTTGTTCGTATCAACGGTGGCTTTGAAGGTGCAATTTGAGGCCGCCGTGTTCGAGCAAAAAACTAGCAATGCAAGGGAGGTCAAGCTGGTTGTTTTAAAGACAGGGACGGGGGGCAGTTGGAATCTCTTTTCTCCATCACCCAGCCCCAGATTATATAACGTGCTTTATAAGCGAGCTGCGCATATAAGCGAGCTGCGCACTCTCCACCACTCACGGCGGCCACATGCCCGATCCTGGCCCGCCTGGCCTGTGCTCACCGTGTGGCCTGTGCGCTCCCACAACCTTGCCCATCTGGCACTTGCGACTCCGATCGCGAGCCCTCTCTTTTCTCCTTAGCTTAGTTTTCCGCTTCGTAGATGGCAACATTGCAGCACTGTCTCTCTCGCTACCCAGCTCCGTGAAACTTCTGATGTAATTATAGTTGGTTCTTTGTGTTGATGCATTGCAATTGGGGATAGTATTTGGAGAGTGGTAGAGAGTGCGCAGCTCGCTTATATGCGCAGCTCGCTTATAACGCACGTTACATGTAGCAATACAGCCAATAATAATGTCACCGAGCCGGACCACCAACTGCGCCCCGCCCCCCCTCACTCTCAGCGCCCGGTTGAGCAAGTAACCGGTTGACAAGGCTCAGAACTTTCAACTGAAAACTACCTATAAAGGAAGGTACTTACCCAGGGTAGACGAGCACTCTGAGCAGGGGCAGCTAGTGCATGGCACTATATCCCGCGGCCTGACGGACCCTCAACTCCTCTTCTGTTGCTGGGCGAGCACACGAGATCGCGGCCCAAAATGGCCGACCATCTTCGGTACGTACTATGTTTCTGCGATACCGTTTTTTCTCCCTATCTCTTGCAACCAACGGCTTGCTGATAGCTGCAGCAAGCAATGGAAGTCGCTGAGCAAACTTGTCAGAAGGATAACCAGGTCACACGATGCACTCCTCAATGAACCAGATATTGAGATGCAAACCCATGAACCTCCTTGTTGGTCAGCTACTCTGCAATCTTTCTTCAATCTCACACCCGAAGAACTCGCCCGGTTCCCCAGCATCGGGGCGTACTGCAGATATGTGGAGAGCCAGTTCCCGCCTGTCCTCGACGAATCCTACGTATCAGTTTGGGCCGCTCTGCATCCAGCAACTCCCCCCCCTCCCCCGTCTCCCCCCCTCCCCACCACCACCACCACCACCACCACCACCACACGGCCCATAGAGGCTGCTGATTGCTGGAAATTACTGCATACCATCGCTTCCGAGTTGAAATCGGCACCTCGGGACGCCAGCATCGAAAACATCAAGCATTGGGCCATCCCCAGGGCCGGTCACGTGGACAGCACAGAAGAGCCGCACGCCTCGGTAGTTGTCTTTGCCGCCATCTGCTGGCTGACCATGATCCTGCACCCTTCCTTGTCGTTCTCGGCACCCGATAGCTCTCCCTCGCTGGCTTGCGTGTTCCAGGGCATGATTGACGGGCCTGTGTATCAGAAGCAAAACATTCGGGAGGCTAAGAGGCCCATCTCCCGGGTCATCTCCGCCTTCAAGGTCAACGTCTGGGATGACCAACCCCAGCATCCCTCTGGTGCCGGTGATAGCGACGAGAATGACAATCTCTACGAAGGTAGCCTCACCTTTTACGCGCTAAGGTTTGGCCGCATCACGGTGGAGTGGGTCGACACGCTCGGCGAACATCTCAAGTTCGATCCCGTCAGTAGACGCTTGTGCCTTTTCCGCTTTCCCACCTATTGCGTCTTGTTAGCTTTGCGCAAGGACACCTGTCCTGCTCTAACAAGGTAGGCCTATGCGCGCTATCCCGAGATCTGGCCCAACAACAGTGAATTTTAACGAGAGAATGCCTAGTATTTCCCAAGACTTCTTATCCGTCTCCCCAGACAGCCGGTACCCCAACTACGTCACATTGGAGCAGGAGATCCTCCTCTCTTACCGCCTCCTATTTGGACAGAGCTCCCGCTCCCAGGCGCTAGCCCGATCCGCCATGCTAGAACTGGTAGAGAAGGACGAGTTGGTCTTTGACGAGCTGCTCCACACGCTCTGCGGCAGCAAAACCAAAGTCGACAAGCTGCCCCACGAAATCTGGCCCGTCTGGTGCCGGGAGGCCGAGAGCGACCAACTCCTCGAGAGCGACGTGTACAGCGCGCGCACCGATTTCCCTCGCCTGGGCTACCGCTTGATACAGCTGCAGCGCTTCAGTCTCCGCCAGAGACCCAGCCGGCTGACCGATCTGTGGAGGGACCGGCGGAACCCGCTTCAGTGGTACACGTTCTGGGCCGTCCTGTGGGTTGGTGGGGCGGCCATCGTCTTGGCCGTCGTGCAGATTGCACTGCAGGCTGCCCAGCTTGTGCTGTCGTCCCCGCAGACACCAGCAGCTTAGTTCGCCCCCAACTTGGAAACGGCTAAAGTTTATCTCGCTTTACCCGGTTTCTTAGGTACCTTGTCATACACACTAGTTCAACTGCCTAGTTACCAAAGGTACTTTGGTATTTTACTGGTACTATCCCACTACGCAAAGTCGAACGGCATTTCTCTGGCCATAGCAGGAGAATCTGAACCGCTCATCATCCCACAAACCAGACCGACATCACCTCTAGACACGCTTTAGTCACCAGGACACCGCATCATGGGCACTAGCAATGACATAGAGGGGGAATTCACCACTACAATATCATACCTCGCCCGACTCTCCCTCTACACCCAAGAAAAGCCCTACTCGGCCGACTTCAGCCCGGGCGACGGCAGCAAGCAGACGAACCACACGTACGACCCGGCGTCCGTAACGATCCGCCCGATCCGCTCTCCAGAGTCCTTCGACCTCCACACCCACGGTTTCTGTGTGCTCCAAGCACCGTCATGTCTCGACCCCCAGGACGTCCTGCTGCGGCCCAGAGAGGTTGAGAAGGCGGCCTACGCCGAGGCAGAAGCGCTGCTCCATCGCCATTTTCCCGAGTATGAACGCATTGAGGCGATGAGCATGACGGTATGTCACTGTACCCGCCAATCTTGAGTCATGTCTCACCTTGTAGCTTAGGTTCGAAAGCGTGACCCCCGGTTCCCCGTTCCCGAGGGCACCACGCCTTCGCCCGTCTCGCACGAACAGCCCGCCACCCTGCCTCACTGCGACTTTTGTCTCTCGGGAAAGGATGTACAGCTCGCCATGTCTTTTCCAGGGCAGCTTGGCTATTTTCAAGACAAGGATTATGACCTCATAAAGTACGTCCATTCTACCCTTTACAATATGCATGGAATGGTTCGCTGATACGCCATCACAAATCAGCATCTGGCGACCCCTGGTAGGCTCAAATGACGACTACCCCCTCGCCTTGTGCGACTACACTAGCATACGGCCGGCCGACGACATTGTCAACAACGACGACATCCACCGCGACCGCGTCAATGGGAACTCGTTGCTCTACCGCCACGAGGCGCACAAGTGGTACTACCTCGAGGCTCAGCGGCCAAGGGATGTACTTGTTTTTCGTAACATTGACTCCACGGGGAAGCGAGCCCGTATGTTGACCTCTCTCTCCCTTTCTCTATTCAAGGCAAAACCGGTCATAACATGACATGCGTCTAGGAGGCTTTCATTGCGCCGTTGATAATCCCCTGTCGGCTTCACCGCCGCGTCAGAGCGTCGAAATTCGGTTAGTGGCTATTAGGCCGAAGTCCGAGGATTAGAAAGCTCAGGTGCTAGATATCAGATAGGCAGTTCAGATGTGCAATGGGCGCTCAGCCTTACGGGAGTGCATGCATATGATTTACAATGTACATGTACCGAGATACTGATGGTATCGAGCGCATAGGTACCTATGTGTGACGGATCTCGCAAATGACACGCAACCCAAATGTGAAAACCTTCCAAAAGGATTGTCAAGATTCCAAGTCGAAGACTCTGGACTCTTGGTTGCGTATATAAACCGTTCACGACTGCCGTAGCCGTGACACGCTCCCTACTTCCCCCACAATGGCCACACAAGGCCGAGCCCGGTAGGTATTCCCATCCGAGCCGTCTACATCAGTGCTCCAGCTAACCGCGACTATGCAGCCCCAACCAAAGAGGTCCGTCCGGGGAACGATACCGCACGGGGAGCCCCATCCCCTTCACGTCCTCGCAATTCTCCGGCTTCGGGCAATCCAGAAATCTCAGCAGCCCCGTCAACGGCCTACGCAGCAGCAGCCCAGAGGATGACGGCGGGTACGAGCCATCACCAGGACCTGACGAGCTATCCGGACCTGACGAGCTATCCGGACCTGACGAGCTATCCGGACTTGACGAGCTATCCGGACCTGACGAGCCATCAGGACCCGACGAGCCATCACCAGGACCCGGCGAGACGGAGCTAGCCTCGGAATTCTCCTCTGAGGGTTGGGTTGACGATACCGAAGGACCCTTCTTCCGCGAGCTCCGGTTCCCCCCGCACCGCAGTGTTCAGGAATGGATCAGTGCCGGTGAGGACACCCAGCGCCAGCTCGCCAGGCGGATTCTCTATGCACTCCACGTCGGCGTCATACCCTGCCCCGAAGAAGTCCACTCCCGTGCCGAACGCCGCCATAATGACAACTGCACCCGTCACCGCGGCCTCCGCCATACTTATGATGTTTGGAGCAAGGAGTACCCCGCCAGCCAGGCGGAGTGTTCCGAGGGCCTCGGCCTCTACCGCGAGACATCCGACATCCCACCGGTCTGGGCAGCCAAGCAACGTCAAGAGTTTCCTAGCCACGGCCGGCTGTCCCGCCTCTTCTCTGGGTCGCTTCATGACGGTGAGGAGATCTGTCTCCACAGAGATGCGCCGTCCAGGCCGCCGCTTCAGTATTCCGTCAAGGACATCGACAGTTCGATCGCCATCTTCTCGGACCTGAACCGATTTCAGAAGCCCATCTCGCTCACCATTATTCCTCAGCCCGCATCGCTCCTGAAGAAGTCGATCCACCTTTCCTACCCTGTTGAGGTTGATGGCGAGGTCAAGTCAGTCCCAATTCACAAGATCCCCACATGCAGTTTGCGACAGCCGGGACCCGCTCCCACGCGATCTACGCATTCTTCCCCGCCATGTACAGCCCGGACCCCAAGGCATCCGTCTACCTTAGCGACAAGGCGTACCAGGCTTTCTACGAGGATATCATCCATCCGGGCCTCCTCCAGCTCCCTCTCCGGGCGCGTTCTGGCCACCTGGGCGACGGCTGGGCCGAGACCTCCCAGCATCTCCCTGCTACGTTTGAAGCGGCTCTCGCGATATCCAGGGCGGCAGCGGAGCGGTCTGGGAATGAGGGCGGTGCCCGCGGGCGGCCGATCAATATCACATTCACCCCGTCGTCTGACCCTCAGGTCTGGGATGAAATGTTCTTGCGGCTCAGGGACCCCACCGGCCAGGAGCCGGGCGAGTATGATCGGCGGTCCTTCTGCAACCTCTTCTTCCTCTATGACAGCAAGGGCACCAAGCTCGAGACCCAGCGGCAGAGAGCCCTCGGCCCCTGCATCCAGGACTTCCGAGCCGAGCAGGCCGCCTACTTCCCGGAGAACGCGGCCGTCTCTTCCGATGACCGGCAGTACATCGACATCGCTGCCACCGTCTACGCGCTCAATGACGGGCATTACCCCCTGGGTTCCACCCTCCTCGCAAAGCGGTGCTGCGTATACAATACCGTCCGTACCATCCTCGAAGGGGAGGACGAGCCGACGGAGGGGATAGGCCTTGGTGACACCGGGCCCGCAGCAGCCCGCCCCCCCCAGCCGCCGCGTACAGTTGTTACCGAATATCCCATCAACCTCCTCCGTGATACCGTCACCCTGACCGCTGAGCCGACCGCCACTCACCCTCGTGCAGCTGACGGACTGGTGTACATCCAGACGTACTCACCGGTCAAGGAGCTCTTTGACGCGAGGGGATCTTCCCTTCTCCCATCCCGGGATCCTCAACCTCGGGTACAGCAACGTCGACTGCAGCACCATCCACTCCCTCCAGCGAACCGCCTCTGACCGTCCAAAGGCGAAGGCCTCCGACTGTCGGTCCCGGAAACGCGTCCGGATCGCCACCGACCCGGATGGAGGGGCAGCGGCTGGTTCGGATGGCGGACGGAGCTCCGCGTCTCGCTAGCCCTCGCCAACATCATCCAGGAGGAGGATTCCAGATGGGATCATTTCCTCGCTGAGCTCTATCGGGGAACCCAGCGGAGGGCTACCTCAAGAGCCGTAACCCTCGTGCCGGTGGCTCTTACGCCGGTCCCCGTCAACGACATCACGATCGCGTCACGGGCTTTCTACGTTCACAGAACCGAAAAGTACCGGCACTTCCTCCGTGGCAACATCCACAAGCACCTCGTAGCCATCGACACCATCCGGGCCCTCTACAGCGGCAGCCAGGTCGCCCCGATGGCAGGTGCTGCGCTCCACGCTGTTCTCGTCCTCTCTCTCCGCCACTTCATCTCCCACCTGCCGTACAAGGAGGCGTGGATCTTGAACAACGACATCCGCGTCCCTGACTCCTTGACACGGCAGCCTGGCCTCGGCTTGGTGGCAACACGGCGGAAGAGCGGTTTTGCTTTCTTCCATCCGGACATCATCGACTGGAGGGATCTCAAGCTCGCGGGTGGCTACGAGGACAGGATCACCGTACCCGGCTTCCAGCGGGTCGTCCGGTTCCGGACGGTCCTTGCCTACCAGGACGTCCGATCCTTCATCGACCAGCTCCTCGAGGCCGTCAACTCGAACACCTCCGAGGCAGCCTGCGAGTTTATCATGGAGAAGTGCGTCCATCTCATCCTCCAAGACTTCCGGGACATTTCCTTACGCAAGCTGCTTGGGAGGATGGAGCACGCCGAGTCTGCGACTACCCCCAAGCCAGTGGTCAGCACTTCTCGTTCGAGGGGCTCGGCCACCTTGCTGGGAAGGTCGATCGGAACGTCAGCAGGGCAACAGGGAACAAGTCTTTCTTCAAACGTGCTGGCTTGTTCTTTACCTGGCTCTGGACCGACGACCCGATCAGCTATAAGCGGAACAACATTCAGAATCTCTCCTTCCGCACCCTTGCCAAGGTTGCCTACGAGGCACTCGGGCAGGCCGGCAGCCGGTACGCGACACCAGCTCGGTTCCAACGCATCCTCGGCTACCGCTTCTTTGAGCAACATAACGCGGTCCCATATCCCGACAGCAACGGCAGTCTAGTACAGGTCAGCCGTAGCAAGACGCGGGTCCTGCTCTGCTTCCGGCCCCTCGACGCCGTGGAGCTGGTACCCCGTCACATATCTCTCAGCGAGCTGCTAGGACGGGTTGAGATCATTGGTACTGGGTGGGAAAAGGTATCCCCCCCTGCGCCGGTGCCCGGATGCCTGGATAAGATTTGCACTGTCCAGGAGGCGCTGGCATGGATGCGTGATAGGCGGAACCTAGTCTGCTATATGTAGCATGTACGTGGAAAGGAGAGGTATGTCACGGCGCATGGGTGGCCATCGAGACAGGGCTGCGATGTGGCTTGCTTGCATTGTGGAAAATAACGATGTTGCAGGAGGAAGAGGAAGCGCAAGCCTCCATCATGCAACGACGGATCTATGTAGTGGGCTGCCCCGCAGGCCAGAGGCTGATAAGGCAGACATGGCAATAAGGCGATAAGGCCGAACCATCTGCCCAAGGCATGTGCCAAAGGTGCAACCATCAGCTATCACGGCAGGTGCCGTGACAAGGTAAGGGTTTTGTTAGTTTCCTGTGTAGTTTCCTGTGTATTTGTGATGCCGGAATGCGCCGGCCTCTAGATAAGATAACACAGATTAGATAGAGGATGGCCCACGCCCTACTCACGTGCGCGGGGTCTGTGCGGTGTGGCCTGTGCTCCGGCGCCCACATCCACAGATTTGCCTTGGCGATTCCACTCTCGGAATAGCCTCTCTTTTGGCATCATCCTTCCACAGTCTATTGAACCACTTCATCTGAATCACACCTGAGATTCCCCCATCAATTTGTCATGTCAAGTAGCATTTAATGAAGCACCGCTGTAATACCGGAATCGGTATGGATAATCAATCAGCCTATGTGACGGCAGTGAGTGGCTTGTTCGGAGGACATAAGTTAGATAGGCGATTAAATATGGATGGCCGCAATGGATGCCTTGGACTTCACAGCAGAGGCAAAGGGTCCATTCTTTCTTGACAACGATCGCACTCAAAAAGGCTACAGAATGAACAATAACCTTGTGAGACTATACTCCCATGCTGGCATCGTAAGCCGTGCCATGCTATTGTCAAACAGGGCAGTGCCTCCAGCGGGGATTCCGGACAAATAGGTTCAGCAAAAACACAAGCTGCCGTTGCACGCAGTAAATGGGACGCAAACAACGCAAGAAGGCAGGAGCAGTACAGCGCAAAAAACATACAACACCAGGGATTCGCTGGTCGTCACCGACCCAACTACTAGTCTGGCGGTCGCTGGCTTATCTATGGGAGAGCGGACGGGATCCCGAGTTTTCCAGTGCCTATGGTCGTATGTGCTTTGTCGATCTGGAAATTGTGGTTTTCTCTGACAGAATGGTTTTCAAATGTATACTGTTGACGTGCCCTTGAGGCGAGGAGGCCATGACAATCACGACACTCTGTGGCTGGGGGAGACGGCGTCGCTAGGGGGCACGAGGTGCATTCAAGCGAACTGCGTGGCGACACTGGTACTGAGCGAGCTAGGGTAGCTAGGATGATGGGGGAAAGAACACAACAACGACTGGGAAAAGCAAACATAGTAGGCGTCTATGTTAAGTTACCATTTCTTTGAAATAGAGCCGATCAAGAAGGTCACTGTGACGACTCTCGCAAATGACACGCAACCCAAATGCGAGACTTCCAAAAGGATTGTCAAGATTCCAAGTCGAAGACTCTGGACTCGCCAGGACACACAGCTTCAACAAAATCATGAGCTGTCGTCGTTCGCAACAAACGGGGCGTAAACAACGGAAGGGGGCAAGAGTACGACGCAAAAAAACATACAACACCAGGGATTCGCTGGTCGTCACCGACCCAACTACTAGTCTGGCGGTCGCTGGCTTATCTATGGGAGAGCGGACGGGATCCCGAGTTTTCCAGTGCCTATCTTTAATGCGACGACGGATTCTATTACCATCCATGGAAAACCCGATACAAATGAAAACGGCGCTAGCAATGACACGGATACCATCCGTGGAAATGATGCAGTTTGAATCCGTAGACACTTTTGAGGCCAAACTGGATGCAAAGTACATGAGCGGAAAGCGTACAATGGAGCGACATCCCCACTGTCTTCAAATGGAAGAATGCATTACGTTTGCGGGAGAAAATCGATGTTGAAGTTTGGCGGTGCGACCGATGGGGTGCCGGGGTTGGGCCCGACCCAGCCATGCCAAGCCCAGAAAGAGCAGGGTCATTCAGGGGTTAAGGATCAGAGAAAAAAGCAAAGAGAAGACGCGTTGCGTCGCGTTCGCCATTCCGTCGGACCCAGAGCGATGGGAATTTGAACTGATCATCCAACCCGACACATCAACATGGACCCGTTCGTTATTTTGGCCGAATACCCGGTCGTTATTTGCAAGATTTGCCGTTTCGCGTGTGTCGCCAATGGCACCGACAGTCATTTACGGGAACATCACCGCCATATTGAAGCCGGCAAGCGGAAACAGATTGCAGAGGCAGTGAAGCAGGTGCCCGGCATCATACAGAGACAAGAGGGGTTAAGTACATTCCCGTTTCCATCGTCCACCGTCCCCCCGATCCCATTCATCGCGCCCCCCGAAACGGACGGGTTACGATGCAACAGTTGCGGTTACATCATACGAACAGTACGGGGAATGCAAGAGCATTGTCGAAAGCAGCACGGATGGGAGAACGATTGGCGGAAAGGTGGCAACGTGGCCAAGAGAGCCAGGGAGGAGCGGGAGGTACCATGGACCACAGGGGTTCGGTGTCAGCGGTTTTTTCGATCGAGGGCGGCCAGTCAGTGGTTTGAGGTGGGACGGGGTAGGGAGAGGCAAGATGTGGCGGGCACGGCGGAGACAGAAGACGGGGAGACGGAAGAGACGGTGACGGCGAGGATGGAAGAAGTGGAGGACCAGAAGATCATGCAGGCACACCAGACCCAGGCAAGGCGGTTTGAAGCCAGGAGGAAACAGGCCATCCAGAGGGGAGACGAAAAGGCCGAGCCGAACGCATGGTTGGGGCGGGTTGGGTGGGCCGAGCATTTGAAGGGGTTGGACCCGGATGTGATGCGGGTAACGGTTGGCCCCATCCACGAGGACGAAACGGGGTTGCGGCGAATGTGGGAAAGTTTGGAACGGGTCATGGAGAGGGCACGCGCGACGGTGGCGGCAATGCACGCTGGGCACGCCGTGTTGTTCGAGATCAACCGCAAGGAGGTGCACGTCAAGCCGAGGAAGCCGTTTGACGGCCGGATGGAGGAGGACTCGTGGGCACGGTACAAAGACGTATTCCAAAAGTTGTTATGTTTCATCCGGCGGACAGACGACCGAGACGAGAACCGACCGCCGTACGAATTCACGAACCGACAGGGCGAATTGTATGACGAGTTTGTGGAGGCCGCGCAGGGAGGTAGCCATGTGGCCGGGGAGCCGTCAGACACGGTGCAGGAGCAGCCGAACGCAGCGCGACAGCAACCGAACGCCGTACGGGGGCAGTCAGACCCGACACGAGAGCAGACAGACCCGACACGAGAGCAGACAGACCCGGCACGAGAGCAGACAGACCCGGCACGAGAGCAAACGAACCCGGCCGAGCAGGAGGTGTACAAAGCCCGGGTGGATCGGTTGTGTTTGGATTTCATGGTGGCGTTGTTCGATCACCCGTTGAAACATACACATTACGAAAACGCCATCATCAGCGGATTGGCCGTGATGGGGTTGCGTGAGGACGGCGGATGGGTTAGCGCGGAGAATTATACCCCGATATATTCGGCGGTCATCAAGATGGCGCGTATATTGGTCGCATATCAGGCCGTGGTCGAGCAGAAGGACGAGATCCAAGCATTGGCGAGGAGCATGGACGAGGACGACGCAGCCGAAGCAGCCACCGGGTTGTTCGTCATTGTGCGGGAGAAGATGCGGCGGTTCATGACGATGGTGGTGGAGAAGGCGGACCCGTCCCCGATGGATTGGATATTCGACACGCGATCGTACGGGATGCGGATTCGGTTTACGACGACGGCCAGCCCGGTGATCGATTGGGTGGGTGACCGGGTGTCGTACCAACGCATCCAATTTACGATGAACCAGTTGAGCGATATGTTGCACGAGTTGGTGGCGGAGATGAGGACGGTATTGGGGACGTTGTTGATGGTGGACGACGGGCAGGGCGAGAGCGATTACACGACGGTACCAGGGATCGATTGGATTTCGATGGAGGACGACCACAGCGAAGACCGGGTCGGGTATTCGTTTTGGAAGACGATCGCAACGCGTGGGTGGCGGCGGGCGAGGGTGGGTGGCCAAGCAGATGTTGCGGAGGCGAGACAAACGGGTGGCGTGGTTGGCGAGCGGCCCGAGCAGCGGTTGGGATCCGGACGCAAGCCGACAGACGGGGTACGGCGAGGGCGAAGGCCGGAGAAGGGAGGCCGAAACGACCGAGGGACATCCATACCGGGGAGCGGCGATTCGGGAGTACGGGCGGTCGGTGGAAAGGTTCCGGGAGGGGTTATTAACGATGATGCACATGTTGGGGGGAATGCCAGCGCGGTCGACGGAGATCATGGGCATCCGGCACAGCAACACGGCGAACGGGGGCGTACGCAACATCATGATGGACAGGGGCATGGCATGTTTTGTGACGTCGTACCACAAGAATTACCGCAGCACCGGGCAGGTCAAGGTGATTCACCGGTATTTGCCGCGGGAGGCAGGGGAGTTGTTGGTGTGGTATTTGTGGTTGGTGTTGCCGTTTTGGCAGCAGGTGCAGGGGATGGTGAAGCAGTCAGGCGAGCCGAGCGCGTTTTTATGGGCGGACGAGGTTGTGAAGAGGGAGAAGGAGGGAGGCGGGGGGGGGTCGAGGGTCCGGGGGGGGGGGACGAGGAAGAAGGGGAAGCATTGTATGGCGGGAAGGGTACGACCGGGCGTAATGGTAGGAGCAGAGCGAGGGGCACGAACAGAGAGACGGATACGGGTGGAGAGGAGGGCGAAAGGGAACAGCAGGGGGAGAGCGGAGAGCAGGAGGAGAGCGGAGAGCAGGAGAAGGGGGATCAGCAGGCCCGAGGACATATGATAGTGGAACGGTCATGGACGTCAGACCGGATGCGACGGATTTTGCAGCAGTACAGCGAGCGGTTGTTGGGCACCCGAGTGGGCATCAGCGCATGGAGGCAGATGGCGATCGGGATTTCGAACCGGTACTTGAACCGAGCATTCGGGCCGGACATCAGTCAGGAGGGGGATGAGGAAGACGATGAGGACGCGGACAACGCATGGGATTTGCAGGCCGGGCACAGCACGCACGTGGCGGGGATGATATACGCGCGGGAGTTGCAGCAGGGCATGTTGGGCACGGCGGTACGGCGTGACAAGTTCCGAGCGGTCAGCCGGCAGTGGCACCGGTTTTTGGGATTCGGAGGCGGGGAGGGCGGCCGGGAAGCGGCAGGCAGCAAGCGGAAGAGGGAGTTGTTCGACAGCGTCCGGGAGGAGGCACGGTTCCGGCGGTTTGCCCGATTGCAGAGGATGGACATCGGGGGGTCGTTGCGGACGATGTTGGGCGAGAAGGCGGAGTTTCGAGGCATCCAGGAGAAGGTGATCCGGGCCATCATGCGGGGCGAGGGTCCGATCGTTCAGGTGACGGGGACGGGGGGCGGCAAGAGTTTGTCGTTCATGTTGCCGGCGTTTTGTTCGCCGGACGGGGTCACAGTGGTGGTGGTGCCGTTGGTGGCATTGCGGGAAGATTTGCACCGGCGTTGCCAGGCCAGCGGGATCGATTCGCACGTGTGGCAGGGCCGAGAAGCGAACCGCGCAGCACCGATCGTGTTTGTGACGCCAGAGTCGGCCGTCACCAAAGCATTTCAGGGGTTCATCAACCGGTTGCAGGCGCGCGGCCAGTTGGACCGGGTGGTGATAGACGAGTGTCACACGGTATTGGACAGTGAGAGGACGTTCCGGCCGCAGATGGGTACGATGGGCAACATCATCCGCGGGTTCGGGGTGCAGATGGTGTTTTTGACAGCAACGTTGGCGCCGGCGGATGTGGGGATGTTTTACAGCCGGATGGGGTTGGATGGGCGGCGGGTCCGGTTGTTTCGGGAGAGGACGACGAGGCGGAACATTGGGTATCGTGTACGGACAGTACGAGGCGGGCCAGATGCGGAGGACGAGGCGGTGTGCGATACGGTACGGGACGGGTTGGCGCGGTATGAGCAAGGGAAGGTGATTGTGTACAGCGGACAGATCGAGCGGGCGGAGAGGTTGGCGCAGACGTTGGCATGTGAGGTGTATCACAGCAAGGTGGACACGGCGGCCGGGAAGGCGCAGCGGTTACGGGTGTGGAGGGAGTCCGGGAGAGTGATCGTGACGACGAATGCGTTGGGTATGGGGGTGGACATTCCGGACGTGCGGATGGTGGTACACGCGGGGGCGCCGCGGCGGTTGCGAGATTATGCACAGGAGAGCGGGCGGGCAGGACGAGATGGGGCAGGGAGTCAGGCGGTGGTGATTTGGTCGGGGGATTGGAGGGCAGGGAAAGACAGGGAGGGCGGGCAGGGAGGAAGGCACAGAGGGAGGCAGTATGGAAATCAAGATGGGCGGCAGGGACAGGATGGGCAGGAAGCATGGTTTGACAGTGGGATGGAACAGTTTTTGAATGGGCGAGGTTGCCGGCGAAGGGTGTTGGATGGTGTGATGGATGGATGTGAAGAGCGAGGAGGGTGTGAAGAGTGGGAAGAAAGTTGTGATGTTTGTGGTACAGAGCAGGATGAGGACAGCGAGGGGGGGATGGAATTCGAGCGGGTAGAGGGCGAGGGGGGCGACGAGGAGAGGATGGAAGTGGAGGGTGAACAGGACGTACAGAGCGATGGTTTATGGCAGGACATAAGGGAAAGGGGGTACGCGAAGCGAGTGCGGACAGCAACGACAGGTAGTGGGAGGCGGGCAAGGTGTGGAGAGAGACAAGAGGGAGAGGAGGAGAGAGGAGGGGAGGGAGGGGAGGGAGGGGAGGGAGGGGAGGGAGGGGAGGGGAGGGGAGGGGAGGGGAGGGAGGGGGGGAGGGAGGGGGGGAGGGAGGGGAGGGAGGGAGGGGGAGGGAGGGGAGGACGGGGAGGGAGGACAGTCCGAGTATGGAGGGTAGTCCGAGTGTACAGAGCGGTCGGAGTGTGGAGAGTGGTCGGAGCGTGGAGAGCAGCCAGAGCATGGAGAACAGTCAGAGCGTGGAGAGCAGCCAGAGCGTGCGGGACAGTTGGAGTGTGGAGAAGGGGACAGTCCGGGGGTGTGGAGGGAGCACAATAGGGAGAGTTGGAGGATGGAGCAAAGGCGGAAGGTCAGGCAAAATGGGGACGATGAGGTAGTGGGTGTAGAGGAGGGTGTGGTGCATGCGTTTTTGGACGTACGAGGGAGGGAGATACGCAGCAGACAGCAGGTGGTACGGGCAGCGATGCGAGAGTCGAGAGAGGTGGAGGATTTCAAGGAACAGTTGGAAAGTTGGGTAGATTGTTGTGGGTTTTGTCGGTCGACGGGATTGGAAGTACGAGATCACCAGATGGAGGGATGTCCGGACCGGGGAAGCGAGCGATGGTTACAGGTGAAGACGGCAATGGGGTGGGTAAAGCAAGAAATATTTGGGAGGAGAAAGATGGAGAAATATTCGGGGTGTTTTTATTGCGGCGTACCGCAGTCATTGTGTGGGCGATGGAGGACGAAGGACGAAGATGGAGGACGGTTCGCGCAGGTGTCAGGGGGTCGTTGTCAATATGGGGATACGATGATTCGTATGGTGGGAGGGTTGATGGGACGAGATGTTCATCAGGCGGGGCGAGTATCAAGGAAGATGATGGGGGAGGCAGGATGCGGCGAGAAGGAGGAGATACAAGATTGGTTAGGGCGATTGATATCGTGGGGTGGGATACAGGCGAGTCAGTTGTGTCGGTTATGTGTGTATTTGGAAAGGGGAGAGTGGATTGGAGATGTAGAAGGAGATGAGTTGTAGGGAGGATGGGGAGAGTCATAGTGAAAGAAGAGGTGATGGTATGGATGGGGAAGGGGAAAGGGTGAGGGTTGTGTTGATGGTTGTGATTGTGGTAAGAGTAAGGGAGAGTGTGAGGATAAGGGTGAGGATTGTGGTAAGGGTGAGGGTTGTCAGTGACAGGTGTCAGTGACAGGTTTGTGGAATGGTCAGGGATAAGTTCAGGCAATGGTCAGGGTCACCGACAGGTTTGTAGAAAGGTCAAGGACAGGTGAAAGCAAAGATAAAGGAGAATTGGCCATGGTCATGGAGAGTAGTCCGTGTCCGAAAATGGTCGTTGTCAAGATTTGAATGGCGGTCGGGTTCAGCGGGACAACAACAGCAAACAGGGTAAGATCGGCAAGCAGGGCAAGATCAGCAAGCAGGGAAAGCAAGATGATACGAGTGAAGGTGTATTGGAAGGCAGTAGCGGAGGTGGTTGACAGGAAATGGAGTGGTACGTTGGTCAGGGTTCGCATAAAGATCAAGGCGAGTATTCCGTTGATGGTCAGGGTCATGGTTGATCAGGGGTCGACGTCAGCGAGATGAGGGTCAAGTTCAGGATTCAGACAATTGATCAAGAGGACAGTTCAAGGTCAGAGGGAATGAGCAGACCGATAAAACAGCGCGACAGGTAAAACAGTGATGGTACAAGCGGCAGAGGAGTTCAATGGTGTTGGAGCGAGGGGGATTTGTTCAAGTACGGGGATGGAGAACATGGAGGTATACCATTCAATGTTCGGTTGCACAAGGCGATTGAAGTGAATGAGGCAAGATGGAAAGAAGTTGAGGTTGTGGATGGGAGTGTATAGGATTCAGCGGTGAAGGGGGGAGAAAGGGGTTCAGAGAGAGGGAGAGCAGGTGGGAAAGAAGGGGATAAGGCGGGAGGGAGAAACGGGGGAAAGAAAGGGGTGGAGAAAAGGGGGGTTGAAAAGGGGGGGAGAAAGGGGGAAGAAAGGGGGAAGAAAGGGGGGAAGAAAGGGGGAGAGAGAAAAGAGGGGGGAAAAGAATGGAATAAAGGAGAGGAGGAGGGAAGGGGGGAGTGATGGTGAGGATGAGGAGGAGAGAGGAGATAAGGGGAAGGAGAGTGTGGAGAGGAAGAGAATAAGGGGAAAGGGGAGGATGATGGAGAAGGAGAGAGAGAGGTGGAGCATGAAGAGATTGGGGGAAGAAGAGAAATAGGGAAGGAATGGATTTGAAAGGGTTGGGGGAAAAGATGGAGAAAGAGGAAAGGAAGGATTGTGGAAGTGTTGGAGAGAGAAAAAGATGGAAGAGGAAGATGGGAGAGAGCGGTGAAGGGGGTTTTGAGTGAGGAGGTAGTGGAAAGGGGGAGGAAAGGGGATGTGAAAGGGAGGAGTGAGGGGGAGGAGTGAGGGGGAGGATGAAGTTGTTGAAGAAGATAAGGGGAGGAAGAATGGGAAGAGAGGGAAAAGGATGGATGAGAAAAGGAAGAGAGGTGTGAATGAGGGAGTGGAAAAGGAGGGGGAAAGGGGAAGTGAAGGGGGGGATTAGGGGAGAGGATTTGGAGGATGGAGAAGATAGGTGGAAAGGGAAAAGGGGGAGAGTTAGGGAGATGGGTTGAGGGTGAGAATTTGAGTGGAGGGTGAGGGTGAGGGTGAGGATGAGGGTGAGGGTGGGAATGAGAAGGAAAAGAAAAAGGGAGAGGGAGAGAGTTGAAGTAAAGGTAAGAGTTGGAGTGAAAAGGAGAAGAAATGAGAGAGTGAGAGGTAGAGAAGAGGTGAGGATGAAGGGGAGGGGAAGGGTGTTTAGGGAAGGTTGAGAGGTAGGGTGAGAGTGATAGTTGTAGTTTTGGTGAGGAAGAGGGGGATGGAAAGGATGAGGGTGAAGGAGAGGGAAAGGGAGAATGTTGTGGGGATGGTTGTGGTGAAGGTGAGGGAGATGTGAAGGTGAGGGAGATGAGGGTGGGGGTGATGGTTGTGGGGATGGTTGTTGTGAAGGTGAGGGAGATGAGGGTGGGGTGATGGTTGTGGTTGTGATGAGGGGAGAGGGGAGGGTTGTGGTTGTGGTGAGGGGAGAGGGTGAAGAGGAGAGAAGGGAAAAAGAGGGGGGGGGGGAGGAGAGGATGAGGGTGAGGGTGAGAAGGGGGAAAGGGGGAGTGGGAAGGAGAGGATGAGGGTGAAGGAGAGGGTAAATATGGGGAGAGAATGGGGGTGAAGAGGAAAGGGAAAGGGAAAAGGGGGAGGGTTAGGGAGATGGTGATGGGAAAGGTGAAAAGGAGAAGAAAGAGGGTGAGGGTGAGGGTAGGAATGAGAAGGGAAAGGAAAAGAGAGAGGGAGAGAGTTGAAGATATGGGTGAGGGAGAGGGAAAGGGAGAGAGTTGAAGATATGGGTGAGGGAAAGGGAAAGGGAGAGGGTTGTGGGGATGGTTGTGGTGAGGGTGAGAGAGAGAGAGAGGAGTGGGAGATGGTGAGGTGAGGATTAGGGTGAAGGGGGTGGAGAGGTGAGGTTGAAAAGGGTTGGGAAAGATAAAGAATAAGTGGGGATTGGTTGATGGTGATGTTGAGAGTGAAAGGTAGAGGGGAGGGTGTAAGTGTATTTGAGGGAGAGGGAGAGGGTTTGGGTGATGGTGAGGGGGAGAATAGAGAGGGTGGAGAGGATAATGGTGATGTTTGGAGTGGAGGTAAGAGTGGAGGTGAAAAAGGAGAAGAAAGGGGAGAGTAATAGTTGAAGAGATTTAGGTAAGGATGAAGGGAGGGAAAGGTGTTGAAGGAAAGGGGGAAAGGGAAGGTGAGATGATAGTTATTGAGGGGGAGGGGAGGGAGAGGGTTGTGATGGGGGGTTGTAGTGAGAGAGAAGGGAAGGGGGGAGGATTGTAGTGAGATGGAGGGTGAGGGTAGAGGTGTTAGAGAGGGGGGTTGTGGTGATGGTGAGAGAGAGGAAAGAGTGAGAAGGAAAAGGGTGAGGATGAGGGTTGGGTGAAGGAAAGAGTTGAGTTGAGTTGGAAAAGAGAGGGAAAGGGATGAAAAAAGAAAGGGAAAAGGGAGGAGAAAAAGAAGGGAAATGGGAGGAGAAAAGAGAGGGAGAAAAATGGAGGGAGAGAGTTGGAGTAGAGGTAAGGGTTGGGGTAATAAGGAGAAAAAGAGGAGAGAAAGAGGTTGAAAAGAGGTGAGGAAGAGGTAGAGAAGAGGTGATGGTGAAGATAAGGGAAGGGGGAGGGTGAGGGTTGTGATGGTGGTAAGGAATAGAGAAAATGGGTAGGGAAGGGTTGAATGAAAGGTTGAGAAAGATAAGTTGAAAATAAGGTTGGAAAAGAGAAGAGAGGTAGAGAAGAAAGGAGAGGAGAGAAAGAAGTAAAGTGAGGTAGGGGTGAGGGGTTGGGTGAAAGTAGGAGTAGGGGTTAAGAAAAGAGGGGAGGGGAAAAGGTTGAGAGAGAAGTTGAGGAGGAGGGTGAAGATGTTGAAGAGGGTTGTGGTGATGGAGATGATGAAGAGGGTTGTGGTGATAGAGAGAGAGAGAAAGGGTGAGGATGAGGGGGAGGATGAGGGAGAGGGTGAGGGTGAGGGTGAAAAGGGGAGAGGGTGAGGGAGAGAGTTGAAGTGGAGGTAAGAGTTGGAGTGAAAGGGAGAAGAAAGGGGAGAGTAAGAGGTAGAGAAGAGGTGAGGATAAAGGGAAATTTGTTTAGGGAAAGGTTGAAAGGTAGAGTGAGAGTGTTGTGGGGATGGTTTTGGTGAGGGAGAGGGAGAGGGTTGTGATGAGGGTGATGGTAAGGAATGGTGATGAAGTGGGAAAGGGGGATGGAGAGAATGAAAAGGAAAAGGGGAGGGTGAAAGTAGAGGGTGAAAGTGAAGGAGAGGATGAAGTAGAGGGTATGAAGAGGGAAATGGGATAGTGTTTTGGGGATGGTTGTGGTTGTGGTGAGGGGGAGAAGGGTTAAAAAAGGGGAGTGAGAGGGTGAAGGGGATGGTTGTGGTTATGGGGAGGGAGAGTTTGAGGGGTTTGATGAGGGTAGGAGGGAGAGGGAGGGGTTGTGTTGATATTGATGGTGAAAGTGAAGGTTGTGATAGGGGATGGGGAGAGGGTGATGGTGAAGGGGAAAGGGGAAAGGGGAAAGGGGAAAGGGGGAAGGTTTGGGAGATGGTGATGGTGTTAATGAAATGGAGAAGAAAGAGGGTGAGGGTGAGGGTTTGGATGGAGATAGGAGTAGAGGTGAAGAAGAGAGGGAAGTAGAAAGGGGGTGATGGTGAGGATGATGGTGAGAGTGAGGATGATGGTGAGGGTGAGGGAAAAAGGGAAGGTGAAGAGGGAGTGAGGGTGAGGGTGAGATAGAGGGGTTGTGTTGATGGTGAGGGTAAGATGGGGGGAGTTGTGTTGAGTTGGGATGTGGTGATGGTTGTGGTTTAGGTGAGAGGGAGAGGGTGAAGGGTTTGATGAGGGTGGGGGAGAGAGGGAGGGATTGTGTTGATGGTGAGGGTGATGAGGGAGAGGGAGGGAGTTATGTTGATGGTGAGGTAGGGAGAGGGAAAGAGAGAGTTTGGATGAGGTTGTAGTGATGGTGAGGAAGATTGGGAGATAGAGAAGGTGAGAATTAGGGGGAAAGAGGTGGAGAGGTTTAGTTGAAAAGGGGAGGGAGAGAGAAAAGGGGTTGGTTTGGGAGATGGTGATGAAGAGGGGGAAAAAAAGAAGGAAAAGGAAGAGGGTGAAGTTGGGGTAGTGGGTGAGAGGTAGATGGGGGGGAGGGTGTAGGTGTAGGTGAGGGGAGGGTTTGGGTTGTGGTGATGGAGAAGGGGAGAATAGAGAAGTAGAAGGGGATGATGGTAAGAGGAGGTGATGGTGTGAGTGTGGGTTTGTTGGGTTGATTGAGGGGTTTGGGAGAATGAGGATGAAGGGGAGGGAAGGATGTTTAGGGGAGGGGAAGGGTGTTTTAGGGTTAGGTTGAGAGGGTTAGTGAAAGTGGTGGTTGTAGTTGTGGTGAGGGAGAGAGAGATGGTTGTGATGATGGTTGTGGTGAAAGTTGAGTTGAAGGAGAGGATAAGGGAGATGGTGTGGGTAGTGATGATGGTGAGGGTGTGGGTAGTGATGATAGAGAAGAATAGGGAAAGGGGGAAGGAATGGAGGAAAAGGGTTTGGGTAAAGATAAAAGGGAAGAAAAAGGTTGTGGGGAGGATGAGGGTGTAGGGGAGGGAAAGGGAGAGGGTTGGGATAAGGGTTGTGGTGATGGTGGTGGTGAGGGTTGTGGGGAGGGAGGTGGTTGTGGTTGTGATGGTTGTGGTTGTGATGGTTGTGGTTGTGATGGTTGTGGTTGTGTTGGTTGTGGTTGTGGTAGTTGTGGTAGGAGTGAGAGGGAGGGTAAGGGGGAGGGTTTGTGGTGAGGGATTGGAGAGGTAGAGAGTTGTAGTGAGGGAGAGGGAAAGGGTGGGGGAGGGGGAAAGGGTGAGGGAGGGGGGAAAGGGTGAGGGAGGGGGGAAAGGGTGAGGGTTGTATTGATGGTTGTGATTGTAGTGAGGGAAAGGGGAAAGGGTGGGGGAGGGGAAAGGGTGAGGGAGGGGGGAAAGGGTGAGGGTTGTATTGATGGTTGTGATTGTAGTGAGGGAGGGGGAAAAGGGTGGGGAGGGGAAAGGGTGAGGGTTGTGTTGATGGATGTGATTGTGGTGAGGGAGGGGGAAAAGGGTGGGGAGGGGAAAGGGTGAGGGTTGTGTTGATGGATGTGATTGTGGTGAGGGTGAGGTAGAGAATTAGGGGGGGTGTAGGTGTAGGTTTAGAAGAAGGTTGAGAGTTGTAGGGAGAGAGGGAATAGTGGAGAAGAGTAGGTTGGGTTGGATTAGGAAAAGAGAGTGTGGGGGGTTGTTTATGGAAAGGAAAAGGAAAAAGGGAGGAAATGTGATAAGAAAAATGGGAGTATTAAGATGAGGATAAAGATGGGGAAGAAGAAGAAAAGGGAATTTGGGTGTTGAAGGAAATAAGAAGATGAAGATAGAAATAGGTTGAAAGAGGGTTGGAAGAGAGGAGAGAGGTAGGGAAGAAAGGAAAAGAGAGGAGGGAATAAAGTAAAGTGAGGAAGGAGATGTGTATGGAGTGGGAAAGGAAGGAAGAAGAGGAAAATGGTAGGGGGAGAGAGTTGGAGTAGAGGTAAGGGTTGTGGTTGTGGTTGTGGGTGAGGAGGGTGAGGAAGAAATGGTGGAGAAAAAAGGGGTAGTTGAGGAAAAAGTTGTGGTGAAATAGAAAAGGGAGAGAGAGGGGAAAGGTGAGAGGTAGGGAGAAGGTTGTAGTGGAGGGGAGTGTGAGGGTGAGGAAAAGAGAGAGAAGTGGGAGATGGTGAGGGTGAGGGTGAGGATGAGGGTTAAGGAGGGAAAGAGGTAGGGTGGTTGTGGTGATGGTTTGGAAGAGGGTGAGGGATAAGGTGAGGGAGGGGAAGAGGGAGGGTGAGGGTGAGGGAAAGAGGGAGGGGGTTGTGAGGTAGGGGGAGAGAGGGGGTTTGTGAGGGAAAGAGGGAGGGTAGTTGTGGTGATGGTTTGGAAGAGGGTGAGGGATAAGGTGAGGGAGGGGAGGAGAGAGGGTGAGGGTGAGGGAAAGAGAGAGAAGTGGTTGTGAGGTAGGGGGGGAGAGAGGAGGAGGGTGAGGGAAAGAGGGAGGGTAGTAATGTTGATGGTGAGGAAGAGGGTGAGGGTGAGGGTGAAGAGGTGGGTGAGGGTGAAGGAGGAAAAGAGGGAGGGTGGTTGTGGTGATGGTAAGGGGGAGGGGGAGGGAGAGGAAAAGGGGGAGGGAGAAGGTGAGAGGTGGGGTGAAGGTTGTGGTGAAGGAGGAGGGGAAGAGGAGGGTGAGAGTGAGGGAAAGAGAGAGAAGTGGGAGATGATGAGGGTTAGAGAGGATGAGGGTGAGGATGGGGGGTAAGAAGGGAAAGAGGGAGGTTTGTTGTGGTGTGTGGTGATGGTAAGGGAGAGGGTGAGATAGAGGGTGAGATAGAGGAAAAGGATGGGGGAGAGGAAAAAGATGGGTTTGAAGAAAAGGATGGATGGGGTTGAGGAGAGGGTGTGGATGAAAAGGAAAAGGGTTGGGGTGAAGATGAAGGAGAAGGTAAATAAGAGGATGAGGGGGAGGGTTGGGGTTGGGATGAAGGAAAAGAGGAGAGAGAGGATGAGGGTAGGGAAGGGGGAGAGGTTGGGGGGGATGGTTGTGAAGGAGGTGAGGGTGGAGGTGATGGTTGTGGGTGGTAAGGGTGGTAAGAAAAAGAAGGGGAGGAGAAGGGAGAGGGTGAAGGAAAGGGTTGAAGTGAGGGTAAGGGAGAGAGTGAAGGAAAGGGTTGAAGTGAGGGTAAGGGAGAGAGTGTAGGTGAAAAGGAAAAGGGTGGGGATAAAGGAGAAGGTGAGAGAGAGGATGAGGGTAGAGAAAGGGGTGAGAGGGGATGGTTTGGGGAGGGTGTGGGGTGGTGGTGAGGGTTGGGGTGAGGATGGTAATGGTGAGGGTGAGGATGGTGAGGGTGGAGGTGAGGGTGAGGGAGAGGGAGAGAGAGGTGGGTTGTGATGGTGGTGAGGGTTGGGGTGAGGGTGGTGAGGGTGGAGGTGAGGGTGAGGGTGAGGAAGAGAGAGGTGGGTTGTGGAGTGGTGGTGAGGGTTGGGTGAGGATGGTGAGGGTGGGGAAGAGGAGGGAGAGATGGGTAGGGTGAGGATGGGGGTGGAGGGGTGGAGAGGTTGAAGGTTAGGGTGAGAGAGAGGGAGGGAGAGGTGGGTTGTGGTGGTGGTGAGGGTTGGGGTGAGGGTGGTGAGGGTGGAGGTGAGGGTGAGGGTGAGGATGGGAGGGGAGGAGGTGGAGAGGTTGAAGGTTAGGGTGAGGGAGAGGGAGAGAGGGTGAGGGAGAGGGAGAGAGGGTGAGGGTGGTGGTGAGGAGGTGGAGAGGGAGAAGGAGAAGGTGAGGGAGAGGTGAGGGTGGTGGTGAGGAGGTGGAGAGGGAGAGAAAGAAAAGAGTTGGGAAAGAAGAAAGGTGAGGGTGGGGAGAGGGAGAAGTAGAGGGTGAAAAGAGAAGAAAGGTGAGGGTAGGGAGATGGTGAGGGAGAAGAAGAGGGTGAAGGTGAGAGAGAGGTGGTGAGGGTGAGGGTGAGGGAGAAGGGGAAGGGTTGGGAGAAGGTGATGGTGAGGGTGAGGGAGAAGGTGAAAGAGAGGGAGAAGGTGAAAGAGAGGGAGAAGGTGAAGGAGAGGAGAGGGTGAGAGAGAGGGGGAGGGGGAGAGAGAAGGGGAGGGGGGGGGAGAAGGAGAAGGTGAGGGTGAGGGTGAGGGTGAGGGAGAAGGTGATGGTGAGGGTGAGGGTGAGGGTGAGAGGTGGGGAGAAGGTGAGGATGAGGGTGAGAGGTGGGGAGAAGGTGAGGATGAGGGTGAGAGGTGGGGAGAAGGTGAGGATGAGGGTGAGAGTGTGGGGGTTAGGGTGAGAGGTGGGGAGATGGTGAGGGTGAGGGAGAAGATGAAGATGAGGGTGAGGGTTAGAGGTAGGGAGGGTTGGGTGGGGGGGGGGGGGAGATGAAGATGAGGGTGAGGGTTAGAGGTAGGGAGGGTTAGGGTGAGAGATTGGGAGAAGATGAGGATGAGGGAGAAGATGAAGATGAGGGTGAGGGTGAGGATGAAGATGAGGGTGAGAGGTAGGGAGGGTTAGGGTGAGAGGTGGGGAGAAGATGAGGATGAGGATGATGATGAAGATGAGGGTGAGAGGTGGGGAGAAGATGAGGATGAGGATGAGGGTTAGAGGTAGGGAGGGTTAGGGTGAGAGATTGGGAGAAGATGAGGATGAGGGAGAAGATGAAGATGAGGGTGAGGGTGAGGATGAAGATGAGGGTTAGAGGTAGGGAGGGTTAGGGTGAGAGGTGGGGAGAAGATGAGGATGAGGGAGAGGATGATGAGGATGAGGATGAGGGGTGGGGAGAAGATGAGGGTGAGGGTTAGAGGTAGGGAGGGTTAGGGTGAGAGGTTGGGAGAAGATGAGGATGAGGGAGAAGATGAAGATGAGGGTGAGGGTTAGAGGTAGGGAGGGTTAGGGTGAGAAGTTGGGAGAAGATGAGGATGAGGGAGAGGATGATGAGGATGAGGATGATGATGAAGAAGAGGAAGAGGATGAGGATGAGAGGTTTAGGGTTAGGGTTAGAAAAAAATAGGGAAAGGAAAAGAAAAAGAAAAGGGAAAAGAAAAGGAGAAAGAAAAGGGAAAAGAAAAGGGAAAAGAAAAGGAGAAAAGAAAAGAGAAGAAAAAAAGAAAAAGAAAAGAAAAAAGAAAAGAGAAGAAAAAAGAAAAGAAAAGAAAAAAAGAAAAGAAAAAAGAAATGAAGGATAGGGTTAGGGTTAGGGTTAGGGTTAGGGTTAGGGTTAGGGTTAGGGTTAGGTTA